>VZRW01003498.1:295800-324962 GCA_013398125.1 Aegotheles bennettii
CGAGCCCCAGGCGAGGAGGACAAATAAATCGAGCATCAGGTGTTCTGCTACCAACCGCATCCCTGTGCTGTGACCCTGCCCTGGGGACAGCGGGGCGACACCTCCCTCCTCACCCCCACCCTTGGGAAGCACTTGGGAAGCGAGGCAGGGCAGGAAAGGGGTGGAATGATCCGTACAGGGGTGAGGAACACGTCCCAGTAGAGCACTGGGCACTCCTCTGTCTCTCACAGTCACGATATTTAAGCAGGTGACCCAAAAAATACAGAAAAGCAGTTTTATTTCTCATTTCAAATATTACATGCACCTTCAAAAATTAAAACTCTTTTTTATTTAAAACATCTCAATAGCATCTTGTCAGTATGGAGGCGGCAAAGAATAACAAGACATCTTGAAAAGCATTTACAAAAATACATTGCACAAAGTCCTATCTTGCTTTTTAAAAAATAAGTTAGTGTTATCCAAAATATTCCCACCCTGGCTACCTAATTTGAATTTATACAGGATAGTTCTAATTTTATATCATTTGAAAACACCTGTACACGTGTGGTCTGGCTCCTCTGGCCCTAGCTCAAGTGAAAAAAAAAAGTTCTTCACATGGAGACTTTTTTTAGACATTCCAGGACTGTTGTGCAACATACATTAACTCTATTCAGAAAACCAGTCAGCAGTTCCATGTGTTAACAGTTGGTGTGTGACTATAAAATGCATCCTAACAGCAAGGGAGAAGGAAGCTCTTCTGGAAAGGATCTTCAGAGTAGAAATCCTAAGGGCAGGATGAGATGCAGCCACTAGCTGCTATGTGGAAATGCTGCTTCTGGGAGCAACACATCACTGTCATCTTCTTACACCCAGCTCAGGCTTCTGGGGATGATCTAAACAACACCCATCCATGTGTCTGAACGCAGCAGCACCAAGCAGAAGTCCCTCTTGTAAATGTGTAGTAGCAAGGTTCACTTCCATCACGTTTTCCACATATTGAGTTCTCCCAGCACAGCATTGATCAGGTGTAACAATGAGCCAGCTTAGGAATTGTTGTGCCAAAGAGATCACTTGACAAATTAGGACTGTTTAATTGCTGTATACTAATGTTTACTAAGCAATTTAGCAGGCTTATCAGCTCCTGTTCAGTTAGTCAGTACATCAAGGCTGATGTGAAATTAACACTAACGAACAACAAACAGGCCAAGTTGCTATGATGTAAAATAAGTTAAAGTTATCCCTGACTTTTAGAGCAATTCATGGCCACAAATTACAGTAAAGCATTCTCAGTCGCTGGTGTTTAAACTAGTTTTGGTTGTGTTAACTTTCCCTGACAGTAATATTTATTATATTCAACATGTATCAAAGCAGCCCTTTTGGATCCACCAAAAAGGTCAAAACCAAGGGTCAACTGAAGGACACCTCCAGCCACAGTCAGTGTTTAAAATGTACCACAGTTTTTGGCTTATGGTGCCAAGCTAACAGAATTATGCAGTTAAGTCCTGGATTTTAAAAAAAACAAAAACAAAAAAACAAAAAGGAAAACCAGATTCCTAGTTGCAGAAAGAAGTGTGGTTTATTCTTTAAAAAAAGCCTATACATTCATTTGTAATAAAATAGGTGTCGCCTGTTTGCCAACTGGGCTTTATGAACCAGAGTAGTTTGCATGCATTATTTCTCTCAGCATGGACACAAAAATATAAAGCTAACTGGCAATTAAAAGCTGAGCATTAGAGCAAATAAAAATTTTTTGTACAGTTCTGCTGACGGTCTTCTGCCTTTATCAGAGGATCAATAGTTCTGCAGTATAGATCTTGCATCCTCATCCTTTAAAGATTCCAGTGTTCTAGGCTTCCCGGTATATACAAATTGAGAACAAAATGTACAACAACAGACATAACCCAAGCTGTAGTGTAGGAGATTACTCAGCAGGTTTCCCGTGCACTCTGAACCGATAAAGGCATGTGTATTCTACATGTCCCCAGTTAGAAAGAATTCTCAGTTCCACTATTTGGAATGCGTTTTCATTGTTCTCCTGGAGAAGGAAAAAGCAAACACACAAATCACAGTTAGGTTTCTAGCATAAACAGGTGCAATTGAAGTTGCTTTCTCAGATTCCTGCAACTATCAACTTTCAGTTTTATTAATAAAGTCACACCTTGGGAAATTTCTGCTATGAACAGAACCTTCCTTGCCTCACAAGGAGTTATTTGTGAAGGGAGTCAGAAGAGGTACGAAGCAGTCAATTCCCATGTTTAGCATCTTCACACCATTTGCGTCCAGATAGCACAAACTGTTCTTCCCCTCCAGTCTATTCAGACCTTGGGTTTTGAGGCAGAGACAGAAACTTCCTACCTTAGTTTTTACAGTGCCCACCAGAGAACAAGGCCTTTTCCTTCACTGCTCATTGTGCACTACCATAGAAAATACAAGTATCTTTCTCCCAACACTTGAAGTTTTACAATCCAGACTTACCATCACTGGAAACATCTGCAGTGGTTCTCCTCCTTGATCATAGACATACTGTCCTAGAAGCTCACCTTCTTCATATTCATCATTTAGACCCTATAACAACAGGATAAAGACTTTTGCTTCCATCAAATTTGAAATCAAACCAAAACCAGAAGCATGCCTACACAACTGAGTATCAACAAATGGCACTTGGAAGTCAAGCCAGAATCAGACTGTTTCCCATGTAATTTAATGCTTGTTCAGGCCCAGCTCTGTATTTGAGTTTCCTGAACTGCAAATTGTTGTGCCACGTTTATATATTTTCGTGGTCAAACCCCTTAATTTCCAAGGCAAAGCCACTATCACAATGTACAATAAAAACTGCTCAAGACTAACAAGAATGAGAAAACATCAAGGTTATAAGCCAGACAGAAGTCAAGGTTCAGATGCTTGCAGATGACTGCTTAAGCACTTAAAAGAATTAGGCAAGTTCTCAGATATCACAACCACAATGTATCCTGTGGTCTTCTGTTCTGCAATCACGCCTATGCAACTGTGGTGTAGGTTAAATTTAAAAAAAAAGATTTATGGCACATCATAGATAAGGTGAAGAGCCAAAATCAGGGGGGAAGTGGAGGAAGAATAAAACAATTACAGTGTATGAAAAAACTATACCAAATTAAATAACCATTATCTCCCCCCTCCAAAGATGTTTACTACCATATAAAGCAGGAGAAAAATAACAACTCCCCCCAAATTAGTTTTAAAACTTCTTATTCCTAAGTCTCAAACCTCAATATAAGCAATTTTAAGAACAATGACAAAATGACTCATTTTCCAAGAAACCCAAAACAAACATTCTTTATGTATATAAACATCAACTTAAGTTCAGAGATAAGACTTACATATACGGAAAAGTTCCTAGGAGCACTGGTGATATTTCCCGTTGGTGAAAGTGTTTTTGGTATGTGTTCTACTGTAAAGGCAGTTGGATAGATCTTCATTGAAAGTCTAACTACAAGATACCCCTGTGATCCTTTGAAAGCCCAGCAGTTTCCTGGATACATGTCCGGCTAGAGAGAAGGAGGGAGAACAGGATAGGACACAACAACAAAAGACACAACCACAAGCATTTTGTAATGATTTTTTTTGTAATAAAGAGTTGTAATGAATATAGAATCTTGCTTAAGTAGCAAGTGGCAGAACACAATCTATTTGTTAGAACTCTTCAGGAAAACAGCCAGAACTACCAGTGGTGTTTTGAAAACCCACCTAGAGATTACTTCTCAACAGGAACCCTTCCAGTGATCACACTTTGCACAAGTCCAATGCACCACCCAAGCCTCCTATAATGGTCTTAATTTTGCTAGAGTAGAACTTCAGCAGCACCCAGAAACTACTGGAAGAATCCCACTCTTGGGAAGATAAAGTACCCATGCCCCCAGTGTATTATGGACAAACATCCAGTGTCCAAAAACCAATCCAAATCACTCAACGCAAAATAACACCACTGAATTTGTTTATTTGGCCTTTAACTACCTGAATCACCACTCTGGGAGACTGGGAGAAGTACCACAGAGGAATTCCGAAGAGGCTAATCAATGCTGTTTTGGTCTCATAGGTTTCAGAACAGCGAGTACTCAGAATGCTGCCACCTCAAAAAAGATATATCAGGTTAGCAGAAGTAATTACTCATTTTTCCCTGAAGTCTTTTAAGGCAAAGATTTGTACAAAGCTTAATGAATATACCAGTTATTTTCCTCAAAAAAAAAAAAATAAAGATATTGCTAAAGTCTATCAATTTTCTGGGGATACAATGCTTCTACTAATTAGTGTTATTTTAAAAACATGTCAAATGCTTTTCATTTAAGAAGGCTGAAAAATACACACTTTCCCTAGTGAGTTCAGTGGTGTGTACACCCCACACAAACAGATATGGGGTTCTCTATTTCCCAGCTGTACACGATTAGAAGAACTATCCTATCCCCGTCCACACCCACCTAGGCTGATGTATAACCCTGTACACAACAAGCACAGATTGCAGTAGTCTGATGAGCAAGCAACACACTAACCTTTAGTCTTAATTTCAAGATTTTTAGTAATACTGTAAGTAACATGAAGAGTAAAAATTATGTTCCCTCTACTATTTACCTCCAGATTCCAAGGCGAAATCCACCATACCCGTCTTATCTTGAGAGTAGAGTTTCAGTGCATTGTTTACAATAATCTGTGCTTGCTACAGACGTACACATAGAGGAAAATGAAAAGAGTTT
This sequence comes from Aegotheles bennettii, assembly GCA_013398125.1. Taxonomy (NCBI): domain Eukaryota; kingdom Metazoa; phylum Chordata; class Aves; order Caprimulgiformes; family Aegothelidae; genus Aegotheles; species Aegotheles bennettii. Next base: position 300,504 of record VZRW01003498.1, read on the forward strand.
AATAGCAACTGATAAAAGAATTCATATATACACCTCTGTATGTATATAAGCATCCCTTTGAGATGCTGCACTCCATTACAAGTCTCTGAAAGTCTCTGTTGAGACAGTGACCATATTTTCAATGCATGGTTGTCTGGCTTAAAATACGAATTCATACTGCATCTTGACTGGTGTTTTCTTCAAAAGTTGCATTCTTTCCCCCACCTTCCCAAGACCCTGAGCTGCGTTTCTTTGGTATACTTGGGTTTGGTGTTTTTTGGGGAATTCTTCAGTTTTCAAGATAGCATACTTTGAAAAAAAACTAACATTCACAGCAGGCAACAAGCAATGCTGCATGAATACACTTGATAAAGCCTTTTCTGTAGTTTCGTCCATTTCAATTAATGTTCCAAACATCTCTTAAAGTCATTAACATTTATATTGATAGTCATGGTCCACAAAATGCCTGTAAAAAGGATTCTATACAGTTTAGTTTTGAGAAAGTAAACTCGCTCACCGCTTCTGTGATTCCACAAATCCCAGCATTAGTCACAGCATTTGTTACTACTTCAGATGTTAGTTTTTCTTTTGTGACAGACATGTGCAAAGTAATATTCTTGAGGATCTGCAACTCTAGATCCTGCAGCAAAGTCTGCAGATCACTTCTGCTCACAAAATTGGACGTAAGCCATTGAAGAAGCGATTCGGGAAAGTCTTCTTGTCGATCACCAAAAAGCATTAGCTTGACAGATTCTTTGACCTGGGCATCTACCTAGTAGAAGCCATCAACAGTTGTATTAGACATGATTAGTCTTTATAAACCATTAAGTAATACCATATAGGCACATGTGAAATCAATACATACATTCAGCACTACATAGAAGTTTAGCTTTCACAGGTGTTTTAACTATGCTGGCTTACACTGCAATAACAGACCAGTCAGGGTACAGGAGAACTCACAGGAAATCTGGACACTTCATTGGTTTGGCAAACAAGACCCACTTAAAGACCCAGCAAACTGTGCAGTTTACATCAGGGGTTCAAGGCTTCAGAATAAAAAAAATCTGGCTGCAACAGCTCGAAGTACACATTGTGACAACTCTGAGGGGAGCAGTGTACTTGTTAGGCCTAGTTAAGCAAGTTGCTTAATCACTCGCTTATAGTGTGCTTTGATTCCACAGACAACAGTTAGATCACATTTGAGTGTTGTCACAAGATGGTATTTTAGTCAGTTGATAACCTCGTACCAATGCTTCCTGTTGTATTTTTGTTCTAGTCAGACCTTATAAAAGGGTTCAAAAGAACTTAAGCCTGATTTTTTTTATAACAACTCTCAGATCACAAATCTATCTTGCTCTTATATACGTTTTTTTTCCACATTTCCATGGGTTTGGCAAAATACATTGGTAAGAGCAGCAAAGTGCTGTACACAGAACTACTACTGCTTCATACCCTAAATTCAAAAAACTGCCATTGTAGAAAACAAGCCATAAACTTAGCTAGTAAAACGTTATGCACTAATGGAAAAAATTTACAGTACCACTACATAAAACACTATCATTCTTTGAGATTCTACTCTAACTTATTGCAGTGTATTTCAAGAAAGCCAGTGAACAAAAATCAGGTAGTACCCATTTCACTGGGCCAGTTACAAGTTACAGAACCTACTTTTTCATGAATGACATCTATTTTCTCGCAACTTGTCTTCACGCTTTCCACAGTTAACAGCTCCGATTTCATCTGAGACAACTCTAGTTCTAGCTTTTTAACTTTGGACAAAAGTTGATCATGTTCATCATCATCTCTGACAAAAACAAGGAGTCAATAATTAGGAAAGAGTAGGCTGAATCATTCCTTCAAATTCCAAAGGTGTGAGAACGTACTTGCATAATACAAAGTGCTTGCCTAGTTCAATTATTCATCATGTTAGACATTGTGAGCTTGCAGTTCCTTAAAGATGTTATTTAAGGCATATTTAGGATTAATATATTCAAAGCAAATATATTTTAAAGTTGTGAACAAATCCAGCAGTGATGACTTTAGAACACCATCAGGCTGACAAGTTAATATGTCAATCATGTATAGATTTTTGGAGCTCTGTTTCTGGCAAACCAGCCAGACCCCATTTGCATGAGTTTGCCACTGGTTAAAGTTGCCACAGGTTACTTTACTTAAACCAGAAAAACTTTAGAGGCAGCTGTCAAGTTAAGCTTAAGCAGCAGGCCACGTATGACCAACAGATCACTGGTCAGTGCATGCTATGGGAAAAAGTATCAGCCATTATTTTAAAGCCATTTCACATTTAGATCTAATTCAGCAAGTGTGACTTTCTTTTCCTCTTCCCAACGGGGTAACTACTTAATGAAGTGTTGCAGTTTTTATCCTGGTATTAAACAGTACATGAGTGGAAAGTAGTGTAGCTGACAAACCAAAACCAGAGGTGGAGGTTAGAATTGATACACCTCAATAATTTAAATATAAAGCCTATCAAAAGCAGTTACTGTATACTCCACTAAAGCAATGCAAGGAAATATTCTAATGCATTTATAAGATGATGGGAGTCAGTCACTCTCCTCCTCTACATAAACAGCTTTCTCTAGTACAAAAAGGTAAACGCAGGACTGCTCACACACTGGAAGTGGGCCTTGTGCTGATGTTTGGCAGCACAGTTAAAAATCTACTGTAACACAGAAGTACTCTTGCTGACAACACAAACTCTTAAGATCAGTTAACTACCAAAAAGAAAAGAATTGTTGTATTTCAAAGAAGAACATGCACATCACCAGTTAGCATCAAGACTGAAAAAGCAAAACATACTTGAAAAGTGCTTATACCTTATTGTTTTTGCTTTGGCTATGTCAAGCTTCTTCTGGATGTCCTAAAAATACAAAAGTTAGTTTTAACATATACAAAGAAACAAGTGGCAGAGAATAAAGAATTTTAAATGAAAACGACAAATTTTAGCACCACCTCTACAGGACTGATATATACACCAACACCTACACCACACTTATGTTTGTACCTCTGTGTAGTAAGATTTTTGTTCCAAATGGAACCCGCATCACTGGTCAAGTAATTTTTTAATATTTGGACTGAAACCCTCTCCAAGAAGGGGGAGCAAGAACACAAGTCTTGAGACCTAAACAACTGTAATTGCTAGAACAAAGCAAACTGGGGTTTGGAATAGCCATCAAAAAACTCGGTCTATTTTATCAGGGGGTTACAATCACAGCAAGACAGCAAAGTTAACTTTCAGTACCTTGGATTCAGCAGACAGTTTAGCAAGAAGGTCTTCCAGTGTCACAATGCGCAACTCGTGTTCTTGATGTAAAGCCATGAAGTCAGTCTTACATAGGGAAGAAAAAGGTGGTGTATTTTCTTTAAGTACAAATAGTGTAATTGAGATTTTCTACAAAGCATATTTTTTTATTTAAGTGTTTAAGTGACTTATCCTGCAGGCAGTGTGAGAAATTACAGAATCTGTAATAAATACAAAGGCTCATTCCATAGTAGAAGGGGTTATACACACGGAAGTTTACCACAAAACACTTTCTTTGTCACTAGTCCTTCCTATAGTCTTCTTTCTCTCTATGAAAACAGGATAAATCCAGCTGTTTTTTTTCAGCAAGTTAAGATTCTATTTTAAACCACACGTCTGGAATTAATTCTTTGTCAGCAATAACAAAGGAGGAACAATGCCAATGACTACTCCCTGGCATTTACTACCTATCAGTTAATTCTGTAACAGAAAAAGAATCCTAAAGTCAAATCACAAACAATCTGCAATATTAAACCAGAATACTTTGATTAGTATCAGAAAGCATCAATGACTATCTTACCTCGTCCTCCAGTTTCACTTCTTTAAGATGCTGACTCATCACATTTTTTATTAGCTTCAATGTTTCACTTTTGTCGCTCATCTGGGCAACCTGATCTTGAAGATTATGAAGTAGAAGCATCACTTTGCTGTATTGTTCATCATGATGATGGCATCTGTCAGACACTAAAGCCATTTGCTTTTCCAGCTCACGTATATGACCAGAATCAAAGATATTTATGGTATCCTAAGATATAAAGATATTTTTTTTAATATCTAAAAATCAAGACATTTATTTACATTACCCTTGTGTCAAGTAGTGATTGCAAAATATTGAAGACATGGGAGTTAAGAAGTCTTAGAAGATATGAAAGTTCTTCCCCAGACTGTTCTCTCTTACCTTTGGAGGTCGCACAAAGGGAAAAGAGTCAGCCTGTGGTTCAGGAACACGAACCGAGTCATCTGTTCTCTGTACTCTATCAATTCTTGTCCAGTTCAATGCAGGTAATAATGAAATGAAGCCACCAAGCCCCCAGAACCATATACCTAGATCAGAAACAAAAAGCAGAAAGGGTATTCAAGAGAATTCTCCCTTAAGATTGCTTATGTTTATAAATTGTCTTCTCACTTAAAGACACAAGCCACCTGAAGTTTGCAAGGTAGATGTCACACAGTGGACACCACTCCACTCTAAGTGAAAATCAGCATGAGCCAGTTTCAAAATTAAGTCAAGCAGTCAAGAATATTAGGGAACATTCATCAGCACCACTCAGTTGCACAGCAGGCTTTTTATCTCAATGCAAAATATCTTGCCTTACACCCTACTTGCTACATAATATCTTACATAATATCTAATAAATTACTTGCATAATATCTAATAAAAGTTGGAGGAAACTTAAGCTTCCATGGAAATAAGCTAGCATTTCACAAAGATTACACTTATTTTTGCAGTATCTTAGTGAGAAACAGCAGCATTTCCTACACAGGGTAACTTCTTCCTTTCTTATTCACCCTAATACAGAGGATCTTGAATCCCCACTGTTAGTTTCTGAGAAGCTTCATCTTCTCCCCAAAGTGGCTGAAAGTTTTTTAGGAGATGCAAAGACATGAAATTGCTTTTCAGAGATGGCTCAGCACTGTCAGGAAATATTTTAAACTGAGTTTGTTTTAAAGTAGACAGTTAGCCTGGTCTAGAGCAAAGGAAAGACTTAGGACGAGTTGGTAAAAGAACTTAACCACACTTTTATGGAGATCAACAACAAATCAAAGCCATTAGTACACAGCCTACTCTATGACCTCATTGCTATTCCTGTGAAGGGAAGTAAAAAAAAAGAATTCAGTGCATTTACTTACACACTCTGTTTAAAAAGCTCTATGAAATTAAATCAATGGTGTTCCTTTCATGGCAAGGAAGAAGCTCACTGACTTGTCAGTACTTTGAAAGCTCGACTTACTGCCTTGTTCACAAACAAGCTTGCTTTTTTCTGCATCTTATTCATAAAGTTCAACTAAAAATGCTATTTTGAAACAGCTGTAGCAAGTATACACTGATTTATATTATAACTGAACAATTCACATACCTAGTAGAAACAGGAGTGGGATAAGAAGCAGTAACGGCTTGTAGGTCTTTGAAAGGCATCTAGAGAAAGAGAGGGGAAGTTTACAGCAAACATTTATCATATTTTATTGTTTTATGTTATAACTGGGTAAATAATTAGCTCACAATTTTTTTCAGAGGATACACACCTTAAAAGAAATACCTTGAGCAAAGACATCTGAGTAACAAGTTGATACCACCCAGTTCTAAGCAACCTGAACATGCCAGAAGCTGCCCTCCCTAGAAGACAAAAAGTGGCAGTGTGAAATGCAGCACATGTTCAAAGAAACAAGCAGAGGGACATGCAACTGTGGCCAAGAATACTTTGCACAGCAGAGAAATGCATGAGCACAGGCAACACATGCAGCTTATTATCATCTGTATGACAGCATTTTAACATCAGCTACTCAACAAAACCAATAGCCATGCAAAAAGGCAAAAGGTTCATTTGTTACAACAATACTGTTCTGCCAGAAATTCAGCATTAATGTCTGAATCCAAATAACCACACACCGAAGACCTCAGTATGTTTCAAGAAATGCACAGTTTAGTAGCATCAGCTTTTGCCAAGCAGAACACCAAACCAAACACACCCCATTGTTCTTGACACCCCATATTCTGTGCTATTCACACACAAAATTCCCTCACAGAACAGCCTGGTTAGTCTCCTGTTATGCCTGTGAACAGAAACATACCCTCTCATCAAGCATATTTTGGTCAATAAAGTAAAATACCACATGCATTTCAAGATACAAAAGCTACAGCGCAAGCATAATTGAGTTAGTGCAAGCCACACACTGCAGGCTCCTAGTTTGTCAAAAAGAACAGGCAACACGCACACACAGAGATTAGGATAGTAACCTGGAGAAAGAAGGGCCAGCCAAAGTAGAGACAACACCTTCTGAGACACAAGCCATCCCGTTGCTCCCACTGTTCGCAACACGTGAACCATAAAGTAACCTGGGTTATAACAAATTAACTCTATGTGGTAACATACATAAATGAGCTTAAGGTTCTTTTGTAGTACATGCAGTAAAACAGACCCAGTGTTCTGCAGAATTTTAAACCATACCTTCCAGTAATATACAAACTTGGTTCTTCACTACTCAAAAGCAAAGCAAGCCACTAATAAATATGAAGTCAAGTAAAATCAAGAAAATTTAGAAACAGAATCCTCACATATAAACAGAATGATCAACAGCATCTGTGCAGTTAGAATATCACTTTTCCAAGATCAACAGATTAAATTTTGTAGCATGGTTATCTAACAATGCCATGCTAAATAGAACCAAGAACAGCAAAAAAGTACTACTGTAAAAAAAAGTTTTAAGTACATCATTACTTTAAAAGCATCTCGTTTCAAATTATACATCGAGTTAAGTTATGTAGGTTCATGTGTAGAAGAGAGAACAAGTGAGAATTTAAAATCCTAGTGAAATAATAAAATAATGATGTCTAAGAGATGATAAATAACAGAAAATATTCCCTTCTGAAAGCTACAAGCAGTAAATTTTCATTAAACTGAACATTCTCAAGGACCTTCAGTATGTCAGTTTTGAGTCTCTTAAAAAGAACAAAACCAATAACAAAAAATAAACCACCACACTATGACAAAATGCTCTAACTTACAAGCCCACAGAAGCCAACAATTACTAAATCCAAGACTATGACTGTTCATTCTACAGAACAAACTACACAGAAAATACTACTTTTAGAAAATAATCCTACATTTTTAGATTAGTAGGTATGTCTGGGTTAATCTGAGAGATTATGGATATACCAACCCAATATTTTGCAAAGCATTTAGGTGACTGAAGTGTCTCAAATCATTTTCCTTTTCTGAATAAAGAGCACTCAACAGATTCTTGATGCCTCTGTCATTCAAGCTAGGGAACGCTCAGCTCACAGGGAAGATTCTATCCCTATATAAGATTCCTGTAAAAATTTACTATCACTAGAACAAAAATAAAATGTTAAAAATCCTTTATTCAAATAATCTTTATACCAATACCTCATACCTTGCTTTGCAATAAATTAACAATCTGACTTGTTCTTTCTAACATACAAAGTGTATGCTGTCCCTGTACCTTGTTTTTACTACTAGGCAAGCAGTCTGCCAAGCTTGTACAAAAGCCAGGATCAGAGGAAGAACTCAAACAGGAAAGGTGTTAAGTAAGTTAGTTTTCTAGACACTTTACGCTTTTAATCTAATTTGATAGATGAAGGTAAAAAAATAAACCAAACAGAAAACAATATGTATGATTAGCATTGTGAGATTGCGATGCAAAATAAAAGCAAAAGAAAAAAGGTCCAAGTCAACCTGCATAAGAAAAGGTGTGCCAAATGGTCCTTGCTACCCTTTTAGCCCATGAGGATTGCGTGTGGTCTGTGGTGTGTATTTCAAGATGTTTCTTCCCCTTACAGTCATCACCTGTTGGTTGTGGTAACAGTCAATTAATGGGACAAAACAAGGATCAAATCAAGATTTTTACAAGATAACTTGAACAAGTCTATTTCATAGTATCAGTTGTCAAGCCAAAAACCACTAAGCAAAAACTTCAGTGGAATAAAACTTGCTTGGGGAAATATTATAGTTCACCAGGCAATCACCATTCTCCCCCCTTACATCTAAGTCGCAAAACAAACGTTTACTTTGTAGCTTCCACAGAGTCATGAGAGCACCTGATATTATTATAGCAACAACCTGGTGCACAGCCCAAGGCTAAAAGACAACACTAAACATTATACTTACATATTGATTCCTCATTTACACCAAGATGGCTGTCTTCTCGGTAAAATTCCTTTACATTCATGCTTCCACAGTAGTCTGAGTGAGCTGCAACACATTCAAAGAGCATACATTGAACATAACTCTCAAGCTCAAGTCTTTCACATATGCACATTTTAGCCACCATATATGCACATTTTAGCTAAACTGGCTTGGTTCAGTACTAAAGTCAGGTCACTCGCAGAAAACCTGAGAAATGATCAAGGAATGTGCCTACTCTGTGCAATCCTTTTTTTTTTCCTTCTTCAAATAACAAAAGTCTTTCAAATAGTTAAAAAAAAAAGATCTTTCTGCTTCTTTTCAGATAGCAAAGTAAGTAAAAAAACCCTTAAGTAACAACTCCTTAGATCTTGAGTCCTTGTTCCCATCATTCTGTGAAACAAGCCAACCACTGCATCTTTGTGCTGGCTACCAGAGATCTTGAGAGAATGAGAAAAGAGCATTAGCAAGTTAAGGCACCAAGTCAAAGAGAAAAGGAGAGAACAAAGTTTTAGTCACACACAAAAATCAGTTACCTTCTGCCTATGGCAACTTAACTTCAGTCGTAGATCATATATTACAGAAGAGAAAGCACCAAAGAAGAATCAAACATTTTCAGGGAAAGCAAGATGTGCTTTAGAATAATGCAGAGTGATGACAGTAGTTTTGGTTTCACAAGACAGACCTAGTCAAGCTTTAAGTTCATAGTGGGTTTAAGAGTAACAAGGTAGTCCAGACCTAAAGACACTGAAAAGTTAGGATTTGACTCACATCAAATAGTTTCTAAAAATCATCTTAAGTTATTCAACTCCAACATTACCTACTACCATTTCCAAGGAAAAATCAACACCTGAATCTTAACTGTAACAGATCTCACATATGTAAATCCTGATACTTTCAGAACAGGGGCCAAGTGTGAAAGGGGTAGCACAACTGAGATAAAGGGAGAAAGACAGGACCCAGCCAAAAGACTACAGGAAAAAAACTCCATAGTGCTAAAGATGAAGTCTGTAAGAAAATGAAACCCAACACACACACTCTGGCTTTGTGTGGAGACCAAGGAAGACAACCGAAAAGGTACCTTTAGATTTATAACCCAGCTTCAGCAAAACCATTTGAAATAGTTGCACTAATGCAAAAGATGCTGCAGCATTTTTGACCAATCGCAGAATCTTACTCATGTAGAAATGGGTTCCTCCTATTGAAAAAAAAACAGTGTGAATACAAATTATTCACCTACAGAAAGATGTACTTCTATTCTCTGGTGACCACTAGCTTGTGGAAGAGAAAGGACGAAGCTCAGAAAGCCTTTGTTTAGCCAGGACTATGAAACTTAAGCAAGCATGGTTTGAAAAGTCTGGATGTGCTAGATATTACTGAGTTTTTGTAAGAACTACACATCCTAGGGAAAACACCTTCAAGACAGAATGCATGACTTCAGCAAGAGTACCTTTATTTTGTGAGAATAAAGAACTCCCAACAGCAATTAATTCCTTGCATACAGAACTGAGGATTCTCAGTGATGTGAACTGTTGATACTGACTTCGTGGGTCACAGCTCCAAAGCTACAAACTATGTGCTTATTTTGGATTTGAAAGGGTGAGGACTTTTCCCCTTCTCTGCCTTTACACTGGAGGAAGTAATTGCAGTGGTCTGCCTCAAGTGCTAGAGACACACTTCTTCAGAGCCATGGGAACAAAGTTGCATTGCCCCATACTGCTGCTTTCCTACAAACAGCCACATTCCAAAAACCTGCCATGATTGTGTGCCCTTTCCCATGCCCCTCCCAGGTTCAACCCAAACTACTGGATTGAAGTTCAAAGGAATGTATGACAAGTTCCTTGTAAAATTCTACAAACTCAGGAGCACAGAAGACAGTTTTCATATAGTGTCCATTTTAGTTCATTATGCTAAGCCAACAGAATTCCTACCTGTGCTACACATTTACCAAAAAAACAGTACTTGCCTCAAAGACTTAATGTCACACCTTACTTCACTGAAGAGTAACACCAAAAATTGGTTCTTTTCTAATTCAAGGTCACTCAAGATACAGCTTTGTCATGACAACTGAGGTCTACCAATAGTCAAGAAATTCAAGATGCTATGCAAGAGGCAGGCAGACAGTGAAGGCACTAAGGACAACCATCCATACAATGGAGATTGCCTTGGAAAGGCAGAACCTTGTTTACAGCAGACTCATCTGTTTCTGAACTTTAGTAATGTCGTCCCTAGGAAGTCTACTTGGAATCAGTTTTTCCCTTTGGAGTTCAACTTTTTAAGTAGTTGAAGTTTAGCTTCTAAAAACACTAATAAGATGCAAGGTTAAATGAGGAGAAAAAAAAGCAGAAAGTAGGAAGGTATCTCTCGGAGATATCTGGATAACAGAGGCACTGCAAAGTAACAATTCTGCTCAATCTTGAAAGTTCCTGTAAGAAAAACAGACTGGACTGCATAGAAAGAGTTCCTGCCTGAAAGCCATGACCAAAAACCTTGTAACAGACACATAGAGAACCAGATTAGGAGACTCTTAGGATCACTGCTGGTTGGAACAGCCCATTGTGTTCCAAATCAGTCTGGAAATACAACTTAAGATACCACATTTTAATTTGTTTAATTCCCGCAGCAGCTAGTGAAAAAAAAAGTTGAATTTTGTATCAGAAGTTGACAGGTACATGAAGTCTCAACTCACACAGAAAAAGGTATTTCATATAAGCTGATGTCTAGAATTTATAGGTAAATTTAGCAAGGTAGGAAAAGCGCTTAAATAACATTATATAGAAAATGCATCAACTAAACTGTATACCATTCTGCTATCCAGATAAAAAACAAGGGAAAGTAACTTACTAGATGCATGTTTCTGGCTCCTATCCCTGGAATAAATTCTGGAAGGTGGTACATGAGAAGCTGAGTACGCTGTAAGAACCTCCTTTCGTTCAGAAAGCATGCTGCAGTCACTGCAAGTGTAGCCATTGATCATTGTGTTCTGCATTTCTCCTGTTGATATATCACCATTTCCCTGCATCAGTGTAGTATCACTCCCTAGCAAACCAAGAATAAAACATTCAGTGCATTGACATCAGTATTGCCATCAGTAGTTACCATTAAATAGAATGTATGTGGAAGGAAAAGGAAAGTGTAGTTACGTTTAGGGTCATCATCATCATCAAGACCTTTAAAGGGGAAAAAAAAATAAATTGGTCTCAAATATAAGGAAGCCCCATAATCAACTACAGTATCTGACATTAGCTCCAATTAAAAGTCCCACTAATTTTAAGACTGCAAAGAAAAGCCACTTTATAATTAGTATTTAATGTATTTTGCAGTCCACCACATGAATAGATCCACTTATTCAGACGTTAATGTAGTAGGGTAACAGCTAGTGAAAAGCATTCTACCACAGAAGTGGAAGACAAAATAATATGAATGACAATTACACCTTTTCTTAGTTCCCATGTGACTTTAAAGCAGCTAGTCACAAGCTTACACTGTTTCTGTTGCTTGGTAGCTACTCTGGTACTACTGTATTTTAACATCCTGTGTTAAGAGCCAGATAATCTAAAGTTTAGAACATGTTCTACTAAGATTAAAACAATTCTTTACATTAGGACTCTGGGAAGGCCACAAGCATACTGATTAGAAAAAATAGTCTGAATTGGGAGATAAGTTGCTGATCTCCTACACAACACTTTATGTAGACAATTCTCATTTTCCTCTGAGCAACAGCAACAATTCCATACCCCAGAAATTATCAACTTCTGTTTGCTCTCGAATCAAAGATTCATCCAATACAGTGGATACCATCGATGTATCACTGGCATGGCTATTGAAACTGCTTTGGCTAAAAATGGAAGAGCTGGATAGAGTTTTCCTTGGCATATGTCTTGCACTGCCAGATTGTTTACTCATACTTTTGCGTTGCTTCACCACTCTAGGAAACAAAACCAAGACAAGTAAGACATAGCACTAAAGATGCAAATTTCTTTGTCTCATTTTAAATGAAAAAAGAAAAAAAGTCCAAACAAAAAAACCCCAACCAAAACCCAGAAAAACCCAACAGAACCCAAACCAGTCGCAATAATTTAACACTGATGTGACTAGACAGTTCAAATCATGTTTTTAAAAAAAATCCTCACATTCAAGCATCTATACTTTTGCCAAGACTTCATTGCAAAGCACACACTGAGCACGATTTTCAAACTATGTCAGTAAACACTAAGAACAGAAAGTACAGACATAGGTTACCTATGTTTTATTATCTTGTTCAAACTGGAAAACTCAAGACTCAAATAAGTAAGTTAACTTGTGGTGATAAAAAAATGCTTACTTAGAAGAATGGTCTCTGAAGGAAATGTTTCCAGCATAAGAGCTGTCATGAAGGATATCATTTTGTGCACCTTCTGATCTGTTAGGTCTTGCAGCAGCTAACCGTAAACTACGCCGTGACATTCTTGGTGAATCAAACACAGGATCTAGTTTGTTTTCAGCCTCAAAATCCAAAGCAGATGAAGAATAACTTGAACTGCAGCAAAATAAGAACAGCAAAGTCACCAGAGTTTAAGAGAAAACTCCCCTAGTAACAGACACGCCCTTCGAGCTAGTCTGAGTTTCCATTAAAAGTAGTTTCTGGGATTATGGAGCAATTCTCACAAGATGTCACGTAACCCAAATAACTCAGAAGTACGTAGATATTCAAGGGTTCTCTTAAGCAATTCATATTACAACTTTAACAACTGAAAGCAAATCACAGTTACAAAGAAACAACCAAACACCATGGAAACGATGTTTGAAGTTAAGCCAGAGCAAGTATTTGTTACACAGCCACAAACACATGGTTCTTTCAGGACCACTTAGAGAGGAAGCCATTCATTGCACCGTTTCTTCATTGCACCCAGTAGCACATTAAAAATCACGATGCACTCCAAGTTGCAAGGTAAATATTCTTTTGTAGTCAAAGCTTGGGGTTTTTTTATTTTTTGTTTGTCAATTCCTTGTTTCGAGAACCAAAGATCCGTATGCCAAAAGATCAAAGATCCATATGCCACACTACTCTGAATTTCCACCTCCCAACTCTCCCCTCCTCCCCCTTTAAGACACTTAAAGGCTTCCCTACTTTAGCAACAGTAGTTTAACTCCCAGGACTTTTCAAAAAGTGTTTTTAAAAGATTTCTTCATTTAATGCAAATCATTAGAAATATTTAACTCTGAACAAATAAAACCAAAAACGTTTAGAGTCTTTAATCAATTTTTCTCTGGTTTATCCTACCGAGGCAAGTTCACTTGCAATCTTCACATCATTACCCCAGGAACTCTATTCCACACTTTTACACTTGATTCTCTCAGAACCTTCATGAAAACTTACAAGACAAAGTAGCAAAAGGAGAAAACCACAAACGAATTAAAACAGTAAGAAACACACTTACCAAAACAGAAGTTTAGCCTAAAGCAGAATACCCACACTTAAAATCAAAGGAAACATTCAGTTATGCAGCTGAGCAGAGCTGCTTGTTACAGGGTATCGTATCCTGCAGCAGGAGGCCGCTCAGCACCACGATCCAAAGTCTAACACTAAGATCCAAAGATCTAAACACTAATTGCCCTCGATCAGCTTTAAGGCACCTGTCCCCTCTTATGCCACAAGGATATACAGAGCAGTAACTATTGGTTACTGCAATACCCCTGGGTTTTTAGTTTGTTTTTTAAAGAAGAGCTGAGCAAGCTATTGTCAATGAAAGCAGCTCCTTCTCCCCAAAAATTCCCCCCAAAACACAAGCAAGCAAATTAGATCTGAGTGAGTAGATTCTACTGTGTAATCTGTATTTGAAATGAAAGCTTTCCCTTTAAAAAATACATATAAACAGCTACTATAAAATGAATTTTTGCAAAAATAATTTCATGGAAATAATTGTCTAACACAATCATTAAAGACTCCAGAATATTACAGAGTAAAGTACACATATTGCAGAATCATAGAATGATTTTAGTACTTTGGAAAAGATCTTTGAGATCATCAAGTCTACCTGTTAACCCAGCACTGCCAAGGCCACCACTAAACCATGATCCTAAGCACCACGTCTACCTGGCTTTTAAACACCTCCAGGGATGGCGACTCCACCACTTTCCTGGGCAGTCCACTGCAATGCTTGATAAGTCTTTTGGTGAATTTTTTCCTAATATCCAATCTAAACCTCTTCTGGTGCAACTTAAGGCCATTTCCTCTTGTTATATCGCTTGTTACTGGGGAGAAGACATCGACCCCCACCTCACTACAACCTCCTTTCAGATAGTTGTAGAGAGTGATTAGGTCTCCCCTCAGCCTCCTTGTATTACTTTGGCATACAAGTGAGTTAACATCAGGCCTAGCAGTTACCCTTACAGCAGTGATTTAATTTGGACAGTGGGTGATTTGGAATGGAGTTTCTTGATTGCTCCACAATTCAAAGTAAAGCATGCAAGATTGGACTGTGTCAGAGCACATGAACTACATTTCTTTCAGCTAAAAAACACCTAGCACTACAGGAAGTCATCTAGTTGCTCCAGCAATTAACCCACAGGACCAGACTAGTTTGCCCAAAGTAACTACTTTGATCTCCCAGAGGTGCACAGATTTGATGGCAGGTCTTCTGCACCACCTTGCTTGACCTTACTGGTCTGCACCACAAATGCTGCCACATGCAGTGCCACCCTGTGCAAGGCAGAAGCCTAAGCACAGACTAAGACAAACCTAGCATACACTAATATATACATTATGCTTGTTAATCCTTGCTTACATTTGGGTAGAAGGTGAAAAGAAAATAAGACAGAATCCTCCTCATGTGAGAACAGATTTAGTCTACATTTGATTAGGATTTTATTAAACTATTTTGCAGAAAGTTACATCCCGATTTAATGCTCTGACACAGGAAAAAAAAACAGAACAACCAACCAAAAAACCAAACCCACAACATAACCCCAAATTTCTATCAATTTAATCCATATTTGTGAAGAAAAAGCAGTGTTAAAAGCACCCAAATTGACAGAAACAATACAACGCAGAAGATGGCAGTGACTAAAGGAAAGATCAGCCTGAAGAGGAAGGTGTAAATTGCATGTTGACAAGTAGTCGAGATTCAGGAGGTTTGACTTGCATTTTGAGGAGGTTACTTAGCTGTATTAATGCTGTTCTGATTTGGGCTGGAGGAGTAAGAGCACAAAGCAGAAGCACTACAGTTACAAGCACACAGTAATCCCAGTGAGTATTAACATGAATTCTATTAATAGGTCATAACCAACTCTATTAATAGCTTTGTGGTATCTAACTTCACTGTACTTCTTTCTGCAGTGATAACACAAGCCAATTTCTTTAAAGAAACTCAGTTTAAGATATAAGATAGACTTTTCAAAGGCAGAACAAGCCAAATCAGAATATAAGCAAAATAAATGCAGGTAGGGTGGAGAGGAGAAGGAATCAACTTTAGCATAGAAATACTTCTGATTAATAACTCTGCCTAACTCCCCCTTTCCTTGGACTCTTCAAATATTGCTTGACCCAAGGTAGGAAGAGCTACATCAATAACACATGGCATTCTGCACAGATTCAGCAAGCAGGCACACAGCCAGAGTCCTCTCAGGAACGTAGTTCACTCTCGACACCCTGAAAGTTGGCAGTGTATAAAGTCATTTTCCCTCACTACTTTAATGTTTGGGGCTTCACAGAATTTTTCAAGAGGAAGTTTAAAAGGAAGTGCTTGCTAATCCTTCCTTTCTACACAAGGAAGGATAACAATTTCAACATAGTTTAACTATACTTGCTTTCACTAAGTCAGTTATTTATCTTCAGCTTATCCAGCCCTATCCATTTCTGAACACCTATATCTAACAATGGGATGCCAAAAAGTTTCAAGACATGTAGCCCTTCCCTCCTACAAAGGCCTCTTCCCAAGTTCTGTTTTGCAGAACAACCGCTTATGTAGGAAGTCAACACTCCAATTGTCTTCTACACAAAACCCATCCAAAGTCACAATGAACTATATTCCAAAACTCAAACAGGATTTATCATTCTGCATCTTCCTTTCCTGACAGGTTAATCTTTGCTCCTGTGGTATTCCTGTCTGTTTCAGGAAGAAACAAAATTAATAGCTGACAAAATAGTGGGCAAGACAAAAACCCCATCTCAGAGGGGTTTTAACCCCCGATTAGCTTAATCAAGCCACTAAACTTTGATTTTTCTCTCCTTTTTTATTATTATGTGTATTTCCAAAAGTGTTAGCAAATTAATCTTAAGTTAATACTAAGACCTACTTATTTCCTCTTGTCTGCAAGAAAGATTAGTTGCTGTGGAGGAGATCGCATAGTAGAACATACAAGTGTCATTTCAGACAAACAACTAAGGAAAAGAAATCAAATTAGATGACAACTTCACAGCTGTTTTAGGAAAGATACACTCACAGAGACAAAAATCATCATCTAAACAAACTGAAGAATCAAGTCTACTTCCATTGCTCACAATAGGGAAAGTTATCCTCTGTAAAAGAGTCAAAATATTTCAGTCAATCTCTACAGCACATCTGCAATGTAGAGGTATCTAAATACACTTACTAATACAACAGTGAATCTGCTTGCTGATATAAGGCACATAATTTACCTTTCATTGTCCAGCATGCCTTTTCTTGAAATTAGTAAACCCACTTGCATTTAACCAACATTCTACCAATGTTTTTCTAAAAATTCAATGTAACTGATGCAACATAAAACACATCCCATTTTTCAACACCACTGACATCAGGTATAGCTAAAAAACCCCATGATCCCCAACAAATTGACGATGCTACAGTTTTAGAGTACACAAAAGCAAGAATATTAAGTTAGTGACTTCTTAATTCTACAGTTTTGCCAAGTTCTGTTTTATCAGCAAGTAGCCAAGTATCCTCCAACCTACAGACTATTTTAATACACATTAGAAGCATTATAATGATTTACAGGCACAGAATAGAAAAGCAATCTTAGAATTAGCTAAGCCAGTAACTCAGGTTCACTGATATATACTTGCTACAAAACACATCTACTAACTCAGCAACAAGAAGAGCCAGACATTATATCAGCAGCCACAATTTACTCCATTAATATTAAAAAATTCAAACAGGCATCACAGTATTTATTTCTCATACACAATACAAGAACTAGCAAGCACGCTCGAGTTATTTTTTTAGGAAACTGAAGTGATTTAAAAGAAACAGCCTAATAATGGTCAGCCTCATAAAAAGATACAAGGAAAAAAACCAAGTTCATTAGAATACAGATTATACATTCACACAAGCAGTTTTGCCAAAAGGAAAAAATTATCAATATGTGACTTCCAGCCAAGTTCCACACTAGCAGCAATGAGTGCAAATCAGTGAAAACGATGCCAAGGCGCAAAAGAAAAGACACACAGAAGTTACAAGACATACCAGAAAACATCTAAGAATTTTCATGACGTATTTAAAGAAATAAAACAGCAATTGTAACTAGGCGGAAACCAGTTATTCATGGCAACTAATAAACACTGAGTCATTACCTTAGTGATTGCCCCGTTAGTTCAACATGTATTCTTTCCTCCATTTAGGACAAGGAAGTTATTTTTAACACAGACTAGACAAAGCATGCTTCTTCAAAGAAGTCAAATACTTACCATGAAAGTAAAACTTTCCAGAATTAACAACATTCAGAGAACATACAGTTTCTCTACAAGAAGAAAAGAGTTCTCACCTGAGTGCATATGTATAGCCAGTGTTCTCTGGCAGACATTGGGGAGGGGTGTACGTGTGTAGACGTGAAAAGTCCATGTTGACTGTTTCAAATCATACTGTAAAAGGTGAAAATAAAGTAATGCAATGACTTAAAGTTACGTAAAGTCAATGTAAAAGCCCTTGCATTGTTCAGCCTGTGTTATGAAGTATTGAAATACAGAAAAGATATAGAAATAGCAGAAATATGGAGCTCTCAGTATTTCAGCAGTAATGCTGCTACTACTAGATAACCCTATGCAAAGCTCAGTGTATTTCTGACCGTGACTTTATGATGCACTATTTTCAGCAACTTCTGAGTTCTCTGGAACATTACTGTAATATGAGCCAAGCTCTTATCACAACTATACCACAACACTTCCACAGGAACTAAGTTTGGCTAGCATCCCCAAAAGCCAAGCATAAAAATTTAAAAGACAACACAGCCATGCTTTCAGATCTCACAGTGAAGAATTTTGCTTTGAAAGCCCATTAAGCAAGGCATGGGCAGTTCTGTGCACCAACGGAGTTGTAACACAGATGAAATCTGGTAATGTTCTTACATACAGTATATATGTAAAAGTTATTTTTACCTACAAACCATTTTACTCTACAACCTTCGAACACCACCCACTAAGTAGCAAGGGATTTTCCTTCATTTCACACAAAATAGTATTTAGTACTGGTCAATTTACTCCTGTTGTAAAAACACTGAATACACACCCCAGCAGAGCAGCCAACTACAAAATGACTCACATGGTTAGAATTAGGTACATTTTCCACAGTGCCATCCACTTCCAAAAAAACCAGAACAACCCCAAACACAAACTCAAAAACCAAATCCATCCCACACTCATAAAACTTTCCATGGGGTTTTTGAAAGCTATAATAGATTTAGGAAGAGAATAAAAATTGATGTTCTCATATGAAGAAACTTGCAGAGCTGCACAAGTGACTACTCATAGCATTATTTACTATTTGACTTGTAAGTTCAAAGTATTTGCAAAAAACCCACAAGCCCTTATCAGTTACATTATCTACAAGAAAATTTTTGTTTTTCTAAAAAAGATTCTCTGATAGTAGGTTGTGTTTAATAAATAGGGATCTGGCTATCATGGATTTGCATGGTTAGCAAAGCAGAATCCTGGCTGTTTTCAGATTATCTACAGCTCCTGTTTCAACAGTAGTAGATATTTCACACAACTGTGTTGACACGCCTAAAGTATGGTAAGAATACGCCTAGCCACACTTTAATTCTTATAATCAAAACATCAACAAGCATCTCATTTTGGAGATGCACTTTGCTATGCTGAAATAATAGTTTTCACTTGATTTCACTACATATCAATAAGAGAGACAAAAAGGAGTCACGGGTTAATGGCAGCTCAATAAAAAATCTCTACATGTTAATATTAAAATGCTTAGTCAGTCCACCTGTAGCCTCCAAATACTCATGTCAATAAAGCAGGAGGATATTTCTATTTCTACTGAAGACAGTTTCCTTCTTGTTTTTAAGAATCAAAATTTACAGGCCTGAACATTGCAGCTTTCTGAATGCAAGCACCTCCCATGCTTCCAACCCAAACCATTCTGCAATTCTGTGATTTATAAGGTTAATGAAAAATAAAGTCTCACTTCTGCTATCTCTGCATAATTTTTTTAATATTATAGAGAAAGCATTTTCATTAAGTGATCTTTCTCTACACTTCATTTGTTCCAGAGCTATAATGCTTTCACTGACTTGTATACAAAATTTGTTGTTTGTTTAGAGCAAGCTTAAATCAGTAGTGCGGAAGCATTAGCAAAGCAGTCTAATTCTCTTGCTAGAATAAGCAGCAAATACTGCTAGAATACACAACAACTGCTGCCATACTTCAACAAAATAAGAGCTCATTTTAGAACATGGGAAATGGGGACCAGAGAGTAAAGATTCCCCAGTAACAGAAGTGGAAATACAGTGAATTCCAAGATGAGGGATGTTGATAACATCAGATAGCACTTGTTTTAAACAACAGCAAATACAGATTTCTCACATATACCTATTGAAGTTCAAAACTATGATTAAGGTTGTTCTGTTTAAATTGTCCCATCCCAATGGAAAGATTTTGAAACCACAACCCAGGGAGACCTCTGTTTATTTTCCACTGGAGCTGATCTTGACTGCCTAGCACACACCAATAAACCTAGTTTTCAATTGGGACTCAGTAGCTGATGCCATGCTTTTGACACCCAGCAATGTGGCAAGCCAGGGTGTGTGAGTGAGCTTTCATTAGCTCCTCAGCTCCTCCCTCTGACTCTGCTACCCATACGGGTAGGGCAAAGGCACTTTGAAAAACAACATATTGGCTCAGCTGCTTTCCTGTTCTTTTCCCCTTCCCCATCAGCTCTCTCTACTTGATTTTTGAAGAAAACAAATGCTAGAATTTACATCATATCTCCTATCAATTTGATAAGCTTTGAAATAGATCATTAAGTTAGTATTAAATATGTACTTGACAGTGGCACTGCTCCCTGAAAAGCCTTGAAGGTATTTATGTGTAAGTCTACTAATAGCTGGTTTTCATATTCATAGCACCAAGATCTCCAGTAAACATAACAGGTTTGCCATCTTGCCACGACATAGTTAAGAGATTGCTCTTAGAAGATTTAGGGGCTTGGTTTGATTCACCTTTTGTCTGACACTCTAAAATTAATTCAGACTCAAAGGGAAAACCTTCAGCAATTTTTGCAAAGCAACAAAGCAGGCTTAACTGACTTAAACCCTGAAAATAATTTTTAGAGATGACCACCACAGTTCTCTAAAATGTACTACAAAAGTGGATTTTTTTAAAAAAAACTGGCTACTATTTCAACAGCTTCATTTTAGTTACCAGTTTCTTCAAAAAAACCTCACTAAACAAACGATCAAACCAATTTATTTTAAAATATTCTACACACTTATTATAGCAGAAGCTTAAACTACAGAACAGACTGGGGTGGGTGGAAGACAATAACTCCCTCTAATCTGTTCACTCATGTTTAACAGCACTCCACCTTTCACACATCAATTCTTCTCATTTATGTAACTCATATACAGCTGGAACAGAAAGAGACAGATATTTTGGAAATTAAAACCACAAAACTTGGCAGAGAACCTGAGAGGCAGACAAAGTGCTTAGTTCCAGTTTAAACACTTCTGGGTGCCCATCAAATCTCTGATTTAGATAACATAAATATATCTGGACTCAGATTCACATAGGCTTTTAGTACCAGCTTAGTTGCAAGCATTTCTGGGCCCAAACTTGGAGCAGCCTTTTTTCCTTCCTCAGAAGCCCATAAACACCTGTTTGTAAGTACTAAGGGATGTATAGGGAAAGAACTCAGTATGTAGTTGCATAAAAAACACCAAGCAAGAAACGTACAAGACAATGTAAAGGCAATAAAGAGAAGCACACATTGCAGCTAGAATGCAAGTGGACACGAGAATGCACCTCAATTTACAACCTAACTTCCACGTTCCTGCAGAGGAGACAGCTGGATTACCTGCTCTTTTGGGGAAGCAGACAACAACAATCATCTCAGATATCATCTCTCCTTTGCAATTCAACTGAATCAACATTATAATTAAGTCAGAGTGGAAGAGCAGGAGAAGACACCAGTGCTGACTTGGCCAGAACACAGAGAAGCACAGTGACTCCTGTAATCAGTGCAGCAGGATTTACCTTTGCACAAAGCCTGCCTCGAGAGGATGCAGAGTACGAAGCATCTGTGTGACATGAGACTGGATCACTACCTCTTAAGCCTGTTTACCTGAAAATCCCTTTCAGAATCAGCCAGCCCCAAGGAAACCCTAGCACGGCTGCAGCAAGCTCCCTGGCTTTGATGGCAGGTGGCAAGATGCTCTAATAGAGGCCCCTAAGGACAGAACCATCACAAGAGGGGAAGCAGCACCAAATACACATTTTGTATACACTACAAGCACGTGGCAAGGACAAAGACGAACCCCCACTTACGTCTTTTTGGGTACATAAATAGACTTCCACCAACATACTATCTATGCATTTCCTCAAGAGCACCCTTCATGACAAAGGAAGTGGTAAATTGCTGTTTCACAAATGGGACCCTGGCAGAGTAAAAATACTCACCAGGAAGTCTGTGACAGAAATGAGAAAATTTGCAAGGAAGCACATCTTATTTTTTACATTACAAGGGGTAAAAATTTACATATTTCAAGTCTTGGAGAAATGTTGCTAGTACTACTTTAAGTAGAACCTATTCTATCCTTAGCTTTTAAAGCAAATAAACCAAGTTTAAGTTGTTCTGATTTAACATACTAATGCCACAAAAGCTAAACACTTTCGGGAAAAGTATTAGTAATAATGAAACTGGAGTACACAACCCTATCAGTTCCTGAGAGCAAGCCATTTTTCACCTGTAATCTCAATTTTTAACTATTATTATGAATAACCAATAAAATTACTCTTTTTGGTAGAAAAAGGGCAAATTCCAAAGTAAATATACTCCACAAAGAATGTTGCCACATACCCAATTAACTACTAGACAGGCTGAAGAGCAAAGAGCTTCAAGATAAATCAACATTTTATTAAAAAACACATTCTTAAAACATTAATATTTCTTTAAAACGAAACCACGAAAGCAAGCAAACAAGAGAAAAACCAACAAGTAATAAAATTCACGTTTTAAACTAGATGTTACCATCGAGGGTTATGGCAAAGATCCCCAAACACAGGTGTCCAACTGTGACGCTATTAACAAAAAGAGGAGGCTCTTCACAAAGCAGTAACGCTGCAGATTCACATGAAGCACCTTTTCAAATGCTTTTTCGAGAGAAATTTTGCTAGAAGGCAGCTGTACCTCCAGCTATGGCGAACAATGAACACGGCTGCTCGTTGTTTACACACACAGCCCCCGACAAGAGGCTGAATCGGTTTGCAAGCCGGAAACCCCCAGATTATCTCGCAATGAGGTCCATACAAAGCCCCCAGCCTCACCAGGCCTCTGCATTTAGCGACTCGGCGCCGTGCTCAAGGCCTCCCCCATCAGCCCGCACGCCCAGGGAGCTGCCAGGCGCTCCGGCGGCTCGGCCCGGGGCCGCTCGGGCGGGGCGGGGGCGNGCCGCGCCCGCGGTGTCGGCCCGGGCTCAGGGCTCGCTCCCCGGCGGACGGGACATGCTGTTCCATGCCACACCGCCCAAAATGGCTTCCCCACCCCAACAAAGCCCGCAGGCTCCGGCGGGGCTGACCCAGCCTCCCGGGGCGTCCCTTGTCACTCAGAGTTTGAATTCACTGGCCGCGGCCGGCCCCCGGGTTAACCCGTGCGGCTCCGCTCCTGATGGTTTTAGCCCTGAGCTCACTGGCAGGTAACAAAAAGCACGTTTTACTTAATATCCCGCGTTCCTAGAACTCGCCCAATAAAACCACCTCGGTATTGATGGTCTAACAAAGTAAAAACCCAAACCACCCAGCTCCTGGCTGCCCCCATGGTCCCCAACTTCACATCTCCCGAGTCACAAGCAGCACAGATTTAAGCATATGTCACATTAATAGAAAACGCCTACTAAGCTTGCCAAAAAAGCCCTTCACACACATCACTCACAACAGAAATCCCTGCAGCTCCACAAGCTCCAGCCACTTCCACAATCTCACTATGAAAACCAGCAAACAGCCCCATAAGTGAGAGGAGACATCAGGCATTAACCTGGCAATTCAGCAGAAGTGTCACACTCCAACAGTTGGTTGCAAAGCACCAAGATAGAAAATTTTTTAAAAATGAGCAAAGATTTCGCTTCCTTTTTGTGAAACGTTACCCTGGGAACCAGAGGTGGGGCAGGGGGACTGCAAGGACTGCAGAAACACAGGACCTGGAATTTGCTAGCTGAGATTGTCCTTTACTGTAAGCATATGATAAACAATACTTTTTTTTTTTACTAAAGAAAGAAACATGGAATAAAGCAAACCGAATACTTTTTCTTTCCAGCAGACATAAAACTTTTTGAGACTGTCAGAAAACAGGCGCTGCCTCTAAACAGTACCATGTTTCAGACACCTGTGGTTACCGAAGAGCAACCAGACGTGATGATCACATCAGGAACCCAGGGCTACCACGCCAAAGTGAGCACAACATTAAATTACCATATTTTTCAGTAAACCCCCGTCTGTGTAGCACTTTCCCTACAGCAGCAGTTCACTGACAACAGCTGCCCCGAAGGGGGGGGGCAGTGAGGACAGGTTTGGCAGTGCCCAGCACAAGGGAACAAGACCGAGCACTGTGCATTACCTTGGCACCAGAGCCCGGCAGCTGCAGGGGGCCCTTATCAACCCCTCCTCAGCCAGGGTCAGGTCAGAGTCACTTCCGACAAGAAAAGGCTCCGAGTGCCAGGCCGAGAAGCACCCAAGCAGGCAGACACCTACGGCAGAGATTTGTCTCTTCTTCCAGCTTAACAGCGCTCATCCAAGGAACTCCGGGCCCCGGGCAGAGCTCAGCACGACCCAGGAACTCCAACCCGCGCTCCAACGCGGCGGCCTCGCACCCCGCTGCCCCCCGGGGCGGGACGCGGGCC
>VZRW01003498.1:326153-358862 GCA_013398125.1 Aegotheles bennettii
GCCTCGGCTCCCCCGGGGCTGCCCTTCCTTCCCTCGGACCCTCCCCCCCGCAGCACTGCTCTGCTGGTGGCCGCAGCCAAGCTGCCCCCACCTCGGCTCCCCCCTCCGCCAAATGGAGCCAGGGATGTCTTTGAGGTGAGAAATGCTCCAGGGACGGGGAGACTCACCTCTAATTTTCACTTCTGCCTCCTGCCTGGATCCTCATTGACTTTCTTATCCGGTATTTCTGCGTCTCCCCTTGCTGTTTCCGTCCCACTCAAGTCTTTTTCGGATTTTCTTTCCCTTTCTCTTTCTGTTCTCCTCTCAGACTCCTGGCACTTGCACAGCACATCCAGCCGCCCGGCAGGATCCAAGCACTTTGGATCCCTCAGTGTGCTCGAGTGAGCTTCATCGGTGCCAACGCTGGACCACGGCAATCGCTGGGCGACACACGGAAAAGAAATGTCACAGGCCTGCTTTTGGCAAGGAAACCATGGTGAGAAACGAGCCCCATTGTTCAAATATTTGAGAACTAATGCAAATACGTTAAATTTAAATCTGTGTCCGAGTCACGTTTAGTTAAACCTTCAGTCTCCCTGAGCCTACAGTTTTCCTGCGGGCACCGCAGTGCTGTGGGCAAGGACAGTTCCAATGGCAGCAGGCAGAGAATAGGGAGTGTGTCACCTGGGAAAGGGTAATCAGGCCAAAAAATGTTATTTACTTGTGCATGCGAGAGTAATGACTCAGCTTGCTAGGTAATAAATATGTAATTATCAAATAAATAGAATCTGTGTGCTTGTTTGGGTACAAAATGGGTAAAAGCAGCTAACCCTCAAGAAACAGGAAAGGATGCAAAATACAGATATCCATGTAAGACATTAGCTGATGTCCATGTAGCACTGATTTTAAGTAATTACCATTTATTTTATAAATGCTTCGCTCTAGCTGTGTGAAAGTTTTAAGATGCTGCAGCCAAAGTTGAGCTGATCCCAGTGACACTTGGAAGCCAGCACATAATTCCATAAGACAGCCCGTCACCAGAAGCCTCCTCCCAGCAGATGGCTGAATACTTTGCAGAAGGGTAAATCACCTCACTTTTCTGACCACCCCTTCTCTTTCTGCCCTTATATCTTACCTGTTCTGCTTGTCTTTAGAGCAGACAATGTTTAAGGGCTTAAGATAGTCAGGGCAAAATATTTTCTCAGTTTAAATCTCCCTGAAACTCTCTGGTGCTACAAGGCCAGGCCTTCTCAGAGATGTTTCTCCCTCGTTCCCCTGGAGACCAGCCAGGCAGGCTGCTCTCTGCTCTGGCAGGAATAGGCATGTTATGTTCCCTGGGCGTTGCTCCAGCTCCCCAGGGCTGCTCTGACTTGTCCCAAGCAGTTGTTTTTCCATCAGGACCAGGCCAAGAGGCTGGAGGAACATGGCTTACACTCAGCTTTCCCTCTGCTTCTCAGCCATGAGAAACAGTAGAGCCTTTGGCTTCTAGGATTTAAGAGAAACTTGGTTGGATGTCCCAGTTTTGTTAAAAGAAACTGGTACATATAGGGAGTTAATTTTTCCATGTGTCAGAAGAAACTGCTCTGAGGCAAAAAAAAAGGTCTTTCGAAGTTTTTCAGTGTCCAGTCATGAGCTTTGAACTTAAAGTAGGCTCACTTAATTTTATTGGCTAAGCTGAAGTCTGCAGAAAAATGATCAATAAGAATAAAAATTGATCATATTAAAAATGTTTCTCTCTGTGATTCCCATTCCCAGTGCCCTCCTGCACTCATACCTAGCAAACCTGTTCTGCTCCATGTTCTGGTCCCTGCTATCAAAAGGTACAGGTCCCCACAGCAATCTGAGGTATAGACTGAATGTGACAGGAACCAGTGCAGCAAGGTGTTTCTGACGGGTAATACTGGGTACTGGGCATGGTGTGCTGCTGTGCAGGTTGGAAAGGGTGGAATGTTGCACTTCCCTGGGTTATGGAGGGCCAGCACGCCGTGGTTGTGTGCACCACCCATGCAGGGGGGCCTGGAAGCACCATGTGTGGTGTGCTGTGTGATGGGTCAGTGAGGAGACCCAACCATTGCTTTAAAATCTGACGGTGGTGGGGTTGGGGAGGCATTGAGGCAAGTCACAGGGAGCTCAAGCAGCAGCCTGGGGAGGGATGCTGGGCTCGGGGTGCTGTGGCAATGTGTGGCAGGGATGTGCTGGGCAAGGGGGATGCTGTGGATTTGTTCCTTAGCGTGAGGAAGTGTAGTGACCTTTATGTCCAAGGCTGGGGAGATGATCGTATATGTGCACTAGTAAGAGAATCGCCCAAAATATCTGAAAATATCTGAAAATCTAATTTCTTTCTCATTAAAGAAAAAGTTTCTCACCATCTGCATCTCACTTTATGGTTGAAATCCTCAGGGCCCTTTCTCTACACCATTTTTGCTGTCAGCCAAAGGTGATGGGTGCTCCACACAGAGCAATTAGGTTATCAGTTAAAGGGGGCTGCAAGGCACTTCAATTCAATTTTGCCATTAGATCCTGCCATCGTCCTGACTTACAGGGGATTTCAGACATTAACAAGAAAAGCCGATTACATCCAAGACAGGCCAACAGAGCAGCCGTTCTGCTCACAGCTCTCATCTGCTGCTTCATCTCAGTTACTGCTGTTCATGAGCTCTCTTGGGAGGTTGATCCCAGTAAATGGACACAAGCCTGTTAGCTGTAATTTTTGCTGATCCTTCAGCTGCCTAATAATGATTTTTTTTTTCTTTTTCTCTTTTTAAAGCATGGTTAGAGCTTCACTTTGGAGGGCTGAGGCACAGAGCAGCCTATTACGTGTCCACCAGGACCAGCTCTGATCCACTCTCCTAGCCAACAGCTGCTCACCTTCCTATGCAGTGATCCTGACACGGGTTCTGCAAATTAAACAGAAACTTGGCTCCTCTCAAGCCAGCAGCAGATTTCCACAGGCCAAGATGTTACTTTAGATCTGGATGTTTGTGTTGTGCAGAGGAGGGACTCCCCCCAAGTGAGATAAAGCCTATACAATAACCCATCAAAACTTTAATCGCTATATATATTCTATAATAGCTATAGCTATTATAGAATAATAACTTAAATATAGTAAAGAAAGAATATTATACTATAATAACATAAACAATTATTATGGTTATATTATAAGAGTAAAATTTTACTATAGTATAGTAAAACCATACCATATACTATACTGTAATAGTTATTTCCAGTTATAACTGCAAAGTTATTATGTTATAATAGCTAAAGTTCTAGATGTACAGATTAGATTAGATTCACATTCTGATGGGTTATTATAGTTTATAATAACTTACTGGTTATTACTGGAGGGAAGTCTCTGGGGAGCACACTGTGTACGCAAGCAGACAAGGTGCATTGGGGCATCTTTACAGCAGGTTCAGCTGACACAGGGCAGTGCTGGACACCTGCAGACAGTCTGCTGTCTGCCTAAAGCATTTCTGAGGAAATCTGCAGATCGCCTGTAAGGACCTGCATGGCTGAGAAGTGGATGGATCTGGGAACATACTTAACCTCCAGTCTCTCCTAACAATGCTCTCTGATGCAGCCTTTCTCGCAGAGTCTAGGTGCCTCATTTGACAGGGCTCTCTTAATGCCTAATTAGTTTATTCTATTTAAGGTAGTCAACAAATACTCAAAAGATTCTATATTTAGTTAGACAAATGCATGCACTTACCAAAAACTTTGTTTTGCTGAGAATCCAAGTCCCAGGATCCTCCACAACAGGTCTTCTAGTTTACAAGGACGAAGACAGAAGCACATCTGTTCGTCACAGGAAGGGCAGGGCTAAAGCCTGCTTATCTGAAGTCTGAAAGTTCGAGATAACCCTTTTGCCCCAAAAAATTGTCCTTGCTTAAAAGTTATGTAATGGATATGAGCCTAGTAACATTATGCTCTGAATGCAAATAAAACCTCATACATGTAATAGCTGATCTAGCAAAACAGAAAAAAAATGCTTAATTTCCATTGTGTTCCTACTGATACAGTAAAAGGTTGAAGCTGAGAAAGCTGAGTCTCAAAGAAAATAAGTTTAAAACCCAGGCTAGGCTCATACACCATCCACAGGAGACTCGATAACAGTACTTCTTCATAAAGGGCTTGGAGAAATTTGGGTTATGTAAGTTGAAGCGTGGTAAACTATAAGCAGTCAGCATATTGTTGAAGCCCCATATCCAGAACACTTTCTAAAGGATGTAATGGAAGATACCTCATTTGTCACACACGCATAAACAGGATCGGGTCGCTGTTTGACATGTCTACAGAAGAACTATTAGGATATTCAATCCAAAAAGCTCTCCTGGCTCTGAAGACAAATGCTGGTTTGTTGGATGATGCGGAGATTTTTCTTCAGGAGGCATCCCACAATGGACTGTTCTCAAAGATAACAAAGTGCTCAACACATGCAGAAAAAAAATATTCTCAGCCTGCTGAAGATATGAAGCTTGGTGAAAACTCCAGCTCTGTCTTTGTATACCAGTTTTAGAACATCTTGAGAAACTTTGACTCGATTTCACTTCACCTAAGCAGCTTCTCCTGTCTTCTATTCTCTAATCCCACAGTTGAAGTTGGATTTTCAAATCTCGCTTAAAAGCACCTGCACAACATCTGTCCTGCAGCTATCATGAGGCTGCAGTCAGTGGTAAAGTAAAAGAAATTAGATTTTGCCAACATAGGAAGTTAAAAACATTGTGCCTGTAGTAATGTTGTTAAGCAGGATTTATTTGGTGGACTTTCAAGGACTTTACAATAAGAACTGGGCTTGTGTTGCTGAAGGAAAACTTTGAATTGTGTTGGAAGAACCTGCTGCTTTGCAGCACTTTGAAACATTGGGTTTTTTGAGAACAGTGTTGAATGAAAACTCTAAGGGCTCTGCTAGGATAGTTATGTAGTCTGTCTCCAGCCTAATTAAATTGGCTTTTTAATCACTGGTTAGACTAAGGAAACAATTTCACAGAATCACAGAATAGCTGAGGCTGGAGGAGGCCTCTGGGGATCATGTAGGCCAAATCCCTGCCCCAGCAGATTCAGGTAGAACAGGTTTCCCAGGACTGTGCTAAGTCAGGTTTTCAGTATCTCTAAGGCCGGAGACTCCACAACCTCTTCAATCCATTTAATGTCTTCCAGGGATTTTTATTTTGCTCACATTGCATGGCGCTCCAGTTACAGTGAGTTAAATAGTAAACAGTTTTTAGTCAACTAAAATGCTGCTCAATATGGGAATGACTATATTTTGGCTTTTCATGAAAAATAGTCAAATTCAAAGATAGTACCTACGATCTGAAATAAGCATCCTATTCTACAGAAAAGCATAGTTGCTTTTGGATCCGTAAGAAACTACTTAGTTATTCTGTATCATTAGTGCTGTTGTCCCTTTTGGTAGAATTTTCAAAGCAACGTAGTATTTTGTAGAGAAGTGGCCATGAGTTTGCATTACTTTGCTTTTAAGCTAGGAATAAGACTTGTCTTGTGTATCTAATCTCTCCCAAATGTTTCTTTGAGAATGCGAGCAGATATTGCTGGAAACAGATCCTGGTTTGGTTAACAATGATGTCCCAAGCCTGAAAAGGTAAGTTAGCTCAGAAGGATGAGCAAGCATGAGGACTTCCTACAGCATAAACAGTGTTACCAAACCCCACTGAGTCTGTTTTTAGACTTGATACAAAGCCAAGACACTTTGGAGTTAGAAGCCAAAGAGCCCTTTTGGTTTGTAATACAGATAATTATTTTTTTTAAAAAAATAGTATCCTGATTTTTGATGATTTTTGTGTGCAATAAATAGCACACGACCCCACAATGACATAGACAAGAATCTAGGAGCTCACTTACTTTATTAGATAGCTGAGAATATGAGACGACACTAAAACTTATACACTACAAAGGTCTTTCAAAAAAATAAATCAAGCTTTAACCTAATGTTGCAGAATTTAATTTCAAAATACTATGCAACCAAATGTTGCTTGCTTTCCAAGGTACAATGGCACAAACATAAAAACTGCAGATGCAATATATTTAATACAAAAATATAAATACTGTTAATCTAAATGACAAAACAGTACATTTCCTCCCACGTATAAACCCTAATTATAAAAAGGTTAGCTTTATTCTCAGTCATGAAATGTAATACAATGACAATAAAAACTATTCCTTTAGTGACACCTACTCAGAATGTCCCTATTATACCAGTATAAGTGAGTACTCAAAAATTATAAAAAATTTGCTGCATTACACAAGAGAAACGTGGCTGTTTTTCTTTCCTCATGAAACTGATATTCACAGACCTGACTCTGCAAAGACTGAATATTATCCATAGTTTGAAACGCTCTTTGAAAGACTGATCCCTCGCTGAATTACATGAATAACTTCAACATTAGACTATTACTTGTTGAATTATCTTTCTCAATTATAAGGTGTCGAATTCCTGAAAAAAATTCCTCCTTTAAACCTTGTATCTGAAAAACTTCCAATGCAAAGTGAATTAAAACATTGTTTTATTGCTATACAAAGAACTGTTCAAACAACAAAGAATGCAGAATTGTGCCAATTTGACTTTTAAATGAGTTAATAGCAAACTTACAAAGAAAAACCAATCTATTTATTGCTCAGCCCTTCTCAAGCAAATGAAAATACAAAAGTAATCCAGATCATATAGATCACACACAGTTCACTAAAAAGAATTTCAGCATTGATTCACAAAGCTGATTCCTTGGCTGACTGAATGTGTTGTAGTAGTTGATTACAATAGACCGGTGTTCGGTGCTTATGTACAACCCCTTCGATTTCTCTCACGAGCAGTTCTGGATATAAAACGCTTCCTTCTTTCAAAGCTTCTGTAAAACAAAAATATGTTTTATAAATCATTAGCTACTCTGCATTTCTCTATCCAAGTTCCCTCAAAGTACCCAAAACCGAACCTGGAAGTTGTTCTTTTACAAGTTGCACAGTCGTGACAACCTGATTCCTCCCTCATTTGCTGAGGTCTGTACCTTGGCATTCATGTGCTTGAACACAGCCTGATACACAAACTAATTCCAAAGCATCCATCAAGCAAGCTGGGATATGGTCACATCCTGCAATGGTTAGCATCTATGCTCCATATCCTCTTTACTATCTATGAAATCTTCTGATACACCAGATGCACTGATATTCCCTCTCTGGGGACTGCCAGATAAAACATGACATTCTGCATACAGGTAAAAGGTCTGAACTCCTACCCCCTGGAACTCGACGGAGAGCTTCCAGCCTGTCAGGATTACCCTCTAGTTGTACCTGCTACTTTCATATAACACTTGAAATCACGATTTTAAAAGCATTGTTAAAAATACTTATGCCTGAAAGCCTCACCTAGGACAGCATTCTGGCTATTTTGATCTGGGTCATCGAGATGTATCAACAGTTCATGGTACAGAAATTCAATGTGACTTTTCATTGCAGATTTCACATCCCTGTCCTTCAAGCATTTAAACCAGCTAGTTAAAGTGTGAGCAGCTGCCAGCCGTACATCACATGAAGCATCATCCAGGCGCTTTAAAACTTCTGAAAAGGAGCAGACACATAACCAAGCAGCACTGTGAATAGCCAAGTTATCTTCTGCATTTGAAAAAACAAATGTATTTTTTCACCACTGAAATTATTGTTGCATTTATAACATATTTCTGTCTTTTGAACATTGGAAATACACGTAGCGCATTGTTCCTGAAAGCATGCAGTTGTTACTGGATTGTTATGTTGTCAAAAACATCAAAGGAAATGTACAAAATTACTTAGATTAGTTGAACATTCTCTAGCACTCTTTCTAACAAGGTACTATGAATGTCGAATAATGCACTACAGAAGTACAGAGTTTAAGTATTTTTATGCTCTGTAAAGCACAGTATTTCTATCAAGTCTCACTGTTTCAGTGAATGACTGCATTGCAGACTATTTGAACATGCAAGACACAAACATATATATTGGTAATTGGCTGATCATATATTTCTCCAATAAAAAAATGTTTGTTGTTAGATTTCTACTGTGCCATGTAAGTATCAGTCATTAAGATGCTGAGTTTGGGAAAGTCCAATTTATTTGTATGTATCTCTGAGAACATAAATCCTGTTACACAGCATAGACTGTACTTTTCCTGATTCACTGTTTAGCATTTAAACATCATCCTAAAAAGCATAACTGCTAATAGCTCTATTTGACATTACAGCACTCTGGATTAGGGTTTTCTTCCTCCTTTTTCTTTTTTATTTAAATAAAAAATCCAGCCCACTACCTATTCAGGTCTATTTATGGTACAATGGTTTGCTCTTGGCACTCTGAAACACAGCAAGGAGAACAATGTGACTACCATTTATATAACACATTACTGTTCTGCTTTCACTATAGTTAGAACATTATTTCACACAGTCTAAACTAGGAAGCAATGCAGATGAAATGCTGGCAAGGCTTGCAAAGACGGTAGCACTGAGTGAAGTTCCATCTAGTGGTCGAACGCATGATAACGTTGGGAATACTGCTCGGTTCTGCTCAACTGGGAGCCTGGACATTTCCAAAGGACATCAACTTGCCTGAGATACACCTCCTTAGTGAAATCAACTGCTGCAGTTCAAAAGCTACTACGGAAAGGCCTTGCAAGAAGAAAGTGCTGTTGGAGTTACACTCAGCAACACCTACTCAAGTGTTTAACAACTTGATTTTCTAAAATGTGAATGTGTACTGGGTGTGCTCTGCAGGACTAAGACATTAAATTGCCTCCACACACAAATATGCTGCTAACGGTATGATTTTGTGCAGCATTTTACTGTTTCCATTTCCTTAATACCTATAAAAGTACTCTGGGGGAGAACTACCCAAACAGTTAAAGTATCAGATAACAGAACACATGAATAACATTAGAATGTGTGTATGGGAGTGAAATAAAAATGGCTGAGAAACTGAGTCTACATAAAATCTGCCCCCATTTGTATCTCAAACTGTTTGAGGGCTTTTTTGCTCTTTATGTGGGATTAAAACCAGCTGCCACAGTGACATGAAGCAGTTTTCATCATTCCCTAGTCTGTATTAGTGCTTTCACTGCTACCAGCTGCAGTGAATCTTCAGGTGAGGTGGACAACCTGCACACTGAATCTGCCTACTGCCCCAGTGCAATGCTTTTCATCCTTAAAAGCTAAGGTACCTCTGGTACTTCAGGTAAAAAAACAACTGTAATTCTTCAACACGGAGACCTTGATTAAAAAGAACCCAACAAACAACAAAAAAACCCCATACCTGTGTAAGTTTTGGTAAAATTATCTTCATCAAACTGTCTCCCACAGACTTTTAAAAGACCATCAACAGTACGACAAGCCATCAGTCGAGCAATTTTAGAGTCTTCATCCAGGCTGGCAATAATTTGGGGCATTAGCCCATCTTTGACTTTTAAGATCTACAGTTACAGGAAAGGCATAGAAGAACAATAGCTTTTCAGTCACTCAACATGCTTATTGGTTCCATCCCTTACCATTAGGTCTGACTGATACTGGCTTGCTTAATTTAAAAAAGAAGTTAACTATAAAAGTTAACCTGAAAATCTTGGAAGTTACACAGCTCCATTTGTGCCTCTAAGCAAGCTTGGGAAATGAAAATCCCCCAGTCAATCATCCAGTTCACGAGTGCTCAGTGTATATGCAGATGAGTTTTATGTAACTTGTAAAAGCTTTAAACTTACTTGCTGTTTTATTTTTAATCTTTGTCAGCAGGACTGAGTAACTTGGAGCTCATGTTTATGTACCAGTAGATGGTGCTCTTATTCTAAAAGGAATCGTTTAAGTGAAGACTGTTCTAACACAAAGTCTTTGTAAGTTTCATAATTTGACTTTAATATGTACATTTTGTATACATTAAAGCAAAAAAGGCATTAAGGCACTGATTTGGAAAAAACGTTTAATTAGAACAGTAGTCTCTAATACAAGTGTTTTCATAGATGTGAATTCAACCAGTTACGTACGTTTAAGCACTTTGTTAAGGTCTGTTATAAAGACAATAAAGACTGTGAACATTTAATAACATTTTAATTCTGTTTATTTTAAAAAATACTCTTTATATTTATATTTAACATATTTCCAGTGCATAATTTCCAAATGTTATTTTTGTTAGCAAAGAAGCTTCCAAAACCCCCTCAGATTCAATTAAACCTCAATCACTATGGTGGGTAACATTTCTGTAAATGCACACCTTGTTAGCTCCCTACTTCAGGTTCTACAGACAGCCTTCAGGTTCCATCTCAAGTCCTCCTGCCCTTTTCAGGAATCTTTTACATTTTTTTTTTCTTAAATGGACCCGTGGGCTCCAAGGCAACCAGACAGCTTGTCTTTGCCACGTTACACAAAAGCATGTCCTGGCTAGCTCTAGTGCTGCTGCACAGGCACTGCATAGGGGGCCAATAATGTCAAGTACCTGAGTTGTTGTGCTAATAGTGGATAGCATTTTGTGCTACAGCAAAGATCTACAAAATTTGACGATGGTGAGTTCTACAGCTCACCATATTGCTGGCCTCACATCTCTCATCAGGATATCATCACCATCTGCTACTGACCGTTTCAATTATTAATACTCAATCAAAATTAATGAATTTTATTATGAAAACTATATGTCCATCTGACAATATTACTTAAATTTATTACTTAAATTTATTATTTAAATTTATTATTTTTCCCCTCTTGCATTTATTTTGTCTTCCTGCCTAAGATTTCAAAGAAAGAGAGAATTTACCTCTTCTGGTGAAAGCATTTCACAGTGAATAAGGGCCCAAAGGCACGATACAGCTGTAGTGCGGATGGCAGCTGCAGTTCTTCCAGCATGCCACTGCAGATTAGGAGCCAGTATGTCTTTTATCACAGTCTCAAGGTAGCTAGGGAACAGCCTGAAGCCAAAAATAAGAAAGCAAAATAAAGGTTCATGAGAAAGTGATAAAGAGACTGACGGGATGTAAAAGAGAATTTTCTGTCATAGGAACATAGTCAGGAAAGGGGAAAAAGAAGACTCTAAAATAGTAAGTAAAATCTTGTAAACCAATGTGATTATAATGTCTGTGATTAGCTTTTCATAACTTAATTTTTCTAGGGAATATTTAAACAAATACCTAACATTCATGGAAAGAGAAGGCTAGACGTTCTCCCACTTCAGACGATGCCCATGACTCACTGTGTTATCTTGGTTAACTACTTACCTTCTCTCTGTCTCATTTTCTCCGTCTGTGAAGTGGAGATAACACCTCATATGAATGCTGTGAGGATTCATTAATATTTGTAAGACCCTTTGAGACTGTCCAGTGGAAAGTATTTATAACGTGAAAAGTATGAATGCTATTGATGAGACCTGAACTACTGATACTGCAGGGAGCCTACATGGAATACTTTGGCTTTCCCTTGGCTCAGAAACTTGCCTCCCTCAAGGATGAAAAGTCTGTAGGATTTTCTGATGGTGCCAGTCCCAATTCTAGTTTGTTTTCATTACAAACACGAATCTGTGATATTTTTGCTGATGCTTCTTCCTCCTTCTCTATTGAATGGGCTATTATAACGCTAACAGTCTCTGTGAGAGTCAGCAATTGCAGCAGGCAGTATTCCCTCACACCCATTTAATTCCAGCTCAAACAATTTTAAGTCAAGAGAAAAAAAAGATCTTGCACATGAGTTAAAAAAGACTTTGCTGCATCAAAGAGATACGTGTGCCTGGCTGTGACTGTGGCTCATGTTATTCACTGTGGCAGCATGCAAAACAGATTGACAAATAACAGCCTAAAACTACCTTGACCTGTGTCCCACTATTCAAACTTCCCAAAGGCCTGGACTGCAGCCACCTGAGTGCAAATCAGCACATCACCACCCTGTGCTTGGCAGGAAGGGGAGAAGCTGTTGCTGACTATTCTGAGAGCCCTACATTTCCAGGATGAATAAGTGGCTCCTACAGAGATGTGCCAAGCCACAGGAGGAACATAATGGGTAGATGTTAACAACAAACAATCAGCACTAAGTACTTTTAAAAAAATCCCCATAATAGCAAAAAAAAATGAAATCATCCAGCAATGATAACCTAGCAGTAAAACATTCCAAAATCATATTGTATCAATGTAGTAAGAAATGCAATTGTATCTACTACTTTCCTGTAACTACCCTTTTCCCACTAAAGTAATCTGACTAAATTAACACCAGCTCGCCTGCCAGGCCTTAATTATCTACTGCACACACACAAAACCGAAAATCTCTATCTTCAACATGATAAAAAGAGATAGACCTGGCTGCTGCTTAGCTCCTTGGCCAAGGGAGTGCTCAGAGTCCAAAGAAGTCAGAATCCATTCCTGCTCCCTGTCCAGCAGGTGGCACTTAAGATTCAGTAATGAAAAGAAATCTGACGTCCCATTAGACACATGGGAATTTGTCAGAAACCTTTAGACTTACTATTTTAAACATATTTCGAGAATTAATAATTAGCTACTCAAAAAGTTGCTGGAAAAGATATAACTAGTGCTCACCATCATTCCAAATTTCCTTTTAGTTCCAAAGCTAAAAAAACCCTTTGTGCTATCTGTGCTACTGTGCTATCTGCTAAGTAGCTGCTTCTGTTTGTAATAAAGCTTTCTGTTAAACTGCAAAGAAAAAACAATCTGTCAAAGCACAAAGGTAAATTCCATCAGCATTATGTTAACCACAATGCTATGCTATTTGTGAGAGTATTTGTTCTAGTGCCTGGAAATAGAATCAGTAAAGCAGTATCTGGCAATTATCTGACTCAATCACGTCAGACTCAAACAAAATTAGATGACCACACAACTGTGTTTAGCATAATAACTGAAAGCCCTCCTATCTAAACTGTTAGAATGGTTTTAAGGAGCTAAACAAATTACTGCCAGCAGTGCGTGCGATTGTGTAACCAGAACTTATTACTGCTTCACTACACTATCTCTCATTACCATTAAGATGTATTTTTTGCTGTTGCTAATGCAATTAATTTCCCCCTCTCTCCATTTTCAGATCTTACTGTTGTAAATCTATGTAACTTAATTCTAAAAGTGACTCATTTCCCCAAAAGAACATGCCCTGTCTGTAGTATTTGTATTTACAGAGTTGAGAGTTCATTCTCAACTGGATACAAAATAACTAAAACATGATCTGTGCATACAGTAACACCTAGTTCTTACGCAGATTTAAAAAGCACAGCTTGGGTTTCTCTCTCTTTCTCCTTTCTTTTAGGAAGATTCTTGTGTATCTAGATTGATCTTGTAACTACCACTCAGTTACATAATTATTTAAACAAGTAACCCACTGAATACAAGGAGATTTTTCATATTCATGGGGATTTTAATATTGGATCCTGAAAATATGAAAACAGATAACCACACACTTGGCGCAAAAGCTGTCAGTTAAAAAAGGACAGTTGCATTATATTCCACCTTCAGCACACTAGCTCAAATTTGTTAGGGGATGCATTAGCAGAGATTCTTCAGCTTACCTGGAATCCTCCACTGAAGGGGAACACCAGGGTTCCTCCTCCTTTCCCCATTCTAGGATGCAGGTCATGAATATATTGAATATATCTAAAAATGGTAAAAATACATCTGCATTCATACTAACATGGCCTCATGGAACCTGAATGAATGTTCAACTTACCAGAATGCCCACTGAGTGCCAATTTGCTCATCAGAATAATGAAAAAAAACTTCTAAGTATAAATGACCATTGCTATCAAAGTCCTTTTAGGAAAATTGCTTCCTGGGATGTTTTTTGGTTTTGTTTTGTTTTTTTAAAAAAAGTTAAAAATGAAAAAAATCTGCATCAGAACATTTACATACTAAATACAGCAGGCCCTGGGAAAAGCAGAGCAGATATGGTTTATGTATTCAGGACAACTTTGCAGAAGTGTTTGCACTACTAATAAGGCTAAATTAATAATGACAAAAGAGCCCTACTGTTGGAATTGTTATAAATGGAGGGGTTTTATAAGCACCATAAATTACAGCTAGATTGTACTTGCAATGCATAAATAGTGCCAAGCAACAGGAGACTTCCATCTTCAGTCGTTGAGAGTAATAATAATTCCTTATCAAACATTTAATTTAATGATTATCAAACATCACGCTATATCATGGGCATTTTTAAATGCACATTTTTAGGGGTGTTTTTATTGTTTCCTCACAATGACTACAGACAAAGTTTAAGGATTTAGCAGTTGCCTGTGAGAAAAAAAAAACACCTCAAACAAAAAACAACTACCCTCCCCCCATTTCTTGCCCAAGAATCCCCATTTTAGCTTTCAAACACGTATTCTTTCCAACTATAGCTCTTCATTTTTTGAAAAATATCCAGATCTGCATCACATCCACCTTAATCCTCCATAGTGGCAGAAGTAGGAAGACTACAGTGGAGGAAATTCAGACTTCAATTTATTTGTATTCTTTTAAAATTATGGCACTCCACCCTTCCAAGCATTGTTAAAAAATACAGCAAGAAAAATACGCTGTAGAAGATGATGGGAAAGTCTTTCTTCTTCCAGACATGCTAACATGGACAAAATTACAGGGGTTAAATAACTACCACAGTCATTACTTTTTAATGCCACTGTAGTGTTCCAATAGCTGTGTGAAATTAGAACTACTTACCCCTGAGAATTGATGGTTTCACTTGCGTTCTGGAGCAACTGTGATAAAATAGTGAAAAGTTTTAACCGCATCTGGGGATCTCTGTTTGGCTGAAGACACGTCTTAAGAATGAGAATAAAGTTATTTAGAGCTTCACCTATGACAGGACCTAGAAAATGAACATGTATGACTTATTTCAGAGTACTAGGAAGTTATATTTAGATGTTTAATATGGGAGTGCATTAAAATTTGTAATATGCCTGGTATCAAAATAGTACTTAACTTTCCACTCGTGCATGGCAGCTGTTGATGTATCCATGTTACATCATATTATTGGGTGTATAAATACCCAAGCCAACTCTTCACGGGCTCAGGTACCCACAGTCTCAGCTACAGCAGCTCCCTGAAGATCAGTTTACCCCACATCCCATTTAGCCAGGTTGGTATTGCTGTACTATATTGCATTACGTAGCATGGACATATGAAGGACATTGCTAGCTGCTGGGACCTGCAGTTTAAAATTACATTTTTGGCAGACTAATGCATTTGGGGGGTGGGGTTGGTGGGTTAAGGCTGTTCACTATGTAGCTCTGAAAGCTTGAAGCTATGCACAAAGTTTTGGTTTTACTGAATTTAATTAAAAATTATACTGAATCTGGTATGACCATGACACATCTCCAAACAGCAGCATTAACTATGCTTTCTTCTCCTTTCAAGTTTCTCCATGTGCAGCATTCAAGGGAAGATGATTGTGAATCCCAGAGGCACAGGAAAGGGCACGTTTGAAAGGGTCAGCCTCAAGGCTTGGATAAGAGAATTACTGCAGCAGTATTCCTTCTCCATGTTTAAATAACACCTATTAGCATTTTACAAGAGAATCTAAAATAAGATGAATTTTAGAAGCTATTAAAAATATATTCCAAATTCATTGTCTAGTTAACAATTTCACATCCTATGATGAATTCCATTGTCACCACTAAGCAATAAACAAACAAAAATTCCTGACGTTTGAAGAAATTATTTTCCCAAACCAGAAGGAAGTTTGTGCCTTTCACCTTGATAATGATTAACATCTGCATGATTTTAAAGAGCAAGAATACATGCAGGCTATACACAAGCTTTATTCTGCAAGCTTCTTGCTGTAGAATGCTCTTTCTGCTCTATGTTCGTAGTAGACTACTTTCCTCTAGAAACTCCTTCAGCTTTGCATCCTTGTGATGCACATTCCATTCAAGTCCAGTCACTCAGAAAATCCTCCCAGAGGGAGACACAACACTGGCACTTCTGATGACAAGAATATTCCTCACACATGGAATGGACAGATTGAAGTATTCAAGATTCCAAAACAAGTTCAATAGCATTTAATACTATCTGGAAATATAATGTTTAAAATAATAATAAAAAACCCCCCCAAATGTTCACTGTCTAGACTGAAGCAATACAGGGTGTTGAACTGCAGTTTGCTAAATTTCTGTGCCAACAAATAGGTCCTTATTTTCACAGCATTTATTCAGAATACATTGCTTCATGTGAGTTCTAAGACATTTAAAAGATACTATTATATCAAACTGATAAGAGCAAATTCAACAGATTGAAAATAAACAAAATAAACTACATTGCTTATTTCAGCTTAAGCATATGTTTCCAAAAAACAGTAAAAACTGAGAAATTTGAAACGAGTAAACCCGACTAAACTGATTAAAACCAACATGACGTGTGGGAATGAAAATAAAGGGAAAAAAAAGCTCTAGGAGCTGCTGTGTCAGACAGAAAACACAGACAATAGAATATTACCAGTGTTGGGTGCAAGCCAATTTTTTTGCCCAGACATCTGATGATTTATTTAGCATTAAGGAAAACAGAGACAACTGTCTAGAAGCCCCTCAGTCATGGAAATGGGAGCGCAAATATACAGAGAAGTTGGCCTCTCAGATCTTGCACTGAAAAAACTTCTTGTTCTTTCCACAGACGAAAAAAAGAAAAAATACTTATGGTGGTTGCTGCACAAATCAGCAAGTGGGTGCTTCCCATAGGTTTGTTGAGGCTTTTTTTGAGATTCAAGGATTGAATGCAGAAGATAGTCCCCCCTGTCCAAACCTATCTGCACTAGTAATAACAATACTTCATTTGTACCTGAAGTAGCTGTCTACATCCTATTTGATTCACCTGAAAGTGTGCTTTTACATAAGTGCTTTTAGTGTGCTCCTTGCAGCCAGGGAGTCTTTTGGAGTTTGAGCTGCTTCAACATTTTCAGTTTCGCTTTCCATCGTATTCTTGTGAGGTTTCTGAATTTTACACCATCCATTATAAAACACAACATGTCTGCAGGCTATGAAGATTATTACATTATTTTTTTTAGAACTACTAAATAAGTCGTACCTGAATGAGTTGCAATGACATCAAACTCTAATATTTCTGGAGAATAGCATGTCCAACAATCACATGATACTGAGACCCATTCCATAAGCTCAATTATATGCAGTTTGTAGAGGTGAAGAAAACTATCCAATTGCTGCACTTCAGCTAATGAAGACATTGTTTCCTCTACCTGTTAAAACAAAGGCAGGATACTTTATCTAAACTGAAATGATGTTAAACCAAAAAAAACCTTTTAAAACTCATAATTATACTATAAAAACAGAAGGGACACAAGAAGATTCCCATAGTTTCTACTGGGACAATCAAGAGCGATATTTAATGTCTGCCTATACTACCTCCAACTTTTATTTAAAGTGAAATACTTGTGCTGATTTCAAACTGAAATCATAAGGAACACAGCAACGTAACAACAAAATGAAAGAAGCTCTAATCCATGTGAAAACCTATCAAAAAACTAACCACATCATAAAAGAGCTTTTACTAGTTTTAAAGATGTAGTGATTTTTCTCCTTAATTTGAGAATGTGTTAAAATGTTAACAAACAGGGGATTTCTCACAATCCCATCTAGCTAGGCTATTGCAACTCCCAAAACACTACTGTTGTTGCAGCTCAGAGAAGACGGTATTTCTTGTCTCCCCCTCCCCTTTTCCCCCTGCAATTTTAATTATGCAAGATGCTCTCTCTTGACAGTAGCTGGGCAGGTTCATTTTGAAATTCTCAACCTCTGTTGCTTACAAGTACCAAAGTTCACAGTTACATTTGAAATACTTACATTTAGACTATTCCATGAGACAGGCAAATAAAACATGTAAAAAAAGAACTATTAAATGAATTCCAGACATGCTCATGCTTGGCAAGGAAGCATACAGATTTTCTTAATCACTTGTAGCAGATGTATTTCAAAGCAAAGGAAAATTTGCTTTTACAATTCCTGAAGACTCCTACCAGAGGTACAAAACTTACTCTAAGGAAGAGATGAAAAACATGCTGAAAGCAGCATCTATAGTCTTAGTGATTTCAGTGGACAGTGAGTCAAGAACAGGGAGCAAGACATCATTAGGATCTCCACAGAGAAATAACATATGTCATGGCCAGTTCTAGCAGGGAAAGATGTAGTGCAGTGCTGTGAGTGACATACTTTGACTCTGTGAGGTTCAGCAGAGCTACAAATGGCAGTCATATTTTTAATATTTTTAAGCTGAACTCAACTGCACAAGTTAGCTGAAACCCGTCTAGGACCTTTAGAATTTTATAGACTAATCACTTGCCAGACAAAGATGTTATTATGGAAGTACCAGATGTGGAGAAAATAAATGAGTTTCCAGGAAAAAAAAAACTTTCTTTAAAAAAAATCAGGATTTACTAAGGACAAAGGTTATTCTTAAACCAGTTTTGTCTGCCTCAAACATGATAGATTTCTCCTTTCTGGAAGCATTCTGCCAGCTAGCCAAAACAACTCAGAATAACTTACATGTAAAATATTCATTTATCTGTAAATTAATTGGAATATTATTTGGAACATTTTACATGACAGAATGTGTCATGGCAGAAACTGTTCCCCATTAATAATCCCACCACAATCTGCAGATGTTTTTTTCCATTAAAAAAAAGAGATACAAAATAAAACATCGTTCACAGGTGATTTACAATAAACTCTTCCAGCAGTTTCAAGAGTGCAATTAAGAAAAAGAAAAGAGTAAATTAAATATGCCAATAGACTGATATGTATCTTTTCATTAAGAAGTGTCTCACAGTTAAAAAAAAATAGCAAGGGTGATTTTCTTTGTTATATTTGAAAGCTAGTAAGTTTAATGATACATTATTGTCATGCTCATAATCAATGCTGAAAGAAGATTCAAGATAGTGCAGGACACTGGTAATGAAACAAAAATCTTATCTTTAAGTCACCAGTTAAATCACTGACAAGCTCAATCCATGCTTAACACGCTCTAACAACTGATATGGCTTCAGTCTATTTGGGGCTATAAACCATCACGACACCAAAGTGCTCTGTTGGTGGTCTTGATCCTTTTCCTTAGCCCTAAGCAACCAGAAACACTGATGAACACAAAGCAAGAGGGGCCAAAAATCAAGCAAGCAGAAGGAGTAGCAACACTCACAATCAGGTCACATTGCCTATGGTCTCCGATATCTCTGTGATCTTCTGTCCCCTTAAATTAAAGTCTAAAGTGAAATTCTATAATGCAATTTTTTGAATAATTTATGTTTATACCTAAAATCTTTTGATCCTGAATTGGACTTCTTTTCCGCAAAACAATTTGATACACTTGTTTTATATGGTCTTAGAGTATTTTAACAGGGACTTCTTGTCACTTGCAAGTTGTACAGCTCACTTCGAGGTTCTAGAATAGTCAGTAAGTAGGGGAAAAAAGAATAAAACCAAACCATATTGGTCTTTGTGACAAATCTGAAATATTGCAATTATGTAATCTTGTTGCCAGATTTTCTATCCGCCTAGTTGAAAGAAAGGCTAATGAGAAAAAGGATTCTGATCCAAAGTACTGTCAACTTTAAAAATCATCTGTAACTGCAGGAACATCGTAAACCTTTCATAATCTTGGGAGATTAACTTTTCCATATATGAAGATCAGGCTTTATCTCCATGAAACTGCTTTCTTTGTAGAAGTATGAATTTGTAAGGTTTTAAATGGACGTTCCTGACTTTACAGACCACTGTTGGGCTAAACAGACAAGATACTGCAAAGCATACCAGATCCATCTGTCTGGGTTTACTGAAACAGACTGTTTTAAAAAAAA
Organism: Aegotheles bennettii; assembly: GCA_013398125.1. Lineage (NCBI taxonomy): Eukaryota > Metazoa > Chordata > Aves > Caprimulgiformes > Aegothelidae > Aegotheles > Aegotheles bennettii. The sequence continues at coordinate 345,923 of VZRW01003498.1, forward strand.
CAAACCACCAAACAACCTCCCCAAACCCCCACTCTCACACTTGCTTTCCAGGAGACAGATCTTTGTGCCATACTTCTTTGACCTGCACAGTCTGAAAAATATTTGTTTCAAGCTTTGTTCTACTTCACTTCTTTTGCAGTAGTTTTCTAAACCTATGCCTCCTTGGAGGCACCCTGTCAGCTATGGGGCCATAAATATTGATGTTACACAGGCCTTTGGAATACCATGCCTGGGAGCAAGAGAAAAGGAAGTAGAATGGCCATGGCACTTAAGGCGCACGTTTGAAAAAAGACAACTTGGATAGGTCACAATTGTACTACAAGAGGATGGCTTGCTGATTTATTTGATATTTAGCTTGGGGAAGAAAGGGGAAGAGAGAAATAAGGGGGTGAGATAATGTTTAGTAAAAAGAGCTCATCTATTATCAGGGCATCTACAGATGTCCTTGATTTTAAAGCATTCCTTGCAACACTTAAACTTTTGGTTCTGGTGGGGAGGTAAAAAGGTTAACTACTGTAAAATCAGTCTGATGTTTGTCTAAAGATAAAAGAAAGAAATTATTATGAAACTATAACCTTTTTAAGGCTAGTAGTGCTCTTGATCTGTAGGTGAATTGTTTTTTAATAGTCAGAAAATAAACGTGTGTTTTTTCCTGTCCACTTGTGTGCTCCTGCTCCTGTAAGATGAACAATAATCCAAAGAGTTCTATCCACCTAAAAAGTAAGCGCTAACAGTTCAGCCAGCGCCAACAGTTCAGCCAGCACCAACAGCATGCCCAAGGCTTTGTAGAATCCAGCAACAAGCATAAACTTTTGAACACCTCTTGTCCCAAAACTTTACCTAAACCATGGCCCAGTGATTAATATCCACCCAAGTAAAGTGTTCTTCTAGGCCAACAGCTGTCCTCATCCAACTGTGAGCTCCCCATGCTCCAATAACATACTTCAAGCCATCTATTCTGAAACCCGACCTAGACACACTTAAAAATAAATCTAGTTCTAACTATAGCATACAGACCCATACTGGGTGTTTTTAGCCACAAAATAAAACTGAATTCTAGGGCCCAGCACATACTCTCACTCTATGAGCTTTCAACCAAAGTTATGAAGAAACATAATTCTCCAGGCTTTGCTGTCCTAAAATTGTAAACACAACTCCAACTTAATTCTGATATTAATCATATACCATATGTATAGTGACAGAAGCACAACCCTGAACTAGCCACAAGCCATTAGTCTGCACTGGTACAGCTGGCAGCCAGTGAACAAGCCTTACAAGATGTAGCATTAAGGCCAAATTTATATTCTTCTGGAGAATTTGCCTTTATCTGTTTTAAACAGACTAAACCCAAAGTAATTTCAGCTATAGAAAAAGATGAAGAGACAGACAGGGTACAGTCAAGGTCGTGCAACACCAAATCATTTCAAACTCTACCAATCTTTGTGGATGAGCTCTTAGTTGAGGATTTCTGTGGTTTAAACCCAACAGCAAGACAAGTAATTTTGGCTCTGTTCAGATAAAGTGTCTTATCAATAGTAAAAATCAGAAACATGACAAAATATTAAACCAGCTCATAGTTTACCTTTTCTTTAAGGTCCTGAGAATGTGGTATTGCCATTATTGCCACTAAAATTTTCATTAGCTGCGAGCTGATTTCTTTACAGTCTTCCTGGCATACTTCAATCAATGCTCGTACACAACAAAGCAACTGCTCCATATAGAAGACCTATTTTTAAATAAAAACATGATTTTATTATGTTTTGTTAGAAAATAAAACATTCTCTTTAAGGGAGAGATAAAGGAAATGACAATAATATCTGAGCACTGTATAATCCCCTAAATTGGTAACATTGATAATTTCATGTTATTTCTTTTGATTACCTACATTCTACTTTTTATAGAATATGATATAATCTTCCTCTGACACTGTTTGTCCCATGAACAAAATAAACGACCCTGCTCTTAATCACACAATTGTTCTACTGTAAACAAAAACATCAAAGCATTTTTGAATGCTTACCAATAGTAATTTTTCATTCTGAAGTGCAATTTGTTAATTAATAACGTATTTGTTAAAACTCTTTCAAATATTATTCCACGCTTGACTATTCTGAATGGAACAATAACAGTTAAATACATAAACCAAGAAAACCTGAGCATCTGCTTTTATCTCAGCCAATTTTTCTCATTTGATGCAATATAATTCATGTTATCTTGATCCAGCTGATACCAGTTGAAGTCAATATTGCTGTCAGTTAGTTTGCAATAACCTATGATAAAGTGCATCAGGTATTCCATGAAGCTGTCAGATTACATTCAACAAACAGAAGAGGCCATTGTTACAAATTTACTTCCAAAAAATAAATCAAGTCTAGGAATAGGTTAGCTATAAATGTTATTAATCTCATGGACACGGTCAATCCTTAGCTAAACACTCTCTATGCAGCATTCACTGTCTAAAATAGAAAAAGATTGTTTTCCAAGTCCAAAGGCTAGAACAATTCCGCCAAATGCTTCAGCTGCAGATGAATGTGTCTACTGTATCTAATGCCAAATGGAAGTGGTGAGCTTAAGACCTCATAGCAATTTTGCAGACATACTTGAGGGAATTGTCACTTGAACAATCAGGTTATAGTGCTTCCAGTTCTGTGAGTTCCTAATCATCACAGGCTTCGTGGAGCTTAAGGTTAATTCCTGCATCACTGGTACATATTTCATTAGGAAAGAAAGCTAATGAGGAAAAAACTTCAAAAAGTGTATCCTACATTGGCTTAAAAAGACAATTACACTACATTCAGTCTACACACATGAATAACTGTTTTGAAGGGAAGTCTGCATCTGCCATGAAGTCAGCGCTTGCTGAAGGCACAGCTCTGGACCTTTTTTGGTCATCTTAAGAGCAGAGGCCTAAAAAACTTTTGGTGGAATGAAAAGCTGGGATTTCATTTGTGGGGAAATTGCAGGGATTCTTCTTGTGCATCTCTAACAGATCTATTTCCACATCTGAGCAACTGAAGGGAAAAAAAATAATCCTGGAAGTTAAAAATCTCCATTACACATTGAAGAGAATCTCTTACCTCCTTATATAGCAATTGATGAATATTCTTCAAACGCCAAAATGAAAATGGTATTCAGGCTTAGCCCTCAGTTAAGGGTACACTTGGGAATAAATTTGTAATTTAAAAGGTCTTGCTCCTAGATTCTCACTTAACGAGAAGAAACCAGGCCCAACAGTTTACAAAGCATGCTCCTAAATGTGCATGTAGGAGCATTGGTACTTTCTTTGTGAAATGGAAAACAATAATAATACAAAACAAAAATAAGAAGATGGTATTAAGAGGGAATCTTTCTTGGGAAACCTGACATGCCAATTACAATGGACTGTAAAAAGTTTTCGGTCATTTTTATTGATAAGGGCCAAAATAGATGATCTTGTTTGCATGGTGAACACGAGGCATTTCAGAACATGGGTTGAATTCTGCCTCTGGATCAGCCAAGGTAGTCTTCTATTAGTATAGTACAAACTAATCAGCTTCTTCTCTCCCCGTTATGCCTTTTCATTTTCCTCCCACTATTTGAAGCCTTTTACAGAAGTTCCCAAACTTGAACCCACATCTGCTGAGAGGATGAACTACTAGCAAGTTTGTTGGAATAGCAGGTTTGACCAGGAGACCACAACATGGCTGAGGAAAGATAGGGAAGCTCCTGTTTTGTCTAGGAAACATGTCCACAACTATATCCTGAGATAAGGTGGAGTAAGTGTGCAAGGGAGGGACAGGAATGGCAGCGTTCAGGGAGAACAAGGAAAAAATAAGCTGGAGAACCACTGGTCTAAAAGTGTGTTTTCCAGTCATCCTTACCTCTTCAGATCGTTGACAAACTCCAGCTTCTGACAGTGTGTTGCCAAGATCAGTCAAATGAGGCTGTAAGATTTCTTTTGGGCTACCTCGAATGACTGCAGTTAGAACCATTACACAAGATGGCTTAGGTGTCTTCCCAAGGGCAGATGTGATTAATCTCAGTGACACCTTGGGGCTAACAAACGTCCCAATCAATTCTGCTGCTTTCACACACTGAAAAAAGAACAGCAATAACTTGAGGATTTTCCCAAAAACACAAAGACCATTAACAAATCATGGGCTTTTTCTTTTTATGATTCCAGCTGTTATTATAAATGCTTCAGCAGTTGCCTCGTAGGCCTTTTCCACTCACTCAGTAATGATTATATGCATGAAGAAATTTTCTTGACATGTGTTCAGTAAGCACATAATAAGGCATGCAAGCACTCTTCTCAGCATCAGACAAACTTCTATGAGAAAGTAATGCACAGAAATGAAGTGTACAGCTTCCACTGTAATCAAGTCTCTAGCTTAGAATAAACAGATGTTGCAGATTTAGTGGCTGAGCATTGTGTCCTCTAAATGCTTTTCTGAGGAATGTTATCAAGGCACCCACCACCCATCTATTAAAAGCAATAAAAAAACCTCAAGGAGGATTTTTTTTGTTATTGTACTATATTTTGACACTGACATTACAGATCTGATTTAGTGTGGGAGCACTGCTGTGGGGGAACTGCCCACTGCTTTCAATCTCTTACTTAACTGAAAAGGCTTAAATTACTATATATTCCACGTGATAGTCATGTTCTATGATCCCGTCTCTCTTGCAGACATATCAGTATGGTGTATTCCACATAAGATACTGTCACACCAGAGCTCACTCCCTGATGCCCAATATTTACAATCAAGTGTGTGATTAAATATACAGTCAACTACTGTGCCATAACCTGTGCAACAAGACATTTCTTCCTAAACCATTTATTTAATGGTTGGCTCATTTCCCCAAACATAAAAGCTTATTTCCCCTTTGTATATAATTTTTAGTCTAGTGATTTAGCCACAGATTTTAATTGCACCTAATTAATACTTAAATCATCCTTTTTTTTTAGTCTCAGTGGAAGCATGTATCCATGAATCCTACAGTTTAAATCCATACTATATATAACTGTTTCTTTTCCCAAGGGTGAAGACTCAGAAGAGTTAAAAGATACTCTGTGTAGATGTGAACCCTGACCTCCTCTGTATTTGCCATAGAGAAAGAAAAAGACTCTTTGTGCTTTGAAAACTGGAAAAGGACAATACAATTACACAGTTCAAAAATACTAATTGATGCATTTGTATGGATCAATTTATCTACTCATTTTAACAGGGGAAAAAAAAAGGGTAAGATACCATCTGGTCTTTTATACATCTCCTTTGGCTGAAGGAAGGCTGAAGAAAGACAAGCGTTATTTTTCAAGTTGGTCGCTGCTCTGAAATGTGTTCTACAGTGACAAATGCTGGAGGAGATAAGCACAGTACCCCGGGAAGCAGCAACACTAAGGAAATAAAAGGCATTCACAAACAGAAGCTGCTGAATCTTAAATTTTGGCACAAGGAAGAGTAAAACTAAATACAGAATTCATCTCCTAATTGGGAATAAATCTCTTGGAAGCACCTGTGAGAAGATTAGCAGTGGAATTCTAATAAAAAGACAAATGTGGTCAAAAAAAGAAAGGGAAAACTTTTGAATTCATATTTACAGCAACAAGCAGGGAAATGGATGGGAAATTTGACCAGGACAGCAGGACCATGTGGTTTTATTCTTCTAATTATTTAAATTTTCTTACATATTTAACACAAGCATTAAGGAACTTGAAAAGCTGCATACCCACAGCAGCAAATCTCCTACTTCAGCCCTGGGGCATTGATTTCCTAGGGCTCATATACTCCTCTTTGAAACAAGATGACTTCTGATAGTATTCCAGGTTTACTTCTCTCTACTCTTGATCAGTGCATGACTGGCTTATTTTACAAGCTCAGTCTCACTGAAAGGCAACATGGTTACAAATCAGATTCTGGTTCTGAAAGGGGAGGTGGAAGGAGTGGAAGAGGTAGAAGGGGCCAACAGAGTAAGAACTGGGGGAGGGGGAGAAACAAGTCAGGAAAAATTAAAGGAGAGAGACAACAATTAGTACTGAGAAAGACTTAAGGCAACAAGAAACTGCATGAAAAGAGTAAGAAAAAACAGGATCATTTCAGAAATGGATTTCACAGCTCAACTGATAGGAGGAACCTAAATAAAAGCCTGATTTAGGAAATCAGTTTTTCTGACATTGGTTGGGCTTCTTGTGTTAAGTAAGCAGAACACATTCTTCCAGTTTCCCAAAGCAGTAAATTTTGCAGCTTTAAAGTAAGTTACATGGATTTTCTTTTTGTTATACTTGTGTTTTGTTGCTTGTGTAGAAATACAAACAGAAGATTTTTCTCTTAAAATCATAAAAATGTTTGTATCACCTGCCTATCCCCTGCTAAATTTAGCAAATGTCTTCAACTACATGTGCTTATTGATACTGTTGACAGAAGTGTTGACAGCATCAACTGTTAGGAAAAAGGATACTAGTTATTCCTCACAAAAAAACTGAGGGAAAAAAAAGGCATTTTACAAGCATTAAGTAAAGTATTCAAACACTGAATATGGGTATCACATGGAATAAACATACCTCAATGGAATTATAGTTGGAATTATGGTTAGATTATGCAGCAGGGGGAGATAAGTGAAATTAACTTGAAAGGGCATGACCTGCACATTTTTTTAAATGGAATCTGTTGCCCCGGGGCTTTTATACTATAATCTGCTGCTTATGATTTTTAAAGAGATCATTATCAATGCTTCATGAGGTTGGCACATCAACTAAAGTGTGTTTAAATAACTTTATTATTGGTCTTCATACCAGTAATACGAGAACACATTTATTTTAACACAATATGTATGTAGAATGTTCACATGTTTTTAACATCCATTAAAAACCTGAGCCTGATCCTTCAGTCATGGGCAGTTTCCAGTGACCCAAGGTAAGGTCAACCCTCAGAAGACTGACTCAAGACTATAAAGGACAGGGTTTTATTCAGTGTACAGTAGATACTTTAACAGAGTGAACTTACATTTTTAACCACCTCGCTTTCTTCATCCAGGCATGCTTGGTACAAAGTTCTAAGCAGTAGCTCCATGTGTTGTGTTGTGTGATCCTCTGCATGTAGCAATAACGTGTACAGAAGCTGGGATGCTTTTATTCTTGTGCTTTCAACCCAGTCCGTTATATCATGACAGAGACCCGGAAGAATTTTGGAGAGGTTTCTTGACACAAGTTCCCGACAACCTAGTCCTGGTCGAGTCACTAGAAGAAAACAAACATCAAAAAAAAAAAGGAAAGAGAAAAAGAAATATCAAAGGAAAAGTCAATGCACATTCACATTAAAACTGATAAAAGTTTAAAGGCTCCAAGATAAGAGCTATGGGTGTCTGCTTCTGCAAGGAACAAAATATTCCAAATGCTGCTGAGGAATTTACCTGAACAAGATGCTTTTCTTTAATATACATTGCAGAATTTAAACTCCACACAGCTCCCAGAGAATTTATGTATTTATTACTGGGTGGTGATTTAGATTATGTGTTTAAAAGTGTTTATTAAAAAAAAGAGAAAGAGAACTTAAATGAATATGGGACATTACCCGCTTTGGAGAACACAGTGTAGTAATTTCCTTTTAATTTTTATAGCAACACAAATCCCATTAAAAAAATAAACTGAAACACATAAAGAGAAGAAATACTCTTGCATGCAAACATTGTGGTATCACTGAGTTAAATGCAGTTTGGAGGGGGAAAGAAAGGCAGAAGTCACAAACAGTGCAGGGGAAATGGAACTCTTTTAGTGACTATTTTACAGAGGAATTTTTTTTCCTTTACACTGTACATGCTTATACAGACAAAACCTGAAAACTTGTTCTCCAAGAACCACCAATTTATTATGGCCACTTGCAATGTTCACATGCTGTTTTGAGAAAGAAACATTATTCATTATGAGCTGTCAAAAAACATTGAATGTGTGAGTATATTTTTTATTTCTGGTACAGAGTTCTCCTGAAAATGCTTAGAAGGGAAATGACTGAGTTGTCTCAGCACATTTTCCTGCATTGGTCTGTGTAATTAAAAATGCTGAAAGGAAAATGGACTGAAGTAAATGGCCTGAAGAATACAAAAGGCTTATAGAAATGCCTATGAAATACCTAGAGTAGCAAAAATATAAAATATTCAAGCATCACGACATGAATTGCTGCTTTTTTGGTCAATGGAGTATAACATTCTGGATTATGAAAACTGACAAAGTGAATAGCAAAAGGTCAAATAAAGAAATCACCTTGAGACAGCAAATACAGACTGGCATTCTATTCGACCTGAGGCAGAATTTTGTTTAAAGAATTTGGACCATTCTTTATCAGTAATTCCTTCATTTCAGATGTTCAAATGCAGGCATTTATCCCTGTAGCTACTCCTGTCAAAGATTTCCCTGCTATAAACTGTCTGCACCTGTATCCTAAGGCAACGACTGCTGTTGCTCAATGGAAAGCTATTCAGTTGGTTGGATGACACCAGGTATGAGCTCTAACTCAGCTCTTCCTCTGACCTGCAATATCTGTCATCCCGAGATCAAAGCACAGGGGGCTCATATGTCAGGTTCATTAGCTTGACAGTTGGACTAAGATAGCTAAGTAAAAGATACTATAAACTCACAGTTATAGAAAGATATTCTAGGACGTTGAGTAAGTCAGAGCAAGAGCAACAAAGTGTTAAAATACACCATTACCATATTATAAAAAATAAATACAAATGTGGAGGGGAGCCATGGGGGAAGGACAGATATCAGAACGACTCATACATACACGGTCTATGGTAAGACACCCCAAATTATTACTTGAAACTAAGGTATACAAGTGCCTTTGACAAAGTTTTATATCTGTAAGATTATGTAGAAGATCACCCTTTCCTCACCTTTTTCTTCTCTTTTGGCACATAAAGCCTGAATGTTAATAGGACATCCAATTTGGAGGTAAAGATAAGCAGCAGGAAATTATATCTTAAAGTCATCATCAACTTGGGACTCAGGTGTGGGCATTTGTCACATTCAAGATTTAACTGAGTATTTCTACCAAGATGCATGAAAAATCAATTAAATGTAGGGCTGGGGTGTTGCCCAAATTAGTGAAGCATATTTATTAAACTAAGAAGATTATTTCAGAGAGTTTGTGTCATTTAATTTATGAAGTAATTGATAGATGTCCCTTTCTAAAACAACAGTCCACATACACACAAAACCCAGCACACACCTAGAGAAAACAGAGCAAGATAATGGTATTAGCAATATAAATGATAATAAGTGTTTCAAGCATTAGCACATAAAGCCTCTGCTGACTTTCAGTATATTCTGGTCATTACAAAACAAGTGACTGAAGCTTAGACACTCAACTTTGACAGTTTACATACATTAAAAAATTCTCTGACTGCCAAAAGAAGAGGTATGTTTCTGCCATCACTAGTGGAAGTAAAAGCATTCTTTACCATTTACAAAACCCTGAGGTAATATTAGACATAAAATAAGGAAAAATACCAACTGGAAAGGATAACAGATCAACTTGACTGTCTTCAAAGCTAAACAGTTCTGTCAAACCAGTCACCATTATGAAGTGCTTCCCCTTTCATTCAAGCATTACTGAATAAAGCAACTTTAAAAGGAAAAAAAAAGCCTAATTTCAAAGGAGAAAGGACTCCGGAACCCACTGTCATGGAAAGGATTTTGCTGCTGGGTATTCTGTGATGTGATTGTCAGGTAGGCACAAGTCAAGCATGAACCTGTTCTTTAACACCAAAGGAGTTTTTGTTCTGTTAAATATGAGTGTAGAAATCAATAAATGACCCATTTAAACCCTCTCTCTCACCAACACCCATATGCATATTTTTAAACATTAACTTCATGAACCTGAGACAGGAAACAAGCTTCAAGCTACTGCAAACATATCGTTTTAAAGCTACCTATAAATCATATAGTACTAAAAAGTAATCTACCCATGCTGTATATCTTGGGGTTTTATATATACTAAAGGAAATTACTGTTTCTGTTCCCATGTTTTTCATGTACCCTGACAGATTTTAGTTAGCATCTCATTGTCTCACAAAGAAGTCTGAAATCATTTCACTGCAAATTCTTCTTCCGTGCCAATTCTGTGGATCATTAATGCTGTGTCTAGTTCTCATTATTCAAGGACTTAGCTCACAGGTTCTTCCATCCTGCCTTCCTTTCCAGTCATCTCTGTGCCCATTCTTCACCTGGCTGCTGGCTAACGTAGAACTTTCTGCTGCTTCTGCATTATGGCTTTATCTCTTTTTCAGCATAGGCATTTTCATTTAACCTTTCTCCAAAATGCATTTCAGGATTAATGGAAAAACTGAATGTAGTTACTGAACAAACTTTTTTTAAAATTTAAATTTAACTTAAGTAATTTCATATACATATATGCTATATATTATATTATATATATGCTTTGTCTGTACATTAACTAATATTACATCTTGTAATGAACATTATACATCCTGCTCTGCTGTCATTACTGCACGGCAGCTCTCAGGGATTATTCAGGAAGTGAAAACCACTTTCAGTGCAACACTTACCTCCTTTGGGATAATGAGATGGTGAAACACTAAAATCCATCTTATCCTTCAGATCTTCTTCATTCTCTTTCTCCCACTGCAAGCCTATCTTTTCCCAGTAAGTCCAAGCCAGTTTCCTAGACATAAAATCAGAGTTGTATACCATCACGTCCATGAAAGAAAAGCACTTTAAAATAAGACTTCCAGTAAATTCAGCTGAAAGGATGGGAAGCATTCCTGCCATTTAACCTAGGCACATTAAGCTGAGAGTTCATGGTTCTTTTGTACCCAGTGGACAAAGGTCACCTCTTCCACAGGATAATTCTGTCCCTGTCTACCTCTCTCTCTTTGTCTCTCTCATACTTGAATGCAGCATAAAAAGACAATATAACAAAAGTTACTCAAGATAACGATATCATTTACTTCCATGTACAACAACTATTTAGGGGTTAAAAAAAAAAAGTGTTCAGCTTACGTATTTTCAGGAATTTCATCAGTAAAGCTGCCAAGTAACAAAGGGATCAACTTGTGAAAATACGAATATCTATCTCGTAGGTGCAACAACCACTCTCCAACGACAGCTGCCACAGCGTGCCGAACCTACACGGATACAGAAAGACTATTTTAAATATGTCAATACCAGAAAAATTAAAAAAAACACCCCAACAATATTTGCTCTTGATATATAAGACTTGGCAAAGTACATCAATAGTCTTAGAAGAAATTACAGGAACCCAGGATTTCCTCACTTGCAGCATCTGAAGTAACATACAAGGTATCATGCTCCCTCTTGTGTTCCCACTCTGGCTTAGTCTGACTGTTTGCTGCACAGAAGCACATCTCTGAGAGGAAGACAAGATACAGACCTAACTCAGAAAACTCTGAATTCTCATGGTTAATATTGCCCTGAGAACAGAAGAAATGTACATTTATCTGGAATTAGCTTTCCAAGCACATCTCCAGAAGACAATTTTCTCTGCTCATTATAAAGGAAGCCTAAATAAAACATTGTGAACACACCCACTCCAAAACTAAAATATTTTAGTTATGATTAAGTTGCACATTTTAAAATTACTGCCTTGACTGCATCTTATGAAGGCACCAATACCATAAGTGTTCGTTAAGCAGCTGGAAAGGGCATAGAACCAAGTCCCAGAGAGATTTGAAAGAAGAATTGAAGGCATCCATTAGAATAGAAAGGTGCCTACAGACTTCAACAGCCTGCAGAATTAGACAGCAGCCAAACAGGTCACCAGCCTTAGTTTTGGATACCTTACAGTTGACAAAGCCTGCGTGTGATGTATCTACACATCACAACTGAATGAATGAAAGCTGATACTTTCAGCTGAAATGGCTGGGGGGAAACACCAAAAAAAAATAAAAAAGGACCCTGAAAACAGTTTTAAAATAAATCCATAAAAAAGAAAAAGAAAAGCACACCTTGGGAATTTCATCAAACAACCTCTGTGCCAGATGAGACAGAACATCATCCACAGACTTTCCATTTCCAAACTGTATCACTGCTCCAGTAGCCTGAATCACATCAACACGAACTCGGTAGTGCTGGTGCGAAATGGTTTGCATTAAGGGTTTTATCAGAGACTCTGACTGCAGATGGAAGTGCTCTGTTAGGGCAGAGAGACAGACACTTCAGACATGCCTTTCTCTGTGTGGGTGACAGATCTTGAGCAACACGACCTCTATAACACTATGAACGGCCGCCTGATCAGCGTCACTGCGTTAATGTAGTATGTGATTTACCTTCATATTGTGTCAGAGCTGCACACCAGCACACATGCCCCCTCCCCAGCACCCTCCTCCCACTGTCACACACCTGATGGAACTGCTCAGCATCCCTCCCTGCCATGGTTCTTCTCCAATAGCTCCTCTGAGGCCTGCAAAGTGCCTCTGAGGGTGTGTGCAACTTCCAATCTCTCTTCCTCTCTCCTGGTTGCATCTCTGTAACCTCCCACGGGTCCCTACCTCAGCCCCTGTCACCCCAGGAGGCTGCAGCTCACCTCAGCCCATTCTCCCCCCCTCTGCCCGTCCCCAGGCCCCACCTGGCATGGCCTGGGCGCAGGTCACGGCGCACCTGCAGCTCTCCCGCCTGACCTCGGCATAGGGGTCGAGGAGGGTGGCCTGGAGGATGCGGATAACCTCGGAGAGGTAGGGGGGGAGGGAGGCCGCGCAGCGCCGCAGCAGCAGGCCCAGGAGCTGGAGGAGGCCGAGGCGCAGCTCCTCGCTGGGCTCGAAGCCCTGCGGCGGGCAGAGGCGCTGGGCCAGGGCCGGCAGGAGGACGGGCAGCGCCTCGCCGGGCCGGTCGCCGTGGCTGAGCCCGTGGTGGAGGAGCTGGAGGGCGAGCTCCCGGCACCGCTCGGCCGCGTCCCCCGCCAGGCAGCGCGACAGCGGCCGCACCAGC
>VZRW01003498.1:361551-481456 GCA_013398125.1 Aegotheles bennettii
CTCCGCCGGCGCTGCCCCAGCCCAGCCCGCCTCCTCGGCGCTCTCCGACCCCCCGGGGCCTGTCCCGGGGCCCGCTCCTCGGCCTCTGCCGCCCCCGGGCTTCCAGCGTCCCGGGCAGGGCTGGGGGCCGGGGCAGGAGCTGCCCCCGCGGCTGCCGGTTCGGAACGGAGCGGTCCTGTGCGCGGGGGGGGGGAATAAAGAGGGGTCTGAGATTGTTTCTCCCCCAGTTACCAACTTCCCTTGGGCGGCTCTGCCCCTTGCTCTTCATCTCCCTCGGGAGAGGTTAAAATTTACCAAAAATCCTTCTGTTGCAGGAAACTGGGTTTGTGGTGACGGGGAGGGAGTCCCCCAGGGAACAGAAAATCAAGGCTTTTTGCCATCATTTAATAGCTGCCTCTGAAACGTGTGGCCTGGCATGATTAATTGCACTGTAATTCCCAGAGGTTGGCAGCTGTCTGGGAGTTAAAATGCTCTTTTTGTACCTCCTGGTTTGCTGATCATACAGAGATGACACAGTTCAGCATTGCCACATACAGCCCCAGAACATCAAAATGTTCACAATTGTTAACTCCTCAACAGGCAACAGGCAATATTAAAATGTCTTTGCTCCTCCAGACCTCTCTGACAAAGGATTTGGAAACTGTCTCTTATCTCTTTCTTGCACCATTTTCTTACCTAGGTCTGTTTTCTGTTTACAAGCCTGAAGATGGCTGCTGCTTCTTCCTGCAGTGTGGAAGAAGACGAGAGCCTGAAGGGATGTGAACTCTATGTTCAGAAGCACAACATCCAACAGATTTTAAAAGAGTGCATTGTCAACCTTTGCATAGCAAAGCCAGACCGACCCATGAAGTTCCTCAGAGAACACTTTGAAAAATTAGAAAAGGTCAGTGATTTTCAGTTGACTTATAATTTTCCACTTTTAAATTGAAAAAGATTGTTTAAAAAGTTTCAAATATTTCGGTACAATTGTCCTTTAAAATTTAAATTACCAGGCTACTGTTAAAAAACATGCTATTAGAGGGAAAAGCCCAATCCTTTATTTGCTGATGTCTACTATAATATTGGCTATTGTATAGAATTCTTTTATGCAGGGCAACAAGATTATAAATCCTCATCAAACTGCACTTGCTAAAGGTGACCCAAAGAGTTATGAGCATATTTTGTGCTATGCTACATAGTGCCCTGAACTTCCATCTATGGGAACAACCTACCCGTGACAGCAAAAGATGCTGTTCCCTGTTTATTCCAGTGTTAGGTGATGTGGTTTTCCCTTCCCCTTAAATGGAACAAAATCAGGGAACCTGCAAGTTCTGAAAATCATTGAACAGTTTGCCATTTAATTTTACTGCTCTCACCCCTCTGTGTTGCTTATTTTTAGAACCTCCAACAAGAGACTTCATGTATTGTGACTGTCTTCAAATGCAGTGTAGAGGGGGAAACATTTTAAAACATTCTCAGGCAAATTCTTACTAAAGCCTTTGGGTGTCTTTTGCAGGAATAGCACATTGTGTGAGCACAGCTTTTGTCTGGGGGTGGGATTTCGCCAGAAATAAACAAGACCACTGGACTGGAAGTTGTTGGTTATAAAAGTCCTTGGTCTGCCAGAGACTTTATTCATATACTTAGTTTAAGAAGAGGATTATTCCCTTTTTTTGAAGGAAACATCTAAAATTTGTAGGCTTAAGATGTGAGTTTTATGTAGGGTTTTCCTCCTAGAGACAGAATTTGCAAGGACAGAGCAAGAATAATAATAACTAGTGAATAATACATAGAGCTGATATATTACTGGTGATAAAAGCATTCTGTACATCTCATTGTTTGCTTTTCAGATAGGTTTTTGTATAGCTGAATGTACAGCAAATTTGTGTAGCTTTAAAAAAAAAACAAATGCTGCATTTTGGTGGAAGCCCAGTAAGCACACCTGGAACATCAGGGAAAGGTAGAAAGTACAAGATGTTTTTTAATTGTAATGCCTATTATTAAAAAAATATCTTAGTTCTGTGTATTCTAAAATTCTGAGAGCCACGACCTATGTGAAGAGAGTGAAATCTGCTGAATTTCCTTTATTGTGTTATGATTTGTTATCCATCTTAATGTGTACAATTCTGGACTTCCTCTCTAGAAGAATAAACACCATTTTTGCAAAAAAATTTACAATAGACTGTAGTATTTTAGAATATTCTCCACAGCTAAGGGGATTACTCGAGCAGTTGTGCTGGAGGAGTTTGGCTTTGTTTATCTAAACAGAGTACACAGAATTGAGCCAGAAAGGCAGTTCCTACCCTTGAGAAATTACATATTCTTTCATGTAATCTCCTATTATTTCCCAAAGAACAGCAGATATCAGAATTCTGTAGCAGGATATTGATCAGGATGCAAACAGAGCTGCTGGATATCACTTGTCACAAAACAAAAGGTGATGATTTAGAAACAACCAGTCTCAAGGTATCAAATTCAGAGAATATCATGCTCAGTGTGGA
Organism: Aegotheles bennettii; assembly: GCA_013398125.1. Lineage (NCBI taxonomy): Eukaryota > Metazoa > Chordata > Aves > Caprimulgiformes > Aegothelidae > Aegotheles > Aegotheles bennettii. The sequence continues at coordinate 364,032 of VZRW01003498.1, forward strand.
AAGAAGCAATCTTGCCAGCGACTGTAGAGCAGGCAGGGAGCTAAACCTGCTGAGTCTAAAAGCTTTAGGATGCTTCCGGAGGTTTCCAGCACTGTAATTCTTGTTCCTACAGCAATTTGACTTCCTTGCCTGACCACCTCTGAGGACTTTCTTGAGGTCAATTGTGCTGTGGAGGGTTTTCTGCTGTAGGATAATATTTTGGCTTGATCAGTTACATAATAGCAGTTAAAGGAAGTCTTGTAAACATAGAGAAATCATTTAAACAAGTTTTAGCCTGGTTTTAGAAGACACTTGTCATATATAGGTGCTCAAAGAATCTTAATTGAATTGTGAATTTAGTAATTGCCTGTTACAGATTTTTGTATGTGAGTGAGCAATACACTGATATGGCACGTTTGCTGTTAGCTACTTTAATTTTGGCCTTGTGTAGGGAGAGGAGTGAAAATCTTTGGGTTTAAGCATGATTTTCTAAACAAAAGTCATGCATTTTTCCACAAAAGTATGGTATTTTGGGATTTTTTTCCAAACTGATCAAAATAGACAACATGTTCCACTGAAGAGAGGGATAGAATAACAGTGCATCTGTCAAAAAATCATGTGGGCAGTTTAGAGATGAAGTGTGGGATATTTTTGAAGTGGTTAAAAAAGGACCTTATGGAAAACATGTAGAGCTTAATCCACATCAATATACTGGAGCTACCTCAGAGGTGAATACAAAAGTTTATTTCATTTTGCTGGTTCTTAACTACTTCTCATAAAATCAACTCCGAAAAGCAAAATTTGTTGTCATGTGCAAGGTCAGACCAGAGCATAAACACTTTTCACCCTCCTTCTGGTGACATCAGAGCTAGGGCCATTGGCTTCAGCCTACATCTGCACTGCTACATGAAAAAGGGCCAGGGACTAACCACTGACCCCACGATGCTAACTGGCCCCAAATATAATTCTTAGGTCTAGCACGTCTAGGAGCGGGTTTGCTTTGGCAGGAGTCAGTACAAGCAGCTCAGAACAGAGCCAGGGAATGAGCTAATAGTGGAGGGATGTGGACTGTCTTGGGCTAGTATTCAGGTTCATGGCTGAGCCATTTTTTATTTCACAGCATAGACATGGCCTGAGAGGGCTGTAAAGTGAGAACATGAATAAACACTTGTGAATAAAGTGCTAGAGATTGAGGTTTGAAGTTTTCACATCTGTGTCATTTTCAGCTGGAGAAGTGCCGGGGTTAGAAAGGAACGCCTGATGCCTTCTTAAGTTTGCAGCTTATTTGTATCAAGTACAGTATTAAAAAAAATAACTCTGAAAATAATTGTAGGAGAACTTGAGTATTTTTCTGTTCACTTAATAACGCCAGGACCTGCTTGTCTTAAGATGCCAGCAATTGCTGGGAATCAGCCAGGTTTCTGTACTGTGAAGTTCGCAAGTCAGTTTTCATATGCTGCGACCTACAAACTTCAAGGTAACGTCTGCTCTGATCATGTTCACAGTTACTTTGTAAAAATCTCTAACATTCCATTGAGCACAGAAAAGAGTTGAAAACAGTTCAGATACCGGAGATTTAAAAAATTATGTAATGTTTTCTTTTGAATGATTTGTTTTACATTTCCCTGTGACTGTATAGAACTTCTTGTTGGTGGATGGAGTGAGGAAAACCTTTCCCTTAGGGCTATTAATTGACTTTTTTAGAGCGGGGGAATAGATGCTAGCTGAGAAACTGTGGCTTTATTTTAAAAGCTGTAATTAAGTCCTGTTTACTTGAGGACTAAAGAAGGCATAGCAGAGAAAACGGAACCCATCTTTTATCTCTGGTTCTTACCTTATACAAAAAAGTTAATTACTAAGAAGTTGCCCACAGAGCCTTCTATTTTCAGCTATACTGAGAGTGGTAAAAACTTTCATTAGTGTCAGGCACTTTAGTGCAGTGATTCTATGATCAAAGGTGGTGTTGTCTTGCCAAGCTAAGCTAGACTGTTGTTCAGCAGAAAAAAATTATAATGAAGAGGAGAACTATTGAAGAAAATGGCACAAGAGAAAGGGAAGCAGCAAGAACCTGCAGGTTATGTTGAGGCGTTGCCAAGTACTTTGCTGAAGCCATTTTGCATGCAGTGTGTTTCGGAGCAGTGACCTTATTGGCTGAGCCAGGTGGCCTTTGCTGATACCTTCTGGACCTGACCCCTCTGTTTCCCTATCCACATACAAGAAATACTGTCTTGCACATACTGAACTTACTGTCTTGGATTGCTGTGGATTTATGGATCCAGGCTGATGCTGCATGTCTTAAGGTACCATCCAAAAAGAGTTTTAGAAAAACCTGGACTCTACTGTCAGTAATTAAATAAAGCAAAATGAGATTATCTGCACCGCTCCACCTGGTGATATCAGACAGTATTGCACACAGACTTGGTTAGAAAAATAAAGGCATTTGTGACTGTAAACTAGCACTGAAAGGAAAGTGTGTAATAAACTACAAATTCATTCACTGTTAGTAAAATACAGTTTATTTATCATGAAGAGTTTCAGCATCAGGCTCTTCTTCTGCAACAGTAGTCTCTCCCCGTATTTACACTTTCTCACAACAAGAAATTTTTCAATCAGTAATTTCCACCAGAACCTGGTCAAAACAATGAAATTAATTCTTTTGAGTACAGGTGATTATGCTAAGCATAACTCATTCCTTTAAGCTGGGAAGAGGTTATGGATTGGAAGGAAAATCCTACGGAGGAAAAGCTGTCAAAAATGCATTAATTAAGCAGTTTGATAAAGACTAATATGCCAAATACTTCTGCATCTTTGAAAGCTTGCAAAGCAGTTGGACAGTATCTGCCTGGTGGTCAGAAATGTTGCTAAAGCAGGTGGGAACATACCTGAGCTACCCGAGACACTGATAGCAACATGGTGGGGAGAGCACCGGGTGCCCTTGCTGTGTAACTGGTTTTGAGTAGGCTTTGGGCAGACTCTGCTCCTGCCTCTCCATGGATACCAGTACCGGAGAGAGATGGATGAAAATCAGCTCAGGTCAGATCTCTGTGGTTGCTGTGGTCAGCCACAGGCAGAGTAACAGTTTTCTTGGAACAAATAAAAGAAAAATTAGGTGAATTTTTAAGACCCCTCAGGCAAGCTTTCGTAAACACAGGAGGTTTAGGGAAGGGTGAAAGGTGAAGGGGTTTTTTTTTCCTAACAAATAAAATCGGTTATATGTGAAGCTGTGCTCTTACGAGCTCGTGCAGAACACATTAGAGCATCACTGAGCTCTGTTTGCTTTGTGTGAGCAGCTTTCTCGGTCTCAAAGTCAAAAACCACCAAAAATGGGGTGCAGCAATGGAATGAGAAGTCTGCCTGGATGTCAGCTTTCTTTCACATCTCAAGCTATCAGGTTTTACATTCACCAGGATATTTAATCCATGTTAATCTTTAAGCATCCAAGTGGCTTTAAAGAAACAGGTTCATACTCGGCTTTAAACACATGAATGAAATGCCTTGCCAAATTTGTGTAAAGTTAAAATTGGTGCCGGGTCAGGCACTGTCTGGTGGCAGCTTTCACAAGATCACAACAGAGGCTCTTGATACTAATGGGCCTTTACAGTTAGGAATGGGTATGTGTGTGCCCCCAGATGCCTGCAGCCTTTTTTAGGCTCCCAAACAGATGTAGGGACCTTCAAGCCTTATTTTACCAATTGATTTTTGAAAAAGAGTTTGCCCAGGCTTAAATCCTGCCTGTGTTGGAGTCCATGGCTGCAGAACCGGCGGAGCACCTCCCCTCCTGCTTGTCTGCAGCTCAGCAAATCCTTAAGTAATCTTTTGAGAGGCCACTCACGCTACACAGCAACTGGCCTTGGACAGGGTAGAACTCCAGATTCAGGGATGTGAGCATTTTGAGGCTGTACTCCTGCAATTCCTCTTCATTCTCTGTGTTTTACAGTCATCAGAGCACTGGGCAAGGCGCTCTGACAACTCCTGACCCTTTCCATTACAGCCGATTGCTTAGCCGAGGAGAAGCAGTAGCACTAAATTATTTTCAAAATTATTTCCTTTTATTCCTTTTCAGTTGTAGGAGGTGACTTGAGGAGCAGAGGTAGTTAAGCCTTTTCTATCTTCCTACAGTAATTATTTTAAACGGAGGAGCATGCCAAATAGAAATGATAGCAAGGAGAAGGACTATGTAAAAAATGATACAAATCAAACCATATTTTCAATATGAGGGTGAGTTTTGGGGTTTGCTCTTGTTTTTCAGTTAGTTTTTGAGTAGTTCCTTGTTAATATTCTCCTAAATGCAGAAAAAGCTGACTCCTTATTTTTAATTACCTTTTTAATGTTGCATGAATTCATTAGGCACGTAGGATGGTGGTTGACAGTGTCCAACTGGACACCAGTAAGACTGGGTGGAGAACTGCAGTTTTCATAGCAGATTTAAGATTATTTGAGATTTGACTTTGTTTCAATTAAGAAAAGGACGTCAGATTTTGAAATGCTATAGTCAGGGCTATTCATTGCTTTCCAGTGTGCTCTGCTGAGATCTGCACCTCTGTGGTTGCCTGCTTAGCAGCCTGTGTTGGAGCTGTACCCTGACAGCTTTGTAAATTTAAGCTGTTGAGGTTCTGCAGCTCCTGGGAGCTCAGCCCACCAGCTCCATCACCACTGGGCAAGACACTAAGGAAATGAGAAGGTGAGCCATGGGAAACTTGAAATAAAAACGTGTCCATAATTATTTTAGCTTGGATTTATTGGCAAATTGTGAAAAAAAAAAAGTACTTAATTATTAGCATCCACTGAAGGGTTAAGAGGGACACAGATTCTTGCCCAAGCATGCAATTCAAGTTGCTGTCTAGCCTTAATACCCCTGTGCCAATGAAGGCACTCAGAGCACACGGAAGTTGTCTTGGGTTTCAAAAATGAAATGCATGTGGAAGGGAGGATGAAAGAGAGAAAATCCCCCCCGAGTGTATATTTAAGGTGGGCAGACCAGCACACATTTCCATATTTGTATTAACATCAGATAATTTCTTAGAAGAGAGAATAAATTGAGTAGAATTTTATTGTGCAGTAGAGAATGTAGAACTGTTTTAGATACAATTTCTGAGGGAGTACAAGATTTTGAATAACCAGCCTTGCTGTCAACAGCACGTTGGATCTAAGGGCATCAGTATGTCCTTAGATGTTAAGTGGGCCTACACAACAGAAGTATTTTAAGGAACAAAATGGCATACCAGCATTTCTGATTCTCTCTTTGCTGATAACTTCAATTATCAGCTATCTCTTCCTATCCTCTGATGGTCCATTTCTGCCTCTTATACATAAACCTTACTGAGATTTATGGTGTTTTTCTTGGATTAAGGGTCTGCTGTCATAGAAGGCTGGAATAAAAAATAAATAATCAGCTTTGGCATTATGTATCCAGTGATTAAAAAGTTTAGAGTGACTGAGGTGTTCTGGTTGTTCCTGAAAAATATGTCACAATATTTAGCATTTTAGTTTAAATTATATTTATCTAGTGGGCACGCTTCTTATACAAGACTATGCATACATACATTGTTATTTGGCTGGATTTTAAAAATCAGAAGTGTTGGCTATGGTTCTCTTTGATTATATAAGCTTTTAAGTATCAAAAATATGGTCTGTGTTTTGTAACATAACCTCTCTTACTTTACTGTGAGACATATTTAAGAAAGTAGGGAAGAGGTGCTGATGGTTTGAGATACTGCAAGACACTGGAGGGGAAGACAGTAAGTGTTAATATGTTGCAGTAGGTAAAAGGACACCAGTAAAAAGGGACTCAAGAAGGCGAGCGATGCAGTCAGAGTGGCGGAAGAGTAGGTGGATTTTTGGCAGGGGAATTTTGCCTAGATTGGAAATTGGGAATGAACTGTGATTCAGAGAGGCCACCAAGGATGTAGTAGTAGTAATCAAAGCGGTGGATAACAAAGGAGTGCATAAATACATTAGTAGGAGAGATGGATGGGGAAGAAAAGGTGACATTTCACATCAGGAAGGCAGTGGAACAATAGCTGGGATTGTGTGAAAAGTTTCTGATTACAAGGCTGGTACAAAGATAGTAGAGTCGTCCATCGTGGCAAAAACAAGACTGCAAAGGACATTAGGACCTCCCAGATTTCGGTGATGGCATCAGTCAGTCCTGTGCTTCCAACAAAGCAGAGTATTTTGCCTTTGGCCTTTATTAGTTGCTATAAATCATCATGTCAGCCTCCAGGAGTGATGGGGTGGTGTTAGAAACCTTCCTGTATTGAGAGCATCTCCTCTGGGTCAGTTCCAGTGCAAAGAGAGATTAGTAACATGCACATGAACTATCCTGCACATTTTCTGTGGATAAATAGAAGCAGATTCCAGGGCTGTCAGTCAGAAAACTTCCATGAATGCATTTGAGGAAAAAAAGAAAAGAAAAAATATTTCATTTAGAGTGTGCCTGGTGTTGTTGCTTTTGAATACAATGAAGAAATTGTAGGAGATGGAGCAGAGATGGTGAGCAGTGATCTCCTTAGGATGTTGTGTTAAAGCTACACAGTGATTTGGAGCCTCCTTAGGTGCTGTTGTTCCTTCAGCTGAAACATCTGAGTTTCCAGGTGGGGATAAAGTCTGAAAGGAGAGACCAGGAGTGGAATTACTGGAAGCAAATTTCTGTTTGGAAATACTCTGGCTGATAGAGAAGAAAGCTTCTGGGTCAGGAAGTGTATGTGCTCTTCAGCAGTGATCTGAAAGGAAGGGTAGACCTAAGAACTGTCTTGGCGTTGTGGCTGCTTCACTTGCGGTGTTTAAACTCATTAAAAAATTTGTGGAGACTTTAATTGGGAAATGTAATCACCCCATACACTGAGGACAGCATGCTAAATTCCTGTGTTTCATACCTCAGCCTCTTGCAGCACAAATGTCTTAGCTGGAGGTGGGCATTCAAAAGGTAAATGAGTCACTGCAGTTGTATTTATTGGTTCTTCTTTCTTTTAATTTGAGGCAACGATAGTATATTTCCAGTTTATTGTCACTGAAGTCAGTAGTGGTGTTCCAGTTTCACCATCCAGCTCTCCCAGAAATCTCAGGACAGACTTTTGTTCACAACTTCAGCGAAGTTTTTGATCACTTGCAACGTGGTTTGAATAGAAGTAGAATTAGATAATGTATCTATGAAATAGAGTGTTATTGTCACACAGCAGTGTTGGTTTGTAGCTTTGGGGTGTGTTAATATATCGTTGTGTTGGGGTGTGGCAGTGACACTGGAGGCTTCAGTCAGTGGTGCACACATGTTCTCTACTGCCATTTGAGAAGCCCTAAATTACGTGCGATGTCCACTGGGGCTGGTAGATGTAACATGGGACAACATGAGACTTGTGTCCTCTCAGCTGGCAGCTGAAAGCTGAGCAAAGTCACCCAAAATGGCACTGGACTGTGGCTAACTGGATCAGACTCTACATGTCTTACAAGTCAGGAGCATCTCCATTGGAGCCAGTGTAGATACTGGTGTGAAGGGAAGAACAAGGTGCTCACTGGAGCTCGCTCAAAGGCAATTGCACTGTTTTGCAGTTGTGTCTTCCATGTTATTTTCTCATTTTAAGGTGGACATAATTGGGCAATATGATTGTGAATTATCTGTGCCATCCGAATGAGTGAGATCACTTGTAGTCATGACAACAAAAGATGGTGAGCTGTTTACTTGAAAGTGAGTTCTGCACAAGCCTTTGCATCAAGCTGTGTCTGAAGATCAGTGTTTGAAGAACTATTCTTCAGAGAGTCCGTTCCTCCTTTAAAATATTTGCTGTATTTGTGCAGTTTTACCCCAGGATATACAGAAGAGGGCTTTTTGAGAGCTTAACCCAGGACAGAGCATACGCTTTTATTTTCAAAAGGCACTCTTTAGTTCAGTGATGGAAATCCTACCTAGACTACAAATAGCGACGTATGGAAAAGCCAGCCAGTCAACTATCTGCTGTTTATATAAAAGGAGTTCGTAGCGAAGAGACTTCCTTTTAAAATGAATCATATGGTAACTCACTTTTATAATCCTTTAATATCTTTTTGGCTTTAAAAGGTATTTGGGTTTAAGAGCATGCTTTGTGTTATTAATTTTATCTCACTGAGCTTTCTTTCATGTATAAATCTGTGCTGAGGCGGACGAGATATTATTTATTAATTCCTTGGTGGTGCCTTTTATGCAATCTATACTGAAAAAGAAATGTGCATTTGATATTCACACGGGGCAAACTACTACTCTTCTCTGTGAGTAAATGTGCTATGTAAAAAAGAACCATGTAAGTGCTGCATACTATTAAATAGTTACCTGACTGCCTTCTTATTGTAGTTACCTTTTAGTATACTTTTAGCTGCTTACTGTCCAGAAAGATCATTACCTTGCAGTTAAGCTTATGAAGAAGGTGCATTTGGTTGTGTTAATTTAATATAAACAGAGAAATTTAACACTATCAGAGAGATACATAAGCAGCAATAGCCAGTAATGTTATTTGAAATTTTTCAGTCATAGGTTTGATTTGATGACTTGATATTAAATATAATGATAATATGTAGAACACATACTTGAATTTTTAATATTTGAGTTTCTGCAAGTGCAAGATTGCAGTTAAGGAAGCTACAGACAGTCAGAGAGGAGTAGGGAAGAAGTTGATGAGAATGCTATAATAGGACTTGCAGTTCTTGCACGATAGGAAAATCTAGCTGAGTCATATTTTACACATCCAGCGCTGCTATTTGAAATTTGAATTGGAAATGAAAAAGTTTCACTAAGGATTTAATAGATCTGAAATCAGGGTTTTTTTCTGGCTTTTATTTTGGTTACAGCAGCTAGCTCAACTGTGTTATTATGGCCCAGGAGCTGCCCAGGTGTTGTAATCCCAATTTAAAAACAAATACTGATCTCAGAAAGAACTTGATGCTTTCTCTGGAAGGTCAGGACCTTGAAAAGTCAGATCTTTAGCCAGTCCTCTGCATTTTATCTCTGTACTTGTCTCTTGAATTAAATTTCAGTAGTCACTTAATCTAAACAAGAATGTGTGACTTGTTACTTTGAATTATGCAACATGGGAAATACTGTGTAGTTATTTATTTCAAGTAGCAATAGTGCATCAAAGATTGGTGTCAAAGGCTCCTTAGGTTAATGGGAGGGCCAATGTCAGTGACGGTGAGGAAAGAAGCTGGAATAAGACCAGAAAAGACAAGTGGCACGACTGGATTTGTCAGACATTTGTAAACATCAATGGCAAAACATATATTCATCATCTGTTTTTCTTGCAAGCTTAAAAATTGTGAACTTGTGCGAGTTTTCTGTACTGCTCGTTTCTGGTGTCATACCTGATGAGTTAACTATAACTCATTTCCTCTGTCAATGAGACCAACTGGCTGTGTTGGTGATCTGCCACATGTCTAGCGCTGGTGCTTCCAGATCCTCCCTCCGCTGCCGACTCCATGTAGTAGCTCTGATTGGAAACTCATTGGAAATGAGCTGTGTAAGACAGAGGCCAGGTTCTGGCTTCCCTCTCAAAGGAGTGTTGGTTTTATGGGGTGCTGGGGAACCTCAGCATTATTGCGTTTTCTTTTGGGTAGCTTGCAATGCTGCTGCTCTGAATTGCCTCAAAAATACTGGAGTTATTCATGCAGGGAGCAGCTGGATGATAGGTGGCTCCTTGTCCGTTGATCAGCATAACCCTGGGACTGTCAGGGTGTGTGTTATGCCTATGGCAATAGAATAAATGACAGCAAGTAAAATTACTGGACTACTGCTGCTCGCCTCCTTACCGTGCTCATCTCTCCCCCGCATGTGCCCTTTGGTTTCCAGTATCAGACAAGCTGAGAACAGGACATGTGGTTCATTCCATCTCCACTTTGCCTGTGCCTTAGGCAGAGTCAGCAAAGTCTAGAAGGAACCAGGTAAGAAGGCACTGAAGAGGTAGCAAAGGCAGCGTGGTGTCTTGTGAGCAGGATGCCGGTAGTCGCTTAATCAAGGTGGTACCAGGAGGTGAGGATGTGGGTTGGGAACGAGCAGACAGGCCCCTGTTCCTTTGGCTGATAGACATGGATGATGCAAAAGGAATTTTAATCCTGTGTGCTTCGCCTTGAATCACACAAATCTGAAGAGTAGGAGATGGGGCTCTGGAAAAATGTTATAGCTACAGCTAATCGTGTTTGCCTCAATTCTTTAGAAGTCAAATAATTCAGTATATGGCTTGACAAAGTCTTGCAAATCTGACATCCTCTCTTGAAGGTTTTCTATACTGTTTCCTGTTACTAGCTCTTCAGGGATTCCCCTTCATATTTTATTCTCTGTTCCGTGAGTATGAAATTTGGAAAATAACCTCCCTATTGGCCAGCTGGTGCTAGGCCAGCCATCATTTTTCATAGACCTCTGGAGCCTACCTTGGATCTTATTTGCTTGGAAGTAGTCCCATTGATTGTAAATCTGTTATATGGCAGAAATTCTGGAGTAGGGAGCATCTTTGTTCTTTCTGGTCATAGTAAGCCCACAGAGCAGAGCAAGATGAAGAAACCTATCTAATATATCGATGTGTGACTTCTGATATGTTCTCTGTGCAGGAGACAAAGATATGTACAAGCCAACTGAGAACAGCTGTGATGTTGGAGAGCAAGCAAAAGAGGCTTGTTCTTTTGCTTTCTCAGCCAGAAGTAGCTGCAAAGCTATGCCTACGGTTTATAATACAATGGTTTCTATTACATGTAAGAAAGAGTTGAACAGGTCAGGTGTTGGAGTGATGATACCTGTGTACATATTTTAGTTAGCACCAGTCTTTGTGCTGCTCACATTAAATTTTTAAATTTCTTTCAGCAGTACATGTGTAAATTGACAGTCATCCAAATGTAGAAGCAAAGGAGTTGCTGACAGAGAGAAGAGTGAATTGAGTATATCCAGCAAGTTAGCTACATGGGTAAGAGATGTTTCATTGTCTCCTTTTGCCTTGCAGGAAGAATGCAAACAAATACTGGCTCGGCAGAAATCCAGTTCCCAGTCTGATTCTCACGATGATGAGATTTCCCCTCCTCCTCCCAATCCAGTGGTAAAAGCCCGACGCAGGAGAGGGGGGGTCAGTGCAGAGGTGTATACTGAGGAAGATGCTGTTTCTTACGTCAGAAAGGTAATGTGTTACTGTTTATCTGATTCAGGATGTACAGGACAATCAAGTGACTCAGATTTTGCTCATAGTTTGGACTCATGGGTCAGCCCGTAGGATGGTGTCCTGATGCCAGCGTATGCACGGCTTGACCATCTTCTTCACACTCAAGTTCTTTTGCAGCATCCTTGACTAAGTACTTTCCCCAGCAGTGTGGCTCTCACATTCTCTATTCTCTCATTTTGGGACGTGCTGCTAATCTGTTTGCCCTTCTAGCAGGATCAGTAATCTCAGCCTTTTTCTGGATATTCACAGACTCTGGCAGCTTCTGAATTTAGGCAGAACCCCACAGTTCTGGACAGCAGCCTTTCTAGGGCTGCACTTCCTGCTTTTTTTTTTTTTCAAAAAGTCACTTCTAGCTGAAGTTTTCTTCTAACCTAGATAATTTAGGTTCCCTAGACCATTCAGGCACATGGTTGCCGTGTTGATTTGGTACCACCTAAAGTCTGTTTCGGAAGCCTGTTGACCATGCTTGGGCGATTTTATGTGACCGTCGTCTTTGAAGAAATGCCAATCCCAAATTAAGTAATTTATACAGTAGGAGAACTAATTTGGGCTTCTCTTTTTTTTAACTGCCTTTTTCACAAAAATACCTAGCTATGTAGCAAAATATTCACAAAAATACCTATGCTTAATAACTCCATATTTTTTAAAAAAATTGGCCAAAGCTTTCAAAGGTTATTGAAAGACAGACATTACAATAGTGTATGTCATGTTTGTTTAGGGAGCTAGGCTAAAAATGCATTTCATAAGGTTGACAGATGCTACTAATGTGCTTTTGTGCATGCCTGGAGTAGCTTTAACCCAAAGAGCTTTTTCTTTATGGGAATACATTTTGTCAGTCACTGTTTTTTGGAAGAATACATTTTGCCTTTGCAGTCAGATGTGCTTTCGTCAGTCACTTATGATACAATTACACTGGCTGCTCTGGGGATTTCTGTCCCAAGAAACAAAGGATTAGGAGATCCTTTCATCCTCAAAACAAGTATGGAGGAGTATTCTTATGGCAGTTAAATAACACTTGCAAGAATACAGTAAATTTTAACAGTACTGTGGTCAAGCTATTAATGCATTGCACTGTTAAAAACTTGACTGATACTTTAAAAGCCACTTTCAAACACTATTCTTTCTGTGCAGTTTGCAATATTGCCCTTAAAAACTTCCATGAAGAGATCACGTTTGCCTCTGCTTAATATGGGCTCCATCTGACTCTTCTGAAAATCAAAGGGAATATTCCTTCCCACACCCCTGAGTAATTCTTTTGTGTTTATAATGGAACCTCGTTAACTTTGTTTTCTTCATTTTTCAACAGTGATGCCATTAAGCCCTGACAGTAGCATGGTTAGGCAAGAACCAGAAGAAGCAATACATGTCATATTCTGTGTGTTCTGTGACCAGGGCTGTTGTGATTTTCATTTCCTAGGCACTGACCGAGCTTAAATAATAATAATAATTTAGGATATGGTTTCTTGTCAGGCTACAGATGTTGGAAGGAATATAGAACTAGCACTGGGAGGGTTTGTGTCAGTGCTTTGTCTTCTGCCATCAGCAAATGAATCCCATGGTGAATCCCATGGATGTGTGTTTGTAACAGAGATTTGGAGAATACAGAAATAAAGGGAAACACTGAAAAGAAAAATTATGAATCTAATTTAAAAGTGTAAAAAGCAAGGCAAGGGTTGTGTTAGACTATTGCAAACAGATGGAATTTTAGATAGTAGCCAGGAAGAACCACTGGCTTGAATTTAGGTGTTGGATAGAAACACATCTGGGTCATAAACCAATCTGAAGGATCCCTTGAAGGGATGAGCTATAGGATGAGTAGTGCTAAAGGCAATGCAATGAGTTATGTCACTGGAGAGAAAATCAAAGGAGATTTAGCTTTGTGATTTGAGCAAGCACATGGCATGGCTCCATTCTGAGGAGCACTGAGGGAGATCTCTGTGGAGGGTTATTTCATTGCTTCATCCCTGAAACTAGAGAAAGCAATATTTGTCAACACATCTGACATAATACATAGTTAACAACTAACAGAATAGGGATCTTACTGTAGAGAAGGTTATTGGCTTGAAGGGAACATTCAGTGATTACTTGGAAGAGTGATGGAAGAAATGGTCAAGTGATTCTTCCCGACATTTGATTTTGGTCAGATGCCTTGTCACTGTGACACCTAAAGATTCTCTCTCTCTGTTTTCTGTGTCCCTGTCCCAACAACCCTCTGCCCTGTGGTTTTCATTGCTGCAAATGCCATAATCAGCCTGAAGGGCTGGAATTGAACGTCTAAGTGATGTGATTATCTACCCTTTGGCTCATCAGCTGTAAATTGAACAGCTAGGGATTCTCAACAGAGCAAAGGTTCCTGAGTGCAATTCAGTCCAGAGTTTGTTTGATAGGGTAAAAACCAAGAATGAGATACTGGCCAAATGCTCATTTTATTTAACATTGGGGAATTTAAGCTTTTAGAGAAATTAGATTACATTTCACTCTCATACAAATATACAGTTTATACATATATACTTCTCTAGACTTAATTTGAGTAGTCTTATTTCTGCAGCAATCGATATAAGTGAAGTCTGAGGCCAGAGTTTAACTTTATATCTTCACAGTGCAATATTTTCTGTTGAAATACATCTAAATCAATTCTGAATTTTCCCATTTGAGACATCCTTCTTCTGGTTGAATGGGTAGTATCTTGCCTTTCCAGGACGAGGAAAGGAAACTACCTACACATCAGCAGATGTAGTAACTTAAATAAAACATACATACTATTTCTGTCATAAGAAAATGTGAAAGATGCCCATTATCAGACCTTTTTTGTACAGTAATTAAAACAAGCAAACAGATTTTCAGATTGGAGTAAGGTTTATTTAACACTTAAAACGTTTGCTAGGCTTGTTTCTGTCCCATTATAATGAAACGATTAAGGAAAATCACATTACTGAAGTAAAAGAACAACTTGTACAAGTCATAACCTTGTTACAAATTTTTTGTGTCTCTTGTAATTACAGAGTCTCTGACTGGCAGAAGTTGATGCTTGACAAATACAGAAATACAGTGTCTTTGCTAATATCTTACCAAAATGCTTACCAAAATGTAAAGCCTAACTTGCAAAAGCCTTATAAAAAATCTTCAATCAATATTAAAACATACTCCTGAATTTTAACATATATTTTAAGCAAATTCATGTACAACAGAACTTTTGCCATTTCTCCAGTTAACAAATAAAAATGCCTCTTCATTCTCAAATGCAAGTCCTTCTCATTTGCCATGAAGCAAAGGCACGGGATTTTAACCCAGGTGGTCCTCTCAGAGGCTTGGTTCCTATTCCATAACCAGTACTGAAAAGTATGGTTGTAATCAACACATTTTTACCTTTTATCTAAAAAAATGTTGCTCATTCCCTAGTTTTAAAAGTGTGTTTCTTCTGATATTGTTTGTGGGGGAAGAAGAATATGAAATATGTTTTCCTCAGTCCAAGAGATTTGAAAGGAGTCTACACTAATTATACTACTACTGCTAATTATAGTATTTTATGTATTTGCTTCTCCCCACTCATCCTAGATCTTTATATTTCTTTTCTGGTTGTCATATTGAGAACATAAATTCTTATCCTTACATTATCAAAACTGTAATTTATTACTTTTTTAGTGGCTTTATGTTATAGCCTAAACCTGTCTCAGTGTTTGAAATGAAACGGCATCCATTATCTTGAATAGTAGAATTTTCTATAGATTTATTTATAGATCTATGAAGAAATACAACCAGGCATGTAATTACCCTTTGTTCTTTTCTCTACAGGTTATTCCAAAGGACTATAAAACTATGACTGCTCTGGCAAAGGCCATCTCCAAGAATGTGCTCTTTGCTCACCTTGATGACAATGAACGAAGGTATGAGGTGTTTTATGATTTAAAGGAATTTATAGCTTGACCTGAGGACAAGAAATTATATTAAATTTTAACTTGTGGATCAGAGCTACTGTCATGGATGCTTTTGAGTCGTACTAGATGCACCCTCACACACACTTGTGGTATTATGACAGAGGGT
Organism: Aegotheles bennettii; assembly: GCA_013398125.1. Classification (NCBI taxonomy): domain Eukaryota; kingdom Metazoa; phylum Chordata; class Aves; order Caprimulgiformes; family Aegothelidae; genus Aegotheles; species Aegotheles bennettii. The sequence goes on from VZRW01003498.1 coordinate 379,214, forward strand.
AAAATCACAGGCTATAAAAGGGCAAGAAGAGGTTAGAATGCATTCAGACATATTTAATATTTTCAAATCAGCTGTGCCTGATGAACTTTATTCTGGGTTACTTAAGGAATTGGCTAAGGCAATCTCAGCAGCATTTGTAGTTACTTCTGAGAACCCAGGGTAGACAGGTCAAGTGCTGGAAGAGTGGGAAGGAAAAAACATAATGTCTATAAAGAGGTGAAAGAGAATTACAGGTAAATTATTTTGTTTTTTTGAAAAACTGGCACAAACAAGTTATGTGTAAGCTCCTGAAGGAGACCAAGGAGTTCAGTAACAGCCAACATGACTTCTGAAAACTTGAAAATGTCTTTCTACAACTGAGTAGCTGGTCTTGTAGCTAGGGAAGGTAAAACAGACTTCTAGTAACATTTTTGACATTAATGTGTATGACAGTTTCATAAAAAATCAAGACAAACATCTTCAGTGAAACCACTATGGAACCCATGCAAAACTGATTGGATTGCCATACCAAACAGCAGTTATCAATGGTCCATCATTCTAATGGAAAGATATATTGAAGCGTGGGAAGGGTTGGTCTGGTTTTCATCATTACTGTTATTATTGACCTCAGTGGTGGAGTAGAGTATGGGTGTTGAATTTTTAGATGACATGAAGATGGGAAGGGCTGCTAAAGCACTGGGAGACAGGGCTAGAATTCAGAATTATGTTGACAGGTTGAAGAAATGTTCTAGTAAAAGCAGGATTGATTGTCACTGAGCCAGGGGTAGGGAAGTATACTTAGGTAGGAAGAACACCTTTGTAACTATAAGACAGTTCTGCACTTTTAATCGTTCCTTGAAAAACTATATGGAGCTTATTGTGAACTGTGGGCTGAACATTAGTCACTAATGTCAAGCTGTTTGAAAATACTAACGTTTTACTGGGGTAACTAAACAGGAGAACACGCAAGATGTCCTGATGTTGGAAAGATTTCAGCTGGAACACAGTGTCCAGTTTGGGCATTGGTCTTCAAGAATAAAGATTTGGAGGAAGTTCAGGGAAGAGCAGTGGGAACAATCGCAGATCTAGATAACACCACTTCTGAAGAAGGAATGGGATTGGTTGGCCTGCAGTCAGGGGCAGAGGGACACAGTAATAGCTTATAATGGTGTATGAATAATGGTATATGAGAAATAAACTGATGTGTGTGCCAAAGGCTAAACAATAACGGATTTAAAGCGCAGTAGGAAAGAGTCAAGTCAGATACTAGGAAGAGGACTCTGACTGCTTGAGTAGGTGTTGGAGTCTCCACCACTTGAGACCATTAAGAACAGATTAGACTACGGTCTGCCAGGAATGACATAAGTTGTGTCAGTCCTGCCTTGCAGCAGATAGGCGAAGTGACGTCATGAGGTCCTTGCCAACCCTACTTCTCACTGCTTCTATGGTTAGAAAGGATTAAGACTTTGTCTACACTCACGTTTTCAGTACTGGCAGAACATCAGCAGTACAGACCTTCTGTGGGGCTACTCAAACTCTTTCAGTCAAAGCACGTTTCAAGTGTACAAATTTTGCTCCCTCTTGCAGGCGTTTACACAGTTTAATTACTCTGCAATCCTAATTCTTATTATATCACATTAGCATGCAGGTGTCTGGAGTAATTAGAAGAGGATTAACTTTGCACATTTCTTTTAGCTTTTTCACCCACAGCAGAAAATTCTTGTACAGAACGGATATAAATCCTAATTATACCATCAGCATGCTAATGTGACAGGCACTGAAAAGGGACACGTTGGTAATATGTTATCAAAGTAGGGTGAGAGAATGACGGAAGGAAAAGTGCTTTTTCTTTCACTGTGCTAATTGTACATCATGGTCATAGTCTCTCCTATCCATTTGCCGTGTCCCATTTACCTCTGTCAGCCAGACTGTCCTGTTATGGATATGTGTTAGGAGTGAAGAGATGTGCACAGATGGGTTGTAGACTCTGCTTTTGCAGTCCTCAAACTATGGCTTGACCGGGTGTGTACCGCCTCTGCTGTCAAAAGGTTTAGAAGCTTCTGGGTTTCTGGGTTGTGCAGTGGAGCACATTCAGCTGTATACTGTCTCCCTTGCTCAGGGATATGCCTAGGTGCCTCATTCAAGCCTCATGACAAGCACAGCAAGCTATTGCTGACATTGGGGAAAACAAAGGAACTCACAGGAGGACGCATGCATTCTGCTTTTGCAGACAGGATTGCAATGAATGAATAAATTGTTCTCTCTTTGCATTTTACTGAGTTCACTCTTGACATCATGCTGTTGCCCTTGTCTGGTTTCATTTGTCAAGCGTGGAGAAGTCAGCAAGCTGGAGCATACTATTGCCATCACTTCCAGTTTGCATCTTGTTGATGCAGATATGTAGTTCAATAAAGTAAGTGGCATATGACTTCCTTTGGGTCCTCTCCTCTTGGAATGGTGGGAAGCTAAGTCAGGATATTTCATTTTCTGTGCTGCAGTGGTGGTGTTGGTGTTTATTTTCCTCAGTGTTTTTTACAATGAAGGCAGTATCACTGTTTCATTTAATGTTGTGGTTGACCATTCGCCAAGATGCAGGAGGTGTTCAGGTGGGGGAAGGATGGCCTAGCTGGGCTTAATTTCTGATTTACAAGGGATGACACTTACATTTTTCCTTCTTCTCTGAGAATATATTTGTGTTAATCTGCTCTGTGGCTGTGCAGTCCACGTGACTTGTTTTGCACTTGCTGCTTGGCAGCTGTGAAGGTCCTTATGTCTCACATAAACCCTTATTTATAAAAGCAGTGTGTAGCATATTATCTCTGTCAGATATTCCATAGGAATCATTAATTACACGAGAAGTCATGCTGAAGTTAAGGTAAACAAGTATCTCTGTGCACTGGCGTCTGAAATAGTTTTGTTCAAGTCTTATTTTAGATAGCATCTTTCCATGTGCCATGCTTAAAAAAGGGTTGCCATCTATCTGATGCACGCACACACGCACCCATACGCACAATCTCTGTAAAATTATACTGCAAAGTGCAATAATAGGGAAACTGTGACTGCATCTGTACTTAAAGCAGCAGAGCTAGTTACCAGCAACTTTTGCCAAAATATTCAAGAGTTACTAATTTTATAAAGAACAGTGTACCTCTGCAAAGTGGTGTGGCAGCCCACCGTTTTCTCGTGGGACTTTTCCACTGACTTCAATAAGACCTTGATTAAACTCTGGAGCAGGGTCCTGGTTCTTTCAAAGCCAGTGGTAAAATGCCAATTATCTGAAGCTGAAATGTACTTTTAACTAGAAGGGAGCTGTTGTTCTCATTTGCAAAACCAGGAACGTGTGGCTTTTTAATTGTGTTTCCACACATGTGCACTTGATGTATGTTTTATGTGTGTCCTCGTTTGCCTAGAGCTGCTCTGTTACCTACTCACTGAAAACAAAAGCTCAGATTTACATGGATGTATCACATACTCATTATCCAAAATTTTTTTGGATTGATGAGACACTTGCTGTAAAAAGTTAAAGCAACACCAGGACTTTGTAAAATCAACTTCTCATTGTGTTTTAATAGGTATAGTTTGATTTTAATTGTTTATTAAAATATTGCACATCTAGCTAAAATACTGGACTATATGAAAAAAATCCTGTGAAATACTGACAGGCAGGGTAAATATTTATAAGCTGTGGGGAAGAGGGATGTTAAGGGGATGATGGGCTTAATTGTGAACTAAATGGCTTTGTGAGTTGCAGAGAGTCCATGGGTGTGTATCAGTGTGCCTACCTTTGGGCTTATCCTTGTTTTTTGTCTTGTTATCAGCCCAGACTCATTTGCAGTCTTCTCAGAGTTGCCTTATGTCATACGTGCTTTGATGGGGTTTGCTTCCCTGGTTGGGATGTGTAGCAAAGCCCTTTCAATTGCTTTCAGGCTTTGGTGTATGTACTCTGCAGTTAGGATGTATTTAATGCCTGGGTAGTTAAGGTTGGAGGTCGGCAGTGCTGTTGTATCCTGCAGGTCCCTAGGCACGTGTGCTCTAACTTCTCTCTCCTGCTTTCCCCCACCCCATATGATGACACATTGGCTGGCTTATGTTCACATGAGGGTTTTGCTCTTTGTTCTGTGTTTCTTCCGTACTCCACTTTGTGACTCCACTCAAGAACTCTTGGAAAAGACTGCTCAAAGGGTTTAGGTGGGCAGTGGAACATGTTCATTAAGGTCAGATGTGACCACAGCAAGATTTTCTGGAGAAGCATAGTTCATACTGGTGTGCAAACATGCAAAAGCTGTGGAGATGGCCGCCAAGAGGACAGCTTTCCCAGGCAGAGAGCACTCTAAAGACCTGCTGGTTATGGTCACTGCGAGATGAGCAACTCTGGTCCTGGCTTGGTGCTCATCAAAGCCTTACATACATAAATGCACAGTCCTGCAAAACAGCTTCTCGTGTCACAGCTCTGAAGGAGCTCCTTGCAGCATGGAACAAATTTTGATACAGAAGACAGTGCTGTGCATCCAGCAGAACTAGGAATTGGTCTGCAGTACATTCAAGGATCAACAGCCTGGAGAGAAAACATTGGTGGAGCTGGACCTACAGCCAGGTAAGAGGCATTCACCCTCTCTTTCATTGTACTGGGGAAAAGTGAAATGGCAACATGAACCGTGAGGGATTTTTGCATTCTAAACATAAATTTATTTTTTATAATTATGTTATTTGCAACAGTTTGTCTTTAACATCAGTTGAGGGCAAAAGCTGTCTTGTTTCTACGCTCTTCCTTGTACCTGTGATCCCAGAGGAAGTCCCCCCAAAAAAAATAATCCTTGATGATGGCATTTTGCACCTAATAAAAAGAACCAAAGATGAAATTATAGACTTTGCAGAAGTGCATCTTTGTACTGTCCCTCCAGAATGCTGGTGGGAACTTACACTTAATAACATTCAAGCGTTGTCTTAGGTGGCCTGTGCCATAGATTCTAATGGCTGAATAATGGGAAGAAGTTCCTTGCTGATCTTAGCCCTCCTGGTTCCAATGTGATCTCATGGTTTAGGTCCATTCTGAAGGCCATTAAGAGTCTGCATGAACTTTCCCCTTTTATTTGGTCTGATGCTTGAGAGTTTTGCATATGGGAGAAATCAGCAAGTCAGGGTGCATTGTGTATCTGATGCCCTCTCTGTGGCTCTGTTTGTGCTCAGTCAGCAGGCAGTGAATGATTTCTATCTGCAAAGACAGAATTACACCCATAACTTGGCAGCATTGTATTTCCTCTCACACTCTTGGATTTCAGCAGAATAACATCCTCTAAGGCTTCCTAGTTGTGAAATGGTGTATAAAGTAAAAATGGGTGACAGGGGGCTAGTCTGATTGTCCCAATCTCTTCTAACCTGGCAGTGTAACTAGCAAGAATTTTTATTAGTTCAGTACGTAACGCTGGAATACCCACTTGGCTTTGTCATGATGTTGAATAGTAAAGGGGGTGGAAAAAAGGAAGAAATTGTTCATTTCGCTTCTGTGGATAAAAAGAAAAATGATCTTTTTTCATTATTTCATTGGCAGGATGTTCTGTTTCTACTGGATGAGGCAGCCACTGAGAGGGGGGCAGTGAGAAGGTTCTGAGGTTGCCTGCTGTGGGAATGGAAGTCAGACCCAAAGCTGATGACTGTCAAGGAGGAGAAGGAAATAAAACTGAAGAATAACCAGTGAGTGAGTGAGCAGAACTGAGCGCAGCAGGAGTGTCAGTCTTGGTTCCAGGGTGTCACCAGCACCTGTCTGCTCTGCTGTGAGCCATGAGCCACATCTGTCAGTCCCTGTTCAGAAGCTTGGTGGCCTCCTGACCACATAAAGAATGGTTAAAGGTTCACCATATCTGTATGTAAATGTTATGCAAAAAGTACATGTAAAAGCTATGTAAAACTTTTTCATCAAGGAGTAAAGAGAGTAGATAAATATTGAACATCCACTTTCAGACTCCACTTTTGGCATTCTAGCTAATACAATAATTTTTACAAGCGTTTATTCGTTATTGTACAGGCAACTGTTATGCCTACAACAGCTTTCAGAATACCTATGTGTATTTTACTACTTGGATTAATAATAAATTGGTTTGTTTGAACAGTATACTGGTGTGAAACTAGTTTGGAAGCAAGTCAGGAAGTTGTATTTAATTCTTTTACTAAAATACTGAGTTCTAAAGAAGACACAAAAGTAACAACAAAAAATGAACTAAACAGGAGACAAAACTGCTGTGTTTATTACAGCAACACAGTGTTGCCTTTACTCTTGTGTGTTGCCTTAACTGTTGTGTCTTTATTGAAAGTATATCTATTTTCTCATATCACTTATTCAATTTTTAATAATTTTGCATCCTAATACTGTTTTTTTAAGTGCTTGCAGGTCCTTTATAGCTAGGAATTGTCTTCAGATTCAGAAAGCACACTCCATCCAGGTCGATAATTACTTGGGTACTTTTTTCAGGCATAATCTAACATGAGAAAAGTGGTTTTCCATAGCTAACAGAGGAATTTTAGTTGTTGTCCAGTTGATCTCATATTAAAATATTCCTGAAACTTCTGGTGATTAGTGAATTTCAAGGACATTATTATTGCTGTAAGCTTTATTCACTTCTGCATAATGAGTAAGGTGTGGAGGGACCAAGGTTGGTGCAGTGCCGTGCTCCTCTTGGCATGCATTTTGCAGCCCCAGTGTCCCTGGAGCTCTGGGCTTTGTGGTTCTCTGAATCCTAACCCTAATCCTAACCATGGGGCAGTGGTTGCAAACTGGAGCATAGGAGGTTCCATGTGAATATCAGGAGAAACTTTTTTCACTGTGAGAGTGCCGGAGCACTGGAACAGGCTGCCCAGAGAGGCTGTGGAGTCTCCTTGGCTGGAGACATTCAAACCCCGCCTGGATGTGTTCCTGTGTGATGGACTCTAGGTGACCCTGCTCTGGCAGGGGGGGTGGACTGGATGATCTTTCGAGGTCCCGTCCAACCCCTAGGATTCTGTGATTCTGTGATTCTGTAATTATTGTCCTTAATTACCATTGTGGTGCCTGCAGGCAGCAGTCTTTAAATTAGTTATGCAAAGTTCTGCTCTCAGCAGTCATCACGAGATTGTATCTGCTTTGGTATCAACCCCGTTACAGCAGCCTGACACTGTACAGGCTTTGTACTAGGGATGTACTTTTTGTGATGTCAGTTTTTGGCCTGGTAGATAGGTTATTTTCTTAAACATAACTAAAAGCACACACATTTGGTATTTATGGATATTTTTATCTTGAGAAACAAATACTGTCAGCTCATAGCTTTTTAGAGGTTGTGATTCACCCTCAGTGTTTTGTTAGACAGTTTATATTCTTTGTAACAAAAACTAGTGGCGCCATTCCTAATGGTAGTTATTTTTAATTCTGCATAAAGTAGTGGTTTACATATGGGCAGTATGTCACCCATTCTGAAAAACAGAGTTAAAGCAGAGAAGTAATTTATATAAATCCTTTATAGATCTAGGAAAAAAAGCCCGAGACAAATAGTATTCATGGGCACTCATGAAAAAATCTTGAGTCTAAACTTATCTCTCTCTCTATTAAGACTATTAATTAAAAATAAACTAAGGAAAATCAAGACTACTGCTGAATTTAACAGGCTTTGTAAAATCTTTCTACCACTGCAGTATCTATGGCTGTGCCTTTGTGTGCTTCTTTACACAACAATTAGCTGGCAGTGCTTCTGAAAATTTGTTACTCAATGCTAAGGCTTTCTAGAATTAAACACAAAGGTTGAATAAAAGAACATCCAAGTCTTTGTCTTCTGCATTAGAGCAGCTGGAAACTTGTTGGGAGCAGTAATTTGTCTTTGTGCATGGACGAACAAGGGTTTAATTCAACTAAAGCTCTTTAAAATGATGCTTCCTCTTTTTTTTTCTTTCCCCAAGAAGGGTTGTAGGTAACCTGTCAACAGTTACTCCTACTCTAATAAGTCTTCATTAGGTGACTGGTTTTTCAACCTTGCACAGCTTTGAAAGCCTACATGTCTTCAAGTGGGAGTATTACCGGTACCAGTACTGGAGGATCAACTGTATGATTAAGTTGCTTAGCTATGCATTTAGGAGAGGATGTTCAAAGAGCTTAAAGGAACTAGATATTCATGTTGATTGATAGATAGTGGGAAGTGAATGTTTAACTCCTATGAGGTTCTCTTGAAAATCCCCATCTTACATTCTGAATGGTTAGACCTGTGCATTTCCATTATGAGGTGACATCTGCTTAGTAACACCACGTTTGGAAAGACAGAAAGAAACTGACCTTCGAACAAAAGATAATCTATAATACTATGAGGCTTAGTGGTGGTTTTTTTTCTTATAGAAAGAGAGGACTCAGCTCAACAACCAGATGAAGTTTCTCTGTCATTCTAGTGCACTTAGTGGAAATATCAAGTGTAAGTTATTTGACTGTTAGGCTGCTAACTCTGTTTTAATGAAAAAAAATCTGACAAACCCAAACTATGATTTAGTTCTTGTTTTACAAGTTCCTTACTAAAGACTTTGACCTGAAGTAGATCACATCTTGTGAGGTAACAGCTGGTCTATCATTGTCTTCAGGAAAAAGTAACAGTTGCTATGATTTCAAGAAACAAAGATGGTCTTTGAATCAATTGGAACAGCTGTAAGAGACTGGCACACCATGCATTGTCAGCTGCTAAATTCAGATATTCAGACTGCCTGAAACAGGATACTTTAACCCTTTGGCACCATCAGATTCCTTTTCTCTCTGTTTTTCTTTTTTTTAAAAAAAAGCCAGAAAATAGATTGGGTTTTCAGTTTGCTTTTTGCTTTTGGATATAAAAAACCCCCAAAACCCACAAAACTATCTCTTTCTTTATAGGGATTTCGTTTTTTTATGTTTATTCAGCTTCTGAGTATAAGCAATATGAAGACATGCTTGTTGGCAGATGAAGTTTGCATTAGAAAAGTATAACATGCTCCTCTGTGTGGTGCGTTAAATAGAAAATATAATAGTGTGTATCAAGAAAACAGCATCAGATGCTATTTTAAGGCACTCAGCATCTTCCTAGTTTTGTATGTGGAGAGTGTGTTTAGTTTAACAAAGCAGAATGAAGATGAATTTATCGTATCTAAAAGGAAAAGGTAAGCAATAGCAATGGTCTCTTTAACAGACAGAGGCATGTGAGATCCAAAATCTGGTGGCTGGAGTTGGGCACATTCAGACTGGAAAAGTTCAGGCTTTCCTTTTTCGAGTAATCAGGGAACTGATCCATAATTTAAATTAGCTTGGGATGTGGCAGATTTTCCATTGCTTGAAGCCTTCAGATCAAGCTTGGCTCTCTGCTGTTGCTAGTTCTTGCAGCCCTTTCTGAAGTGCTCCAGAATATTGTGGGGTTTTTTTTCAAAGATGGCAAAATGTGATGACATGAAAATTTATTTCACTTCATGGAGAGTCAGCAACCATCTCTGGTGAACAAAACACTTGTATGGCTTTGGTGCGCCTGGAAGCCAAGCTGTTACAACTTGGAGCCTGACTGATTTTTGGATGCCTGAAATAGGCATATAGTGGGACTCTTGCTAAACTATTGGTTTAGTTCAATTACGAAGGATGGGATATTGTTCAGGAGCCTCTGAGATATTGTAGCCTGTGTTAGATGGTATCAGGAAAGCTGTAGTTGCCTTAGTGTCTGTTCATCAGTTAGCTCAGTGCTGCACAGCATGGCTGATCTTACTGCTCGTGGGGAAGGTGAAGCACCCAGCAAGTGGTACCCTGAGCCCTCTGCTTTGCTTCGTGAAGAGCGCTGCCGATCAGATGGTGAGACTGGTGTCTCAGCACTGAACACACTGTTTTCTTGCCCAGAGAGCCATGCTGGCTCAAGCTTGCTTCTAAGGGATTTACTTCAGTATATCCAAGCAGTGCATAGTGATGGCTTCTTACAAAAACTTTTACTGATCACATACAACCTACTTCCTTGTGCTCTGCACTCGTAGGTCCTGATCCTTTGCCATCCGAGTAACTGAGAGATTGGCAATTATCATCACTGTTTGCAGAACAAGTTTAGTTTATTCTTCTGTTTGTGGGTATGACCATGTGAAAAAGTAGATTTATATCATGACCCCAGAGTATCTGGAAGTTCTCTGCTAGTGTGAATGAATGTCCTAGAGTAAAGGCAGAGATAAACAGGATTATTTTCCAGATGTGATAATTAAGGTAAGCAGAATAAACTCTGCAATCTAGAGCTTTAATTCTCATTAATACAGAAGCACTTTACTGTCCTGATAGACTATTTTGTATTTACAGTTACTGCAGGAGCCACATTAAGGCTGGACCTCCTGACAGCCCTCTCCGTTTTGTGTCATTAAGCCAAATTCCAGCTCAGGTTTCCACATATTTTAATTTTTCACAAGTCTGATAGTCTGTTAGAGCTATTTGTCATGAAAAGTCAAGGATAAACAAGAGAAACAAACCAACGTTTACGTATTTTCTTAATTTAATTTTTACTTTTTTAATTCTTTATTTAAAAGTTTTGTAAGACTTTGAGATGCTCGCTCTTCTTTTCCCTAACAGAGGCACATACCTATCTTATGAGGTGAATGGGAATTACTTTTTAATAACCAGAAACAGACCTTGGACTTTTGACATCCTAATAATTCCTAGGACAGCCAACTGAACCTTCACCACGATAAACTGGATTTGCTATGTTAAAATATTGTAGCAGTGCCCTGATTCCAAGTCCTGACAGTTTCATCACCAGAGTTGACCTGTGTTCCTCGTACAGCTGCTTTCTGCAGCGTAGTTACAACATTGATGTGGATTTTTCTTTGCCTTTAGAAACTTGGTTTAAAATAGTGATTTAGTGTAAGCTGTGTTTCATCAAAGTTTGCTTGCTCTTCCTTAATGGTATGCCATGCGTCATGTTTTCTCTTACTTATTAAATCCGGTGTTTTAACTAGAACTTACTTCCAAGAATATGAAATTATTGTTCTATAATTAGAACACGGGGTTTGATTCCTTGACAGGTAGAGAAGAGCTTTGCAGGAACAGCCCTTCCTAATAAAGACTGTCCTCAGCAGCATCAGTCACTTTACCCTGGTACTAAAATGTAGCTGAAATAAAGCTGCTCAATTGTTTGGGCGGTGGGTTGTGGCATCTGGGACTTAATGCTCTCCCTTACACACTCACCCCACCTTCTGATACTGACAGTTGTCTTCAGAGCAGCCTTACATACATCTTACATACATGTCCTAATTGAGTTCTTCGTAGATTCCAACATCTATCAACTTTTCCTCTCTGTTATAGACCATATTAATATGGGCTCATGGTCATCTGACTCCTGGCATTTTTTGGTAATAAGTAAATTGCATTTAGACTAGAAAGGCAATAAACCTACCAACTTGGTGTACCTTGCAATCTTCCTTATGTTGCAGGAGTATTTTCATGGGCTTCTGAGTGTTTTTATTTACTGTGCTCTTTGACTTGGGCACTTCCTTCCTCTTCTGGTTTAGGATTTTAGCCAAATTCAGCACTTGAGATCTGATCTTCATTTTAATATACTCAGGGTAGCCTCTTTTTAATTACCTGGGCTATATATCATTATGTCAGAAAATTTAGATTCTTTTGCAGCAACTTCCTCTTAAAACAATTGTCTGATGAGTGCGGTTATTGTGAATGTGAACGATGTGCCTTTACAACAGTTTCATTTTCAAAGGATGCTTTCAGGAAAAACAAGGTTATATTATGTGGGAACAACTAAGATTCTGCAAACAACTCTCATAGGTAGTTCCTTTCTTTCTTCCAATACTTAGGTTAGAAATCAGAGTACAAGAGAGACAGGGAGGAAAAGAAAATGCAGAGTTATATTGTTCTTAGACTCGAGAACCACGTTCGTAAAGCTCACACGCGAAATGATGAACAATTCATGGGAAGGTTACATAGAGCTTATTTCTGCTGAACTTCTCCACATTTCTTGTTTATCCATTTGATTTGTTTTGTCACTTTGTCCTGGTGCTGTAGTGACACCCTCTGGCAAGGGCAGGAGAGTTTCATTGCCATTAGGGAACCCTGTAGCAATCGGTGAGCGATCTCACTGGAAAGGCATTGGCGTGCCCTGTGCTCCTTCCCTCTCAGAGCTAGTTTGGCTCAAGACTAAAAATCACACACGTGAATTTAATTAACATTGTACATGGACATGAGGGCTGATTGATGCAAGTTAAAGTACTGTGTAATAAATAGTGTTGGGCAGCTTTTTTTTTACTTTGGTGAGCAGCTTGAAAAGTCTCCCTTTGTACTTAAATTAATTTATTTACATCAACTCTAAAGCACGCTTTTCTCTTCTGGAGTGCAGCCTCTGAGCAAAGCTGTACAGATGCTCTGGCTGCTGTGCAACTCCCACCGGAACGGAGATGACTCACTGATCCATTCTACCTGGGATATAAAACAGTTTTTTAAAGACGGAAAAGCTACTGTGACTCGTCTGCGTACTATTAGTTTTGTATTTTGCATTGGTAATGCTTTTATTCATGCTATTTTACACTATGGGTCACAAAATGCAAAGTTCTTGCAACTCAATTTTTTTTCCCTGCAGTGTAATACAAAAAAACAGTAAGCTTTTGAGCCAGCTGGAACAGGGAAGTGGGATGACTGGGGCTTGGAGGAAGGCATTAAGATGCCCATGTCCTATTAAAGTCAAGGTGTTGGAGGATACTGAACGTTTTATGCTGGTTCTAGATCTATGTCTCATTTTGATAAGCAACTTCATGCATGTCTACAGGGCAAGCTGGTAGCACAGAACTGCCTAAATGATTCAGTTAGGGCAAAGCAACTGCCTGGCTGTGGCAGCGTGAGGATCTGTGCTGGGTACCTCACCTGGCTTCTCAGCAGCCTGAATTAGCCCAGACATAAGGGTTTTTGCTGCTGGACTCCTTCCAGCGCTCAAACAAAGTTGAAGGCTGTGTTGTTAGAGAAACCTTCATGTATAAATGGGGAATGGTGGTTCCGAGATGAAAACCTTAACAGAACCTACTGCTTTGTCCAGGAAGGATTTTACTGATCTGCTTGGAACAAGTCCGGTGTACCATAGGAGGGACCAGGCTGTCCTGGAATGGCACTGGGGACTCTGAGTTAGGACACAAAGACTTCTCAGCCTCATGATGAAATATGAAGATCTGACACAGCTTCTGAAAGCAGCCATTGTTGTATCTGCCACCTGGGGTCACTGTGTTCAAGGTTATTAAAGAGGAGACGTATAAAGCAACAAAGAAAATATAAGCATTAAAAAATGTACTTCCAAACCCTAACCCCTGGAAGCTAAAATTGAGATTGCCATAAATACACAAATTACTTGAATTTTTTATTGTGTATGAAAAAACAAAGCCCTATATTTCAGTGTGTAAACAGAGGTCTGCATTAACAGGTCAGAGATTTGTATAAAGCAAGAGATGAACTACCACAAGAAAAGCGTTACCTCTTGTAGACCTTTTCTTATTGCATTTTGTCTTAGCACTTCTACCTGTTGGTTCATACAGCGTATTACAACTGACTTTAAAGACCTTTGTAGCAGTATAATTTTATGATTGAGAAATCTTCAGTGATCTTGACACTGATCTTGTTTTACACTGGAATTACTGCACATATCTCAGTGGCTTTTCGTATTATTTACAGTGTGAGATTATAGATGAGTCTAATATATATATTGAATCTGCACCCATCTTGCAGAGTTTCTTAAGTGTGCTATTATTTAAACCTTTGTCTCAGCTAACCCCACATGATATATTATGTACCTGCAGTACTTCTTAAAGCACTTTAACTGAATTTTCAAGCTGGCTAGGCTTAAAGTTGTCAAAATACATTAAAACTCCTCAGAATGCCGTGTGAACGTAAATCTTTCTGTGAAGGTGCTGCATCGTGAGAGAGAAAAGGTTGGTTATGTGCTAGGAAAAGAGCAGCCCCAGACAATGCAAATGCTACTTCAGACCCCATTTAGTGTCAAAGTGGCATCAGCGGTGCGTGTGATGCTCGGAGCTGGGCGTCCCCAGTGCTCTTGGAGAGCTGTCTCTAACAGCAGCTGCAAAATTGCTGCCTAGTAGTCTGAGAGAGAAAGTCAAAGCTAAAGCAGTAAACCCTTTTCTCACTCTCTTCTGTTCACAAATCCTTGTATAAAGACCTGCAGGTACCCAGAGGATAGATTTTCACTGCTGTACGTGACCACTGGGTGGCCTCCATTAGTGCTGGAGAAGATAATGTACATCTATGGAGTACATATTTTTTTTTTTCCTCAGCTAAGTATTGCTGAAACTTCTAGATAATCGAGCTATACAAGATATTGCATGGAATTCAGGCTGTTCTTTAGTATGAAAAATTGGTAAATCAATATTTTGCTCCTTTTTTGTCATTACTAATTAGAAATTATGTGTCTTATTTACTTCATGATTCTGTTGCCATATTTGTGCATTCAGTTAGTCAAGAAGTACTTCAATTACAGATATAGTCAAAGGAGAATAGGATGGTGAAAAAAGTTTTGCAGTGTTTTGTCTATAGCTCTTTGAAAATTGAAATAATCCATTCTTTGCAATAATGAAGGGTTGTATAGCCAGAATTGCCTTGCTCCTGTGCCTTTTCAAATGGCCCTCGCATCACAGGCACCACCTCTAAATAAAGTTATTTAGCATCTTACGCAGTTACATGATCTTTAAAGCATCTCTAAGGACCACATTTTAGTCCTACTTTAAGCAGTATTCTTTGGAGTAATTCATTACTTATATCATCGTGAGGTCAGAATCAGAATGTTATGTTTTCATCTCTTACAGTGAGAGAGCTCCTCATACAGGGTATCGTGCTGCTGTACACATAATTAGTACTATACAATGAATATAAATTAGTTTTGATGGGAATGTTGATGAGGTTGGAAAAGCATCATTAATATGCTCAATAGTGCAAAATAATACTTCTGATTTTAGCCTCTTTTGCTTTTCCTTTCAACTAGCATAACTAAAAATATGGCACAGCTGCTTTCCCTTTACACATGTGGAAGTGTGTGGAATGTGGAATGTGAAGTAAGAGAGAATTGCAACCCTTTGGGTGAGAAAACACAATGTTGAGTGCTGAGACACCAGTCCCATCATCTCATCACGAGAGCAGGGTGAAACGGAGAGCTCGGTGGTGCCACTTGTTGCTGTAGTGACCAGGTTTGGTCCTCCTGACACCACAAAGCAGTGTGACTGCAGTAGTGTGCAGCAGGATGGGGTTTCTTACTGGTTGATTATGTTCAAGATAAATTGCTAACTCCACTTGGAGTTGCTAACAGCACTTTTTCCTTCTCTGTGGCCTAAGTTGTTTTAAGCACTGTTGAACTTGAGCAGTCCCTCGAAAGCACATCATCAAAGTCCTCAGTTAACTGCTGCTAATGAATCAGATAGGAGACTGAGGCAGAAGTGGAAGATCCTTATGGATATAAATCAATACTTATTAATGACATCTAACTGTGTTAAGTCTCAGGAGAAAGGAGAATCCAGCTGTAGGATCTGATCTGTAGCTTGCTAGAAGGTCTGTGCAGGAGACCAGTAGAAAGGATGAATGGTGACGGAACGCGAGTGATCAAAAGCTTTGTGAAGTATATTTATATTAATAATAGTTGACTCTTAGAAGGTGCTCTTTGCCTGTTGTGCTTTGAGCTTTTTATTAAGAGGGTAAGTAGCCATTATTTATGTTGAACAGTTTTTGAATATCCTTTGCTATCGTGGTTGATGAATAAAATTACAAAGTGAGTATCTGATCCTGAAAGTGGATCTTTGCAAACAAGCTCTTTGAATCTGGAGGAGCTCAGTGGACGCCAATGAGAGCTGCTACAAGCAGGAGGGTTAATTGATATTAAATGGACAGCCAAGGTAAAGAAGCTGTGGACTGAGAACAAAACAACAGAAAATGCTGGTAGGAGAGAATTAAATTGTGCTCTTAGATAGCTCTTTTGTAAAACTAACTGAATCAGAAAGTCACTAATTAGTTTTTAGAAATTATGGGAGCGGTTTACACTTGGCTGCCTTTCATAGTTTCTGGAAGTCTCACATAAAATAGAATCTATTTCTAATGTGATTGAATTAATGTTTTCTGGTTACTGGATCCTGCTTGTTTGTTTTCTTGATTTTGTTGATTTAATATGCAGGAGTATAATATTGCATCACTGCAACATTGCATAGATTGCATTTATATGACTTTAAAACCCATGTGTTTTCCTGTAATTTTTGAAAATTTCTGTTTTTTCTTTTAGTTTTCTTAGTTTTTTTGAATTCTTTGCTCCCTGATTCAGCGTCTTGGCAGTAGAGTGACCCAGCTTTCCATTCACAGAGGCACGAAAAATCAGCATCATTGAAAGTGATAGATTAAATCAAATTTGTAACAAATTTAGTTTGCTCTCCTAAAATGCCGATATGATCTGAGAGAAGATTTACCCATGTTTGCTATGTATGTTTCTTGGCAAAATCCATCTATTGCACTTGGAGATTTGGTGATTGGTAGGATATTGCAGTTATTTTTATTGAAAACTCAGGGTTTATCTCACAGGCTGTTTTTAGTTCCTGACTTATATTGCTGATTATAATTCCTGGTCAACTTGGATTCTCTTCGTATCTTCATTCCCTTGGTATTCATAGTGGTGCTACTCTGCCTTTCTCTCTTTAAATCCATCAGGTTTTTTCCATTTTTCTTCTCCTCCCAGCCCTCAGCGCCCTGCCTTACACCTCTCTTCCACTTTGCAATTTCTGATTTATTTCTGGCATCTGTTCAATTTCAGAAAAAAATAATTCTAGCCCTTGAGTCTTGCAAGGCAATATAGATTCCATTTTTATCAACATTCGTCAATTAAAATCTGATATTACCAAGCCTGTTTATAAATAACTTGACTATTCCAAATTTATGTTGATAATACCTTCTACCATTCATTCCATATATGTAACGCTTTCATATGGCAGATGAGGAGAGATGTTTCTGTGAGACTATATACAGTTACAAGGACAGAAATAAAATCCATTGACTACACCCCAGTGTCACACTCACTGTGTGTATGCTCACACTTACACACACGTGCATGTAAGTTGCTTTGAAAGATGAACTTGTATATGAGTATCTGATAAGATATAAAACTGAAGCCTGAAATCTGGGCTGATCTCATGAGTTTTGGTTCAAGGGTGGATTCTGGAAAACGATTTGAGTTCTGATTCAGGCAAAATCCCTTGAATATGTCTTTCTGGCAGTATTTTTGAGAACAGCTGATCTTTTCACATTTTTTCCATTTGGGTTAGAAATCTTGAGAGAGTAACCAAGATGCCACTGAAATAGTGCTGCTTACTGCTCATTGAAAGGAAAATGCAACTCATGTACATGGTGCCATAGTTTTGGCATTTTCTTCTGGCAGATCTCAAACCTCGAGATGATAGATAATGACATTAAAGAGCACGAGCTGAAGTTAATTGCAAAGCATTGCTTATTAGGTTTGAAAGAGATATAATCATAGGGCATTCTAATTTCTGAAGACACTGATTAATATAACAGCTACAGAGAAAAAACTGGCAGTGAATATGTTTCTAGGGAGTTTGCAGGATTGCTGGTTTATGCATTTTCTTTTACAGCCTACACAGTTGGAGATAATTCAGAATCTTACTGTTTAAGAGTAAGCCAAGTATCTGAAATCTTGTGACCATATTTAGGGATGGATGAAATGTTTTGGTTAAAATAGCTCACACTCCCCTACACATGCCCATGTTTCTGTCCGGTCTTCAGACTGGTGAAATGAAGAAACAAAGAGACCTCAGAGATTTCCTTTGCCTTTCTTTTAATCCATCAGCTGGGTGTAAATAATCTCACACTGTTTATTCCAGTGCCCAGACGCCTGCCTTCCCTCTTGACCTGGCTGAATCACCCAGTGCTTTTACCAGTTACAGTACTCATCCACAACTCTATTTTGGTTTAATCATCCCATTAATTGAAGCTGGAGAAACACTGGGGCATGTGGCACTGGTTTGTTTTGCATCTCATCCAGCATGATGCTGGGCTATGCCCAGTATGGTTGTGTCCTGGAAAAGGTGGAAGAATAGGGGGAAAATTCAGAAGATATGGCAATGATAGCATTATTTGGGGCTTACACCTTTTTTCTTGCTATCCCACTGGTACTGACCTTTCCCAGTTACTGTCATTCCCTGTCCATGTTTGGATAAAGGCTGTCTGCATCTCTGGTGGGAATGTGCAAAATATGGAGAAGGCTGGTGCAGTTTAAAAATAACATTTATTAGCAGATAGATTAAAGGCTAGAGAAGGATGTTTGATGGAACAGCAAGAAAGGCAGTCCCAAGCTACAACTGTAATAATGAAATGATTACAGTATTCTCAGACAATCTGTTCCCAGTATGTACCAGGACATACAGCATTACCCACGGCTGTGCCAAGAGACTGAACTCCATAACATCTCCTGGTAGTCAGGAATTCAGCACAACACATGCAGTTAGACGAATTCTTCAGCTCTAATTGAAATCTAAAGGATGCTCAAAAAACTCCTAAAGCTGGCAAAATTAATCAGGCTTCAGCTGTATAGGAGGTGGATTCTGAAAGCTACCAATGGCAAAATGGAAGATTGTTTTTGAAGAACAAGATGTCTCATTCCTGACCCCGTCACCTTCCGTGCAAGCCAGGGGGAGAGCACTGATGCCAATCCAATAGGCATGCTCAGCAGATGTCCAAGTCTCTGGTTTATATCCAGTGATACTAAGGGTTGTTTATAAAGGCAAGACATTATTGTTTTGAGTGTTTGGCACTGCCTCTCATCTTTTAAAAAGTTGAGAGGAACAGATCTGATGAGGTTTCCAGCTATTTCGTCTCGGTTACAAGGGCTGTCAGAAATCAGTGCGTCTTTTCCGACAGTGATCCTGCACTTGTTTTACTCTTCATTGCCCTGCTAGGAAACATCCTTTTGCTTGTCCTTGGAAATATAATATGAAAGCATTCTCTTGAATCATTGAGTTCAGCCATCTGATACTGTAGAAAACCAAGTCCTATGATCCCTCAGATAACCTAAATGAAGATATTTTTATTTTCTCCAGTTAATTGGACTACAGTTGTTGGAAAGCTGCTCCATAACACTACTGTTCCCATGGCAAAAGAGAATCTGATTTCAGACTAAATGTTTATATGTCTTGATTTTTCATGCCCTCATTGTCCATTAGTAACTCTTTCAACTCTGATGTTCACTCTTCCCCTTGCCTCTCATCTCAATGTGTTTATAAATGAAAATGGTATGTGTCCTTTACTTATTTTACTGCTGTAAATGATTTAAACTCTTTTCTTCTTTTAAAAAACGATATGCTCCCCATTACACTTATCACCACAGCATACTTTTTTTCACATCTTTTTGAATAAAATGCATCCTGTTTCTTTGTTTCTTTGGCACATGGTTGGTTAGAATTGTGCACAGTATTGAAGTGAGATCATTTACAGAAGTGCTTTTTACAATACCATTAACACTTCCTTGCTCACTTGGAAGTGACCCAGTTTATACTGATACAGAGTGGTTTTGCTTTTCTTCCCAGCCAAGGTTAAAAAGGGTAGCTTACAGTTATCCAGTGATTTAATAAATTCAGATTAAAGTAGAAATTGTTGCTGTAACTTCAACATGTATGGTCTTTCATGTTAGATTACTGAATTTCATGCCAACTTTATTACTTCAGTAATCAAAAGCATCCATTTTTTCCTGTGATGCTCTGTCCAATACCTCTGAACATAGCATCTCTGCTTCTTAAGACTGGGCCTTGAAATATTCTTACTAAAATTGCCCCTGGACTTGTTCTTCCACTTCCAATATCAACTGTTGTTAATTTACCTTAACTTATTGCCTTAAACACATTATGGTTCTTCTTCCTAATCAACTTTCCCATTTTAACCAGCAGTTTACCCCATGGCACTGAACATGCTTTATTGAAGAACTGATTGATTTATTTTGTCTAGAATATCAGTTATCAAATAAAGGGAGAAAGCAGATATTGCAGTGTGTCTCATTTTCCAATTACCTCTATGACTTTCATTATTCTTGCCTTCAGAATTTGTTTTTAAGCCTTGCATTACTGAGATTGGACTAATGGTGAATCTATAGCTGCACAGGTTACCTTGGGGTGACATCAATCTACAGCCATCAAAGAAGATGAACAAAGTGCCTTTTAGTTCAGTCTTTTCTGAGTTGATTAATAAAAGGTCAGACATTTGTGCTGCAACCCTGATTTCACATCAGGAAAAATATACCTTCCTGAGCCTTTTGGCGAATAAGGATTTCAGACTGTGGGATGTCTAACAGATTTAGTTTTCAGCTGCAGAAAAACTAACTACTAGGCTGTCTCCCCCTCAAAATGCTAGTGAAGTAGGTGGTATTTTTAGAAATCTCTATTTCTGATGTAAAAATTCAAACACAAAGAGGTTTATGCTTCGTTTTTCCTCCCAGCAGGTCACTGAGTCACTACTTCTCTTAAAATCTCATCCAAAACTTTCCTCATTATTTTCTCATGTATATTACCATATAAAATGTTTCACCATGTAAATGGGTTCACCATATAAAATGTATATTGCATCGCATTAAGAATCCATAGTGGACTCTTCACAGTAGCAAAAGAACTTCAATTTTAAGGGAAAAGTTTTGGCACCATTTCAAAGTGAAAGTGACATTAAATGGAAATAATCTGAATATTTTAACTGTTATCACTTATTCACTGATAGTCCCTTTTGTGAGCATCCTCACAGGGGTAAATAGTTTGCAAGAAACAAGATCTGCCTGTTCTGGACACAGCTTTTACTCAAAGGAGACAGCATTCCTTTTGATGAGCATTTCAAAGTTGTGCTTATTAATTGAGTCTATTTTGGCATGATATATTCCTGAACAGGACTGTCCTGAAATTATCAGTTCTTCTGAGAACCCATAAATGTGGATTTTTGGCTTCTAATTTTGCAAATCTTGGCTAGAAGTTTTATATAACGATTCTGTCTGTCCAGAGAACGCTTAGCCTGAGATCTCATCTGGGTGTAGAAGACAGAGCACAAAGATGTTTTGTCTTTTGCTTGTCAGTTTATTGTCTTCTTTCCATGTTCCAGTATAGTATGTATATGTATATATGTATTTTATAGTTGGAAATCACTTTTCCTTTCTTTGCAAGCTAAGAAAGAAATTCTGCTTAAGAGTACAGCCATTCTGCCATTCCTTGAATCACGAAGAATGTTAATAAAATTTAATGAAATACAAACTGTTCGTACTAATGAGACTTCAGAGGCTTTTAAAATATTTGGAGCAATAATATTTCACGGATTGTTTTGGAGTACTCTCTGTAGAGGTCAACTGTGATATGATCACTGAAACCTGTGGCTATACTGTAGCCTTAGGAAACCTGCGTAAAAATAAACCACATTGCTTTGATAGCCCAAAAGAGCCAGCAGGAAACCAGGGACAGAACTGTACACCACCAAACACCAGTGACATAAGGGAGGCCATTAAAACAAATAATATAAATGAGCCTGAGATGGCTATAAGACCTGCAAGGTGATTAATGCCTGTGGTGACAAGTTGGAGGCATAGGAGGAGATTAAAGATTAAGTTAAAGGTAACAGTGCTAACAGGCCTTTTCCTGCCCAGTGCTTCTAATTGCTCTTCCTTCCTGCAAATCCAGTGGACAGCACTGCCTGTGCAGCACCGCATTCCTCTCTGAGACTTGTCAGACTGGTAGATGAGTGCAGTGTTTTTAAAGAGTGCTTTGTTCTGTCATTTCTTCTTTCCCCCCGCCCCCCCCTTTTTTTGCTTCTTTTCTGTCCCTGTTGGCTATAGGCAGTGTCCTGCATTGAAACATAAGTATATGTTGGTCTAAAGCAGCTTCCAACTGCCCAAGCTGGTGGAGTTGGCAAAGGAGAGGACCGCAAATTTCTCTCACTTGGCTTTCCAAAACAATTGTTTGAAGAAACCTAGAGCATCAAAAAAGCCCGGTCTCCTGAACCATTAAGGCTTACTTGTAGTGTATCTACTGCCTTATTTGCAGAAGGTTTTAACACTTGACCTGAAAAATCAACAAAAGAATCACCATCTCCCATCTTAATAAATTAAGTTCTATCTTCTCTAATCACTTCCTACAAACACACAAAGTCATCTGTTTCCTTTTGGCTTAGATCTTGTATACCGTTTGGAGGAAGAAGGTCTACTTTTGTCAGCACTCCTGTTAAATTTATTTGCTTTTCTAGTTCAAGGAAAAAGCCTATAACTCTGAAAGTCATCCAATGCTTTTATTTATTTATTTTGCTCAGTTTGATTGATACGTCTTTGTTCTGAGCCCATACAGAATTGACCACAACTACAGTAAAAGTGCCTCTTGTTAAAACACTTCCAGAATATCCACGTGTTCTCCTCCTGTGCTTGCCTTGCGTGGGAAGAAACTTGACCTTAGATGAAGGTGCACTGAATTCAGAAGTGCTCCCTCAGAAATCTTTCTGGCTGAGAAGTCCAGAGCTTGACAATTATTCAAACTACTTTACTGTATGTAACTCTGCTTCTTAAGTTACAAGCATGGGTTCTCAAGCTAAGATGAAAATAGGGCAGCTAATTTGCACTTAAGGTCCTGACTTCCCTTTGTGTCTTGGAAACCTTTCATCCAGCTCAGCGGGTGAAGGGAGAAGCACTTGGAGAAGCAGAAATGTCACCCTTAGATATCATCAGTGCTGACATAGGCAAATAGATGTATCTCACACTGGTTCAGAATTGTTCATTGGTTCTTTCTAGCATAATTAGAAAATATACCGTAAAAAATTACGTTAGTCATTCTTCCAAATAATTTGTGTAAATATCTGTAGATATACTTGTGCCTATGAATGTATATATACATATATATTTATTTATTTCATAGGCCACCAAGATTTATTGTCCTCTGTAGTAAATATTGACCTTGGATTTATCTCAGTCAATGTTTACCTCTTAGGCCAATAAATCTTGAGGTCCACCTTAACAGAAGTCAATATCTGCTTAGTGTTCAGCTCCATCATTAATATAAATATTTTAGTGACCTTTGCATGTATTAGTCTATTTTTTAAAGTCAACTTCATGTTACAAATCCTGTTGCACATTAGTAGTCTATTTTTCAGATCTGTTTATCCATTTAAGATTTTTTTTTAATAACCTCTGATATTACCATTGAGGTGTTGCAAAAAGCTTGCAATACATTTTTGGGGAGAGTCTCAGGAATGTGGGTGCATGTTGCGATTTCACATGGAGAGGGTGGTGGCCCTAGGACCAGTGTGTGTGCAGTTCCTCATGCATTTACCTACTACAGGGTGTAAGCGTTGCTTTGATGGCTGACTCTTTTCTGGTCTTTTTTTCAAGACTTTCTTTGTACAGGCAAATCTTCCTGAAATCAAGTGTTTGCTTTTCTGTATCTGTCACTGAGTTTAGGGTTAGCAGGGACCTTTGGACCACCTAGTCTGACCTTTTTATCTCCTGCCATCTTTATCTCCTCTATTTAAGAAACACTTTTCACCGCCTTCCTCCTCCCTTCTCTTTTGACCCTCACCAGAACGAAATTTCTCTGCACTGTTGTTATTAAAGTTTTGTTTTTAAATTGCATTTAATTTGGTGTGATACCATCTCAGTCTAGATTCCAACTGAAGTGTCCCAACGTCTGGAGCCTTGCTTTGTGAATCTCTTCAGGCTGTCACCCCTAATCACGCAGACATTGCCCTTTCCTGCCTCTGAGCTGGATGTGGTGTATACTTAGACATGAGCATTGCATCTAAATATTTTCTCAAGCCTTTCAGTCACGGATGGGGTCCTTTCTGATATCCTCCCCCTAAAGAGTGAGATACAAGGTGGGGTTTTAATGCCTATGACCTTCTTCCACCTCCTCCAGCCACAGTAACATGTAAAGGAAGCATATGAGGTGGGTCTAGAAATCACAAACCCCTCACTTTAAAATAAAGCAGCCTGAAGGCAAGATTTTTACAGGATCCAGGACAGTCACTTAATTCAGGCACTGAGCTTAACATTTTCCTTATTATTATTATTATTGCATTACAAAGCACATATATAATACTCATGATTAGAAGCCACTTCACCAACTCAGATAAGAGATGTTCTTCATCCCAGAATGTTGTCACTCCAAATCCCTGATTCTACCACCCTCTTTTCATTAAATTACTCCTTTTATTTCAAGTGTAAGTGCTGACTGTACACATGGATAAAAGCTTTCAGGGTTAAACCCTTTGTGAGCCTATCAAAAATGCACTAGGAACGTGGAGAGGTTTCTATTACGTTATAAAGAGGCTGTCGGGGTAAATGGTTTAAAAACGTTTTACTATGGAGAATTCTGATCCCTGTCACATGAAACAGCATAAATGTCAGACCGGGGATTTATATGAATATTCCTTGAAGAGAAGCAAAGACAAGGAATTACTTGTTCTCTTGTCCTATTTATTCCTTTTAATTGGATTTAGTTTTAAGTGGGCTTTAGTATAGAAATTTCTGCTTCATTTCTTTATTGTGTTTTGGAATTTTGTACCAACACAGATAAAGCCTGTTTGCTCTACATTAAAACTATATTTAAACCAGTTGAGATATGTTTCTTAAACAGCAAAATCTTCCATTTTTTAAAACTATTTTTAAAACCTAACCTAAATCAGTTCTCAGCTTACAGAGAGAGTATTTTAAGGTGTCAGGGTTGGAGCAGTTCACAGCAGCTTACCCAGCCAGGATTCAAGATTTGCAGCAATTGTACCTGCTGATGCATTGTCTTTGAGACAAGGAACTGTGAAGCATTATTTTTTTTCCAGGGGGCTTTGTGTGCTACAGGCTGTATTGTAGCTGGTTTATGCATGAGACCTGATAGAGCAAGCACGGCACTTGGCTGTTTTTCGGTGCATGCCTCTAAGTCACACTGAAGAGCAGCTTACTGTTGTCAACATTTGATTCATAGACTTGTGTAAATGGGCAAAAAATTCCTTTCTGTCATTCCAGAGGCCAAATTAAACAGAAATCTGTGAACCAGGAGGGTTATTTAGTTGGGAGGAAGCAACATGAGTCGTGTGATAATGTACTCCTGCAAGTTTTTTTGCAATTTGTTTCAGGGCTGAGTTAGTCCTGCTTTACTTAATGCCATAAAATACAGTTCTTCCTGCTGAGAAATTGCTTAAAAACGATACCAACGTGAAGGCAAACACAGAGTTAGCAAAGCCAAGCAAAATGTGTTCGAAGGTTTGGACTAAGAGTGACCATAACTCTGTGCTGATACTGATCCACTGGCCTGCCCAGCAAATTCTTCATGTTCCCTTTCAACCAGGCATTTAAAAAATGTACTGCAGATATGCAGGAAGGCATACACAACACTGCTTCTTCCCCTCTCCCATCCTGGCAATGCTGATGAAAGCCCAAGGTAGCTGAGAGCTCCAGATTTGCTATCACCGTGCAAAGATGAAAGTAGACTCGTGCACATTACATTGCAGAGTTTAATGATGGGTGCTTTTCATTTTTTTAGTGTTTGCAGCAGAAAGAAAGAGATTGGTGCCATGTTTGCTGGGCATAAAACACAGCAAACTGCTGGGGAATTAGTGCTGTGAGGTTCGAAGTAGCAGGTGTTGCTGCCAGTGATAGTGCTGGGTGTCTTCAAGATGTCTTTGATGTACATTTTAGTGGTTAGTGAAGATTTGGATGGAAATTATTAAGAAGGATGGAACAAAGTAATGTAACCGCATCTGAATTTATTTACATAGGTATGAAGAAAGCGCGCCCTTAGGTCTGTGTTTCTGCATCTATAGGTTTAAACAGCTCTTCATGCTTAAAAAGCTCCCTTTCCTTCAGAGCCCTGCAAATACAGATCACTTAAGAAAAAAATGCATGTATCATCTGATCTAAGTGATCTCTGTTTTCTCCTTTGAATCAGTGGAGCTCTAAAAAATGAAGCTGCTTAATTGCGACAGTTCACTAAAAAGCTCCTACAAAAGAAGTATTTATTGTCTAGGGAAATTTTATCTCTAGTTCGTTTTATTGTAAAAGATTCTATCTGAGAAATGCTGTGAATCAGAGATGAAGGGGAGTAATGATAAACTTAAGGAAAACAGAAGGAAAATGTGTGGGTGTATGAGTTTGCACATGTCTGTAAGCTATAATAGATATGCAAATAGAAAAGCAAGTGCTTGTGGACATGTGGTTTTGTGTCAGCTATGAATTTTATTCATCAGCTCTTTAACACTAGATTTACACACTTTTAAAAAGTCATTCTGACTCATTCTAGAGAACCTTTATCAGCTATTTTATAATGATTTCATTTACTGATCCAATTATATACTAAATTGAATCCTATCCACTAACACAGGTTAAAATGTTTTTATTATAGGCAGCTGTTTGATATCTCCAGGTGTGGGAGCACACAACAAGGATGGAAATTAATTAAGCAAAATGTGGGAGATGCTTGCAGCTGTATGTTATGTGCTTGTCAGCCAGAAGAGACGCATGTCAAACACTGCTTGATTAGTTGCAGCATGTGTTCCTCTGACTCGCAGCAGGCACTCCGCTGAGTGACTTGGGAGCTACAACTCTGCAGAGCCTTGGCTTCAGCCTACAATCACTTCCGAGCTTTCCAGTGGCACTACAATACAGATACATGTATTACCAGAATTATCCTAGGAGTTTCCTGATGTACAGAACTGTTTTACATGAACATTATAAAACTCTAACTGCATTTATTTTGAGCATCTTGTCGTTCTTTAGCATCATGTCCTTCTTTAGCATTAGCATCTTCAGCATTCTTGCAGTATCCTGATTTTTATGTTAATGTCAATGACCACCAGGCACAGAAGGGAAAAGATTTTAACCTGTTACCTGATAATTCTTACCTATTTTTGTGCTGATATACTTGCCGGGCACAGGTGCTGTCTTGTGGCACTCAAGACTTTCTTCTAGGTGCAGAAACTGTAGTCATAAAAATAGTGCGTAGGAGCAGTAAGTATGTGATTTAAGGGAGCAATCATAGTTATCAAATACAATTTAATTTTCCCATATCTATAGAAAGCTGTCAGAAATGATTCTTGCACAGAGTGCAAAAAAGAACTAAAAGAAAAGAAAATAACTAAAATAGATGGATAATGTGTTCATGTCCAAGTTCCATAACCACAACATGGTCTGAATAGGAAAATTGGTTGAATTATCAGAATAAAACTTCTCTGTCAACAGATTGGTAATCATAGGGATGCAAGAAAACATAAATACATATAATTTCATTTTCGTGAAAGAATGTCCTCCATCTCAATCTCAAAGGCAAAACAAAAAGTGCTATTACTGTTGTGGGGGAGATGTTTGTCTTCACTGCATAACATGAACAGTAAGGTAATGTACATAGTATGGTTTCGTTCATATTTACTTATGTACCCGTGTAATACAATTTATCATAGTTTATTATTTAAAATAATGTCCTATAACCCTACATAGGGATATTCCTAGGGTTATGTGTCCCATGTCCCTGTGTTGAGGGACATCTCCTCCATCATCTACTCCAGGAGATTGCATAATGGTGTATTTATAATGGCAAACCACTAGGAGCTCTTTAAATCTCAGCATATGCTATTATATTTTCAAAGATAGTAGTGACCATGAAATTGGGACAGGGTGATTAGCAATGTGTATCAGTGCCATTTACCAAAGGCTTCTTTAGCTGTACTACTTGATTACTAAAGTAAGGACAAGTAGTGTGTAGTGACTCTCTAGCTTCATTGGGATAGTCCAGAAGAGGGAGCTTGAAATTAAAGAGTGATTTGAAAGTACCAGAAGGAATAAATTGTTCAAATATGGGAACTTTGTTGTGGTCACCGTTTATCACTGATGGAATTTGCTTCACGTTAATAACAACAGAGATTTGTTTTGGGGATGACAATTATTCTTGTGGTGTTGGATTTCTGCCCCACCAGAAGCAATTTTCTTTCAGCTATTAAGTTAAAATACTTGTTTTTTTCAGCGTGGTATCCGCCATTGCTTTTCCAGAAGGTCTGAGAAAATGACACGTATTAATTGTGTGGAAAATATAAATCATGTATATTAATCTGTGACTTAAAGGGCCATTCTTCTTTTAAGTCAGCTCAAATCCACCACCCTCGCCTTGGTGACGCCAGGTATGAATTTGACCCACCTGGTGCGAAGTACGTGGTTCGTCGCTGTTCTAAGCGTTTCTCCAGGTCACTTCTGCAATGCCAACGCATACAAACAACACCTTTGACTTCTTACAGTGCCCTTCTGTGCTTCTAATAAGAATGCATTTGGAGTTTTCCTATAGAATATAACCTCCATAAATGTCTCTATCTTTACATTAGAGCCCAGTACCTGCTGGCTAAGGAAGGAGTTCCTAGTCACTATCCTGTACCTACTAAAACAGAAAGAAGCCTGTGCAGTCTAGTATGTGTGCTTCCCTATATGTGTATATATACATTTGTACATAGTAACCAAGTAGAATGTGTATTGACTCAAGCTTCTCTGGGTTTTTTCTTTGCTTGTTTGTTTTACTTTCGCATTTAAATTTTTTCCCCATCTAGAATTTTAGTTCCAAATCAAAATCTCTTGATCTCTGCTCACAAACAGAAAACAAGCAAACAAACATGATTAAGTTTCATTGAAATATAATTTTCAACAACAATGTCTTATTTTGATTTTAGCCTTTTACTGAGAAGTTTAATTTTGAAGTAATTTCATAGTGAAAAGTAGATCCTCTGAATATATCACAGTAGGACATTTAGACAGCTTTTGAAACTTTAAAAAACATTTTAAATGGGAAATGACATCAGCCATTTTTCACAAGAATATTAAGTTTATTAAACTCTTTTTTTTCTGTAAAAAACCATGTTACCTAATTTCTAATCAGGGCCTCCTGATGTGCACAAACTTTGTTGATGAGCAGTGATATTAGCAATATGAAGTTGGGATACAGTCTTGTTGCAATTATTCATGCAGAAGCACGCAGATATTCCTACATCAGTACACAGAGAGCATATTTTCCATGCATTATGCATGGGATTTCCTCCAGCTGGCCTCCTGACTCACGCTCCCCCGCCTCCCCGGTGTCTGCGGCTAAGCACAGGACCACCTCATCTCTCCCACTGGGAGAAGCTCGGTGCCAAACCCTGGGCTCCTGGCGGGTGGAAGGGGCTTCCAGACATCCCTACTCAGACCTCCTGCTCAAAGCAGGTCCGGTCAGAGTTGGCTGCTTTAACCAAGAGACTTGCCCAGTTGAGTTTTGAAAGAAACCCCCTTGCCTGGGCCCCTCTTCCAGTGTTTGACCAGCCTCATAGTGAACTTTTTTTCTCTATATCAGGTGGGAATTTCCTCTGTTCCCATTTGTGCCTGTTGCCTAAGAAGAGTCTGGCTCAGTCTCCTCTACACCCTCCCATAAGCACTTGGAGACAGCAATAAGATCTCCCTGGTCTTCTTTTTGTAAATAATAAACACAGTTTTCCCACCCCATCTCCACCTGCTGTATGATTGCTCTTGTTGATACAGCCCAGTCTGCCATTGTCCTTGAACTATGAACTATGAAAATGTGTGAAACTGGTCTGCAGTGAGAGGCTCTGAAAAGCTGCCCTGTGTTGAGCTGGGCCTGCTAGAAGGGATGCCTTGTGGCTGCAGCTCGGTGTTAGACACAGTGTGATATGTGGCATAGTATGAACATCAGGTAATGTCCTCTTCTACCTCCCAGCATCCGTTGCATGCCTTGCCACAGGGCTTCTTGTGCAAACAGGCTGATGGGTCTGGAGCTGGGACTAGCTGAAGGAAGTGTGGGTCTTCCCTCAACCTTGTGAAAGGTTTGCTAGAGATGATAGTAAGAGATGGACCTGAGTTACATTTCCACCGAGCCCTACNAGTTTTTCCTGATATTTACATGGAACCTCCTATGTTCCAGTTTAAAACCATTGCCCCTTGTCCTATCATTAGTCATTACTGACAATAGCTTGGCTCCATCATCCTGACACTCACCCTTTACATATTTGTAAACAGGCATGGTATAACTAAGGCTTTGGCAGCATGATTTTGGCAGCATGATTCAATGAAATGGTGCTTCTGAGGGGTGGACAGGAGGAAGAGAGGTGAAGGCAAAAGCACTGGGGTAGGGTAGGGGATTGGACCTTGTAACTCTTCAGCCACGAGGCATGGCCCGTTTTTAGAGGGTCACCCTCTTGTTGCAGATGGCCATGGCAGATGGTTTTCCAGATGAAGGACTCTGCACATGCTCTTGAAAGCTACTTTTAACATGTTGAAGATTATGTGAGCCATGGACACACAGATGTATAGATACTACTTCCCGGAAATAAAAGACAACAATGTTTTATTCCTTTCTGTTTCACTTGCCTGTTAGGTATGTGGCCTTGTGGCTTAATAAATATTATAGAATTAGACATAGACTTTAATTTTAACCCACCATTCAGAATGTCTTCTCTTGTCCAATTTCAAAGACTTACATGGTCATTACAGTAGAATTAATGTATGTCTTAATTGTAGTAATACCTGAACATTGGCCATTACACTGAAGTAATTCAGTATTCTCAGATGTTAATAGATTTGTATGCTACTGTAATTAATTTGTTGCTGTCCTAAAAGGAAAAAAAACCAAACAGAAATAGATGGGTAATGTTTTTGTTAAGGCTTTGGTATTGACTCTCCCTCTTAGGTACATACCTGCGACACCACATATTTGATTATAGCAACTGTAAGCTCCGGGCTGTTAGCTTTAAATACCTCCAAAAAGGAATATTTTCTTTCACCTGTGTGCATTGCTTTCGTTCTCAGTAGTCAGTAAATAACAGTAATTGTTCTTGGTAGTATCAGTATTGTACATCAGCAGTGATGTGCAGCGTTCCTAGGAGCAAGCAGTGTGGATTGAAGCTTTATACTTACACAGAGCATAGACCCTCACGTTTTGTTCAGTGGTGTAGTACTGCATTTAGTCCTTCACTACACAGATGTTAATGGAAGCCAGTTATCTGGTTTAAATTCTGTGCTCTTCACCCTCACAGAGCAGGAGAAGCAGTTGTTAGAACAATTGCTAGAAAGTTGCTATCTTTTCAGGAAATGAATCATAAGAAAATATCAGGCATACTTGAGAAGAGCAATCCCCCCAACTTAGAAATCTTAAAATAGTACCCAGCTATAAGACCTATAGCTAAAGAAAGGCAGAGTTACTATCAACTATGATTACTAAACGTAGAAGGTACGTAGTAGGAAAGGTTTAAAACACTGGAATCCTCCTGCTGGGGCAGCCTCACTCCGAGGAGGTGTTGCATGCCTTTGTTGAATTAAGCCAGAGCAGCTACATATCTTTTAAAGCTACCCTCAACAATACAGGTCTTACTTTGTTTTGCTAGGGAGATAGCAAAAGAAGAAAAAACTCTGTGTAGTGTACACATTGGAGGCTTTCTGAGTCTGCTTGCACAGTGAAATTGTTCTGATTGAACTCTGACAAATTATAACCTGCAGGTATAATGAGGATTTTCCATCTTTGCCTAACACGTATACATTTTGTCTCTTCCATTTTTCCTCTCCTGCAATGCATTCAGCACAGCAAGGGCTGGAAAGAAATCTGATTGTGAAACTGATAAATTGTCTTACATAGTTTCCCTATTTTGGCCATTGCCATGGTCTGGTTCTGAAAGTGCTTGGAATCCTCCTTCTCTCGCTTTGTTTTAACAAGCTTCTTCTCGGTTGCCCATTGCCAGTGCTCTATTACCTACAGTGCACATTTATTTTTTGTCTGTCTCATATTCTATGTCAGCTCCAAGCAGCCTCGGTGTAGAAGCAGATGAGGTGATTTATTTTTATCACTCACGTTTTCTCGTGAGAAAGAGAACCCCTTGGCCCTGCCCTCTCTACTGGCTTCCTCCTAGCACAGTCATTTCCATCTGGCAAATGGGGTCTATAAAAGACTACTGAATTAAATCAGCAAAGAGTTTAATCATATTTATTTTGCAATCACTGTGATAGACTCTTTAGTGGTTGAAGTAGCTTCAGTCTCATCGATTTGAGCAGTTTTCCTTCTTTGCATGAAAAGGGAACTGGCTCTACCTGGACAGGTGGCCAGAAGCCCTTACAGATGACAGACAGCAGAGGATCAGCCCCTGTGATTTCAGGTCTGATCACCGTTGTTTGCAATTCTCCTGTACACTTATAGAAGACACTTTATGTGTTAAAACTTGCCGCAAGCCTTTGATATCTTTGACCTTTTTAAAAAAGTATTTTAAATTTTTATATTCCCTAAGAAGACAGCTGGTATTTTTTGATTGAATAGATAGAGATTTCATGTCTGAACACATTTCTTGGTTTCACTCTGTTGGACTAGTCAACTGCTCTTTGTATGTTCTGTACTGCTTACAATCTTTTCTTGTAATTTGTTTTTGAACGATACTATCAAAAAGTACTAAAGATTTAAACGTGCAGAAATCCCCCTGGAAAACATGAATAATGTCCTGCTAGTGTCTCCCTTGGGATCCAAAAGTGGATATTCACATACATACAGCCCCACCTGCAACTACACTTCCAAACCAAAAAATTGCCCTTGATACCTTCTGATTGGAACAAATATTTGACTCCAAGTGCCAGGAGTAACCACATACAGATCCTCTGGAAGTACCTAGGGAAGCTAGGAAAAAATTGCAGAGCCTGTCAAAAGCTTTGGCTCTGGAGAGGATGAGAAGGAGCCCTCCAAGCACTGATGCTGCACCTGGGGTGCGCTGGGTGCAGTGCCTCTTTCATGGTTGTGGTCTCATGGGACAGTAGCTGAAATAGCAGAACTGGTGCCCTATTTTCTTCTTCCATCACCTGAATAAGTCATCTGGAAACAGGGCAAATAATGCATTTTCAACAAAATAAGGAAATCCCTCTAAGCAGTTCTGGTTTACAGCACAATCATAAAAATCCTGGCGAAAAATCAAACCCTTTCTCTATCAGCTAGCATGGTCGGTGTCAACAGTTAAATAGCTGGTGCAGGGGCAGAAGACAGAGGCTGCTGTGTTCTTGGTGCTGCAGCTCAGACAGAAGATGAAATCATGGTAGTTCAGCATTGGGTGAAGACTTAACTGCTGATTTTCTGGCTTTTTGTTTACACTGGAATAAAACCTGCATGTGCTTGAAAAACATTTGTTTGTTAGCAATCTGTATATGTGTCTCTGGCCCTAATTATTTAACAAAACCTTCAAACCCAAGAAATACAACCACCTACTTCTGCAGAGCTGTAGAAGAACATGGCTACAGTCTTTGCTTGATGGTGAGATGATTGCAGCACTGAATTTGTAAGGTTTGGGGGTTTTTTACCATAATGGTCACAGAGTGATTTTGGATGACTTAAAAACAGGTGCATGGTAAAGGAAAAAAACAACAGGCCATATTTTTGGTCATGACCATATTATGCCTTTAGCAAGTGCCACTTCTTAACTCATTTGGTATTTATTTACTTGTTTTCTCTACATAGTACAGACCCAGGACACATGGCTGAAGCTGAATGTGGAGCATCAGACGTTTATTGGGGAGGTGGAAAATATGTCTGCTTCTTGTAGCTTCAGATTTTGGCTTGGGTCAGGAACAAATTTTTCAAATTTCCAAAGTATTTTGGCATGTTGATCCTTGGGACATTTTTGTGTTTATTTCAGACGCTGTGAATAAAAGCAGTAAGAAAATGTTCAAAACAGATTCTACACTTAGTCTGAATTAAATCAAACCCCAGAATTTCATCCAGAGATCTTAAGTATTTGGTACTTTAGGAGATGATAATTTCCAGAAGGGTGGTTTTCTTTGGTGGTATTCTGAATGTCCTAGTTTTGGGTTGTCAGACTTGTAGGTTGAGAAACTTTGAGGCTGTCTGCTGATGCATATCATCCGAGATCTGAGCCTGTTTAATGAATCTCAAATTGAGCATCCAAAAGCAGAAACACTCTGACTCATTAATCACTGTGAGAGATCTTGGCCCATATCAATTAAGAACAATAGTTCCCTAGTAGAAAAAAACCACAATGATATGTTTTCAGTGGCAGTCATTGTATTATTGGTCACTTACATTTATTTATCAAAGATATGCCCTTGTTTCACTTGGAGATGTAAATCAGCATCACCATGACTTTGGGTACCTTGTGTCTCTGTGTATTTGTATGTGTTTTAGCCTAATGTTTTATGACATGTCCTTCAAAAGTCTCTTTAAAAATCCAAGTCTTAGCCTAATAAGATGGAGACTTCACTGAAACACATCATGTATGTGATACTAGAATACTTACACTAATATTCTGCTAGGCTGTAAATATTAGTGTAAAACTGCTGTTGCTGCTAATAGACTTTGGGTTCATTGCACCATCAGCTCAAAGTTTTAGTCTGTGAGTTTTAAAGAGGTTTTTTTATAAAACTAAAAGGTGTTGTGGAAATGAGATGTGGAACATTTTGGAGAAGGGTGCAGTGTTATGCATAATTTATTGGGCACTGTTTGTACAGTCAATTGTTAAGTTATAAATAAAATACAGCCCTAAAACAAAGATGAAAGCCCGAAACTGTGGGTAGTTATTTCCTCTGTATTTCTATTTAAAAAGAAAGTTTCCAAGTTTGTTCAAACAGTCACATTTTGGTTTGGTTATTGATATGCACAGTATTGTGCCTATTTTTGGATGTAACCCGTTGAAGACTTTCTGCCATGCAGAGTGCCTTTTCCTCCAGCAAATCTTCTGCAGGCTGCAGGACTGTTCTTAAAGCTCAGTGAGGTGCCCAGACACAGCCAAGGGGAAACCACGGGAGGCAAATGAAGCTCTGCCACACTGGATTTCCAGGTCCCAGAGCTACTGAACAGCAGCTTGACTTGCCTTATTGACCTAAGGTCTCTCGGTGGCTGTTCCAGGTTCACACCTACCATCATGGTACTTTCCCCCATCCCACCTGAACCTCAACTCCCATTTCTTTCAGGCTGATATAATTTATATAGGTCTTTTATAATTTATATAGGTTTATTATAGGTCTTTGCATCAGTGCTTAGAATAAGGTGAGAAAGAGGTTTCTTAGACCCTCTGAGCAGGCTTTTCACTGGTCATGGAGGTATTTCCTGGATGTGAGTAGGAATAGCACAGAATGGGCCTGATGAAACAAGAAGGGTAAAATAGAACATTTTATTACAGGCCATGAGCTAAGCATCCCCTTCAGGTACTTGGTTTGAAATCTCCCATTCTCCTACAAGCAGTGCTGACGCAGAGCTGTGACTCTGAGCGAAAACATTCTGACTGCTGAAGAGGAAAGACATGACCAGTTTGAACTTAGGAGTGAAGCATTTCCTAGAACTAAGCCTGAATAAATTCTGGAACAGTTGAACAGGAAATAAGCTAATAATGGGATTTTACAATATGCATTTCCCATATAAGGCATTGAAATGTAGCATGGGTTTGTTTGCTGATTTTCTGGCTGTTTTGATGAAAACTTTAGGTTTCTTCACTCTTTGTGCTCCATTACAATTGTGAGGACTTTGCTCCATTTCAGGCTGGAGTTCTATCTCACTGCTGTCATCAGTGGTCCTTGGATGGACCATTCCTAGATCAGACCAGGGAAGAGACTGGTTAACAATTCCTCCTTGGTGCCTTTTGTTTGTGTCGGGGAGCTATTTCCTTTAGCCCTTGAGACTGGTGCATAGGAAGGGGAAGAGAGGTGGGAAGCGCCCGTCTCCGTGTGGTTCATGCTTCTGAAAATAAGTTCCCCAAAATCTGATGTGGGGAAAGGAAGCCCTGGCTCCAGAGAGCCTGCTGTCTCCCTCAATAAACAAAGGACTGGATTTGGGCAAGTTGCCCAAAGTGTTGGTGCAGGGTGCGTTCCCGTCCTTACTGCTCTGCCTGGCCTTTTAAGGATATGTGACAGTATGCTGGAGACCACAGTAAGGTGTGTAATTCAGCCATGATTAATGAGCACAAGGCTCTTCCTCAGCTTTGGTGTTTCTGTAGCATTGGTCAAATTCCCTTCTCCCAGATAACTCACTAAGATTTTCAGAGTTTGGCCTCTTCTGCACTGTGAGTGCAATCTCTTGCCAGCTCTTATGCTACATTAATTTAGAGCCACCTACCTTTCCAAACGTGCTCTGTATTGTGGAACAGGTTTTGCTTGTTAATATGAGGCCAGATGTTCAGAAGAGGAGAGCTCCTGTTTAGGGATCCAGCAATTACTGCTGTGACACATACCGATCACAGCTGAAAATCTGGAGTCTGCCTTCTTAGACAATAAAATACTCAAGCTGGCTAGTTTGTGCAGTGCTATAAGAAGTGGCTTATATGCATATAATTCAGGAGTTTGTTCAAAATAGCATGCACTGAATCACAGTCTCACTTAGTTTTAAACCACAGCTTATGCCAAACTAGTTATTTTGATTTCTTGCCAAGCAGGGTCTCATTTTCCAGTTAAAACTAACATTTTCCTTTTCTTTTTCTGCAAAATCTGTTAATGAAGGCTCCATTAAACCATGAAGGTAGGTCTGCTGGCTAGATAAGAAATAGGTTTAATCCATCAATAAATGTTTCTTTTCTTTTCCAGTGACATATTCGATGCCATGTTCCCCGTCACACACATTGCAGGAGAAACAGTCATACAACAGGGTAATTCTTCCCCTCATTTTTTGCTTCTGTATGTTTGCTAAGATTATGCAATTCACATCTCTCTGTTGGAGATTTCATCCTCTTTGCTTAACGGGAAGAATAACCATATTCCTAAAGCATCTAAGTGTGCAGTCGTATCACAAATTCATGGGTTGCTACGTGTGCAGAGGTCTCCTACAAAACCACGCTGGCAGATCTCCAGGGCTTCAAGGTGCTACATTTAAATGTAGATGTATAGCACTTCAAATTAAAGTGTTCATTTCTTTACTGAAGACAGTCAGGAAGTAAAGCACAGCTCAGAATGCGTAAGGGTGTCACAGGCTGGCTGAGAGTAATTAGAGATGGAAAATATTTTTATGGTTGTTGGGAATATTCAACTCCTCATTGTGCTGTATCGTAGTTATCACACTTGGCAACTTACCTGCATGCCTGAAGTGTGTTGTGCAGGACTTCAGTACCCTCAGGCTATATTAAAGCCTCTTGTGTGTTTACATTGAATGAAGTGTTGAATCAATCAAAAGAGATAAATTAATGCAACTGAAAGATACTAATAGGAAGAAATCGTGGTGATATTTTGATTTGTGAAGGCAAATAGGCAAGGATGTTTCAGAAAATGAATCTCTCTATAAGTAATCTGGTGCACAAACCTGTGCAAATATGTACAGGATTAAACCTGGAAACAGGAAATCATTGAATAGTTAAGCAGACCTTCAGGAAACAATCACCTTTTGTGTTTTGCTTCCAGGTGATGAAGGAGACAACTTCTATGTGATTGACCAAGGCGAGGTGGACGTAAGTACACTCTTACAGTATAATATTTAGTTTGCATCTACATAATAACATTACATGCTCTGGCACACAGCTTGATCCAGCCACGTGCTGTGGTTCTGTCTCCTTTTTCTTGAAACGGATTTCACAGGATTGGTCTCATTCCTTTGCTTTTGTTGTGTTAAGTCATTTGTGGATAATTTTATAATTGACATGTTTTGCATCCTAGCTTATTTGTCCATTCCAAGCAGGAAAATATGGTATCAAAACGAAGCAAATGACATTATCTTCAGAACCCCAACCACACCTGGAGGTGTGCAGTCTTTGGCAGAGCAGGCCACCATGCTGGAATGCACCTGAGGGTTCAGATCAACCATAAGGAAAATATTTTCTTTAATCAGTTAGCTTAGCTCATGTGTTGGTTTTTTTTTCCCAAATTGAGATACAGCCTGAGGCAGCGAGTTTCATCTTAGAAACCTTAATTTGCTTTTAAAATTAGGTCCAAATATACGAACAATGCAGCATATTAATAAAGCAAGGATTATTATAAGTGTAAAGTGATCTGTTAGACCACAAAATGTTTACAGGAGCATGCCGTGGTTTAATCAGCACGTCTTTGAAAAGAAGCTTCTTTCTGAACTGCCTTCCAAATCGTAATCTATTCACCTCTTAGCATTTTTATCCCATATGAAACTCACCCCTTTGCAGTTTTGCTACAAGTTCCTCATTTGACTGAATTTTCTACACACACCTTACGCATCCACAGTTGTCGGGTAGGACAGGCTTGCTCATTAGCAACGTTGCTCTTTGGATGCCCAGATGAGTTTTGTTTGGCATATTTAAAGAAGAAAGTGATTTATTTTAAATCCAGGCAGGAGGCATACAGTTATTTTAGTGAAAGTTATTTTTTTTAGCAGTCTGTTTGTGTCAGGAGACTGTCTAATTGGTATTGTTGGGAACTGGGAAACCTCACATGCTGCCTCTGCCTCTGGAAGTTGCTCCTCAGGAAATCCGTCTGACTCACTGTTCCTATCAGGCATACCTCTCAATAGCAAACACTGCCACATCCAGAGGGCCAGAAAATACAGAGTGATATTTATAGAACAGTGCTAAAATTTAGTTTTAAAATAATTGGTTAGGCCCTGATACCGAGCTTAATGAGTTCACTGGCTTTGAATCAGACCCACAGATATTCTCAAATGCACATATTGAAGTTATAGATTAATTCTCTTTAAAAATAATTTGTTCTTGCTTAAAACCTTTAGGAAAGTTTCTGCAGTGTCTGGCTCAAGGATAATGGGGACTGAATGACATCAGAAAACAGTCAGCAAAACCCTTGCAATTGCAAAAAAGATAATCTTCCATATGCACATAAGCAGTGACAAAATAGGGAAAATAAATGTCCCAGGCTTAGCCAGCCTTGTGTCTGCTTGTAAAACCATTGCATGAGGTTGCTTGTGGATTTTCTGTAACTGGTGGTTGCCACCAGTGGCCAAGGTGGCCCTGGCTCTGCAGATGCTGAGAAGGACTTGTTTAGAGCACCAGTTCCTGTGTTCTGTCAGGTAAGATGGCATCTTAGTTTCCTTGCCAGTTATATCCTGACATTTACTCAGAAACACCTTTGCTGCATCATGTTGCTTGTAGATGAAAGATTCTCCTTGTTTTTATGGCAAGTTGAAATTCATAAATAATCTTGACCACAAATGACCTAAGAAGAGACGTGTGTCCAGATCATTTTTCATTGATCATTTTTTGAGTTCGTTTAAGTCTTTTGCAGAATAATCTTATATTTCCCAGAACAATTCAGGGACCTGTGAAGCTTGTGAGGTAGAATTTGGGGTAAAATTTGAAGAACTACCACAGTGACTAAATAGTCTCAGTGCCACTGCAGTACAATTACATGTAAGTTCCTAAGCTGGATAGATGTTTTTGAAAATTTTATCCCACACCCCTGATCTGACAAGCACCAGTCCTCCCTTAAGGACATGAACAATTTGGTTGACTTCAGTGGGACTCTCTGTTTTGCTAAACAAAGAGCATAGTGCACAGCTTTATTTTACTCTGGTAGAGTTGAAGGCAGAAGTTTTCTTTGTATTCCTACTAGTTTGCAGTCCTCCAGTCACTTAGGTATGATATACGATATAAATTTTTCTTGTATTGGCGGTGACTTTTGCAACAGCAGATTTTATAAGGAATGCATGAAATAGCTGGGTTTCTTCGAGTAGATTGTGACTTTGCTTTCATGAGCATTCTTGGTCCCTACTCCCCTAATTGCCAAAATCAGCTATAGCTTTTAGGACAGATCAAAAAGGGAGAGATATACAGCAATGTCATCCTGACACTTCTCGGACACATGTAGGGACAGTTTTCTGACATGGAGCAAATACATCCTAACAAGGCTTAAGAGATGTCATTTGGACTGGACTTATTCCAGGCTCAGCCAAAATCCTAACTCTCTGAGTTTGCAAAACTCTTCAGTGACCAACTCCCATGCTGTCCCCCTTCATCATCCTCCTTCCTTCATCCTGCTGCACCTTGCCACTGCTGTCCCCATCTCCTCATCTGGGTGCTTTCTCCTTCCTAAGCCTTCTCTCTGTCTTCAACCAAAACATACTGAATTCCTTTGCAAGATACTGTGGAAGGCACAAGAAATGTTTGCTCATCTAGGAGCAAGTTGCAACTACACCCTGGTAGCTACAGAAGTTACCTACATTAACTACGTTTGCTGAGAGACTGCAGGGAGGTGAGTCCATTTCCTCCCACAGAGCAAGGTCTGTACCAGGGTGGTTAGTGCAGAGTAACTTGCTCCTGTATAAGGCAGCAGGTCCTGGAGCCCATGGGTGTGCACTATCACACCGTATATAGTGCTCCCCAGAAAGGAGTTTCTTCCACTTTCTAGCAGCAGTGCTAAAATCCTTATTGTCTGAAGAAAATCCAGACCACTAGTAAGTGAGCTGCAGTTCATTTAAGCCTTGCCAGATAGTTTTTTGGCATGCTTCCACCCTTCTCTAAGAAAAAAAAACGACTTGGAAAGTAGACAATTGACCCCGAGACTTAAATCCTCAAGCCATTTTCTGCCTAGTTCAGCTGGTGTTGGCATATGCATGGAGGCTTTTAACCCCTGGCCAGGCTGTCTGGCTTCATCATGTCTGTGATGTGCATAGGGTGGCAGGTATACCAGGACTGGTGGATTCAAGCAGCAGTTTACCCTGGGAACATCATGGTTGGTAAGCACCCAGGTTTCCCATACACACGCAAAGATACACGTAATGGAGGTCACAATTGTCATCATAAAATTGCCATCCCTGAAAGAAAGTCAGGGTAAAACTATAAAAAAAATATGATCTATCAACCATGCAACCAAACCCAAACAGAACCAACCAACAAAGCCAAAATAACAAAAGAAGTGTGTGATGTTTTGAGTTTAAAAAAAAAAAAACAAATTTGAAAGTAATTTACTGTTGGAGTTTTGGCATAGGCACTCCAAGGAGTAATATTAGCATTCTAATATTCCCTTAAAAATAGTCTCAGCCAAAATTAGAGATACAATAAAATATTTTTAAATATAATAGCACTTTATCCTCAACTCTTAGGATATAAACAAGCCTCATTAGCATAGAAAAATTTGTCTGCGCGTTTCCTTCTCGGTATTACTATAGACAGCCAAAGAAGACTCAATACCCTTCCGTGGGCAAGCATGCTCAACATGGACTGTGGTCTAAGGGACAAAGGCTCAAATTTTCATATGTAATTTTTAGAAATCAGGAAGAGGTAGGTCTTGGAGAACCTGGGGTTTTCCTCTCACACACTGTACTCTACAAACTGGGAATACTTTGACCAAAGAGCTGGTGTTGGGTGGGAAAGGACATTAGAGCATTAGCAGTCACAGTCTTTCTCCTTAGCACTTCAGGGTTGAGGAGAATTGTTAACCCATGACCCGGCACTACAGATGGATAAAGTTTATACTAGGTAGGTGATGGCATGAAGTTTGAAGTTTTAGAGGTCAGTTGTCTACTGGAAGCTTTTCTGCTCAGACAAGTGTGAATGTATGCCAAAAAGTAGCTGGCAGAACTTAAATTATAGTTTCCAGTAAAGATGTTGAAAGTACCTACTAAAGTATGTGTCTTGCAAAAATCTCTAATCCATATTTCTAAATATAAAAATGACTTCCTGTTTGTTATTTTAATCTTACAACCTCACATTTTTTACTTTAAAAAGCACCGTCACCTGCTCTTTTAAAACAGATGTATTTTTTTAGACTCAAAAACTTTCTATTCTATTTAATGTCACAGCAACTTTCTTTACAGTCATTCTCAGGTTTTCTTCTTGTAAAACAACAGCAGCCAAAATACAGTATGGTCAAAATCAAAATGAAAACCTTTCAGTACTTTTTCTTATATAGCTTCTATATTTGCTGTATGAAGTTATATTTGGAGCTATAAATTAATATTGTGGACAATAGATAAGATTATTTTTTTATTGTAGGTGAAATCTTCTTGAAGCCCTTATTTGTATATACAAATTGTCTGATCTGTATATATAAAGATGAAAATTGCATTGTGGTTTATGTGAGAATACTGTTGGATTTTAACACTAGTGATATTTTATGGTTAGATTCCATAGATTGCTTTTTGTTTTAATTTTTCCATCATTAATGTTCTTTCTAATTTCAGAAGGATGTTTCTTGAAATTTGAAACAGAAAATTTTAGTTTGGAGTTGTTCAGTTTGAATTTTTAAGCATTCTCAAGGCAGTTAATGTAGTTATATTTAAGAAAAGCACATTCATACTACAAATAGAGCACTGGCTTTATTTGAGAAAACTACCCACATATAAATACCCTTCATGTTTAAGACTTGCTTATTTTTCCAAGAATAAATAAACCTCATCTTCATTTTTGTATAACAAATATTAAAACTTGACATGACACAAAGCACAAATTATTACAAACAGATCCGAGGGAGGGGATTTAAGATCTAAAAGTTGCAAAGCCTGGAACAAATTAAATTGTCCAGATAGATCACAAAGTGGCAGCAAAGAAAATGCTAATAGTTACCTTGAAATCAGCAATGCAAAATTAAAGTAAAGGTAAGTTCATTCCAATGAAGCTTAGAGATACATGTTCATATCCTGCCTTTGAAGTAAAGTGGTTATATTACTGCTCGTGGTAAGGTTCCTTTCTGCTTCTGTAGACAACACAAAGATCAGTGAGGCCAAGATGCATTCCTATTGCATTGAGCATTGCGTGACTCATTGCATTTTCTCTCGCAGTGGGTGCCTATGTATATTGCAGCCCATGAGGAAAGGAGCTGCTGATGTTCACAGGAGATTTTTCCCATTTGCCTCCTAAAAAAAATAATGAAATGAACCAACCTGTGTGACTTTCAAACCCACAAAAATTACAGTGCTCATACTACGTGATGGAAAACAATAG
Source organism: Aegotheles bennettii (assembly GCA_013398125.1). NCBI lineage: Eukaryota > Metazoa > Chordata > Aves > Caprimulgiformes > Aegothelidae > Aegotheles > Aegotheles bennettii. The sequence continues at coordinate 422,001 of VZRW01003498.1, forward strand.
AAATCTAAAGTAGTTTTGATCTGTGGAAAGTAGGTGGTCCTGATGTCCTGGTCATATTTGGGCATCTGCAGTTCTACATTCCTCTTCAGCTGCATGAAAGAAGAAGGTTCCAGTTATTACCAAGCTGTGACTGGCAGGTCAAGTAACAATTAGGAATAATTCACTTATGTACTCGCCAGTTTGGTGAGAATTCATAAATGCCTAAAACTGCCTGAGCCAAAACCTCAGCCCAGCATTTTTTAGGATAAAGAAGGGGATCATCTGAGCTGCTGCCATATAACATTGGCTTTCATAAGCTGTTCTGAGCCTAAAATAGCTTTACTTCCCACACCTTACAAACAGAGCTACTTTCCTTTCTACTTCTTTTTTAAAAATCTATTTTAAAAGGATTCATAGTGGAGCTGAACTCTCTGTTGAAGGGCAGAATGACTTTGTAATGTGCCATAGAGGCCCTTTAACTTCATTGTGAAGCCAAAGTTGATTGTTAACTTAGGCCTTTACAGAGTATTAAGTGCAATGGTTTTCCTCCTAGAAAACAACAGTTATTCTTAAGAGGTTTTCTCTTTTGGAGATTGATACTGGAAACTGCATTTTTATTGGGGGAGTGGGTGCTGGTCCCAAAGACTGTCAGATCAATGATTTGGTTTCACCTCAGAGTACCTTAAACCTAACACCCTTTAGATGAAGGTATGGCCATTTGCGTAAACTGTTTACAGGCAAGATGTCAAACACGGTTTGGGGAGTCTTGTCAAATAAGGCAGCAAAATTGAAGAAGTCTTAGAGCAGTTTAGTAGTAGCCTTTCTTTAAAACAACTGTGCAGCAGTAAATGTCCATCCTTCATTTGCTCTATCTTGAGTTTTACCAGTGTAATTCCCCTCTCTGGGCTGCAGTCAGATCATGCACACTGCTTTCACAAGAACTGTCATCATACTGTTTAAAAAAATGTGTTGGAATGAATTTACTTCCCTCTTATAATTCAGACCCTTCTGCAGTAACAAAAGCTGAGCTTTTAAACAAAAGAGCCTATGGAAACATGTATGTTTGGTGTGCTGACAAAGGGTCAAGGATGCAGTGTCAGTTGACATTCAGGATGTGGTCCAAAACTCATTGAAATTATTATATTTTCCCCATCATCCCGGAGACTTCTTACTGAGGACATGAATTACTGTACTGTAGCAAGCCCTGGGTCCATCTGTTGAAATCCCCACAGTAAGGGGGTATCCCTACATTCAGATACACATCTGGACAATTTTGCAATAGATTAATTGGGTTTAAAAATTTTCATATGTTCTCATTATGTTACAAGCTTTTAAAATCCTAATTTCAGTCATCCATTTCTCCTGCTTGTCTCTTGAAACAAGATCCAGGAGCCCTAGTATTACCTGCTTGTTTCACCAGGAAAGTGCTTGCATTTGTCTGGCTTTTTAAAAACTTCTTTTGCTTTCATATTTTTCATAATGAGGAGAATTAAAAGTAGATTCAATGTTCTGTGAGATTTTCTTTCTGCAGTGAGTGTAAGTTTGAAAGGAAATGCTGGTGTTATTCTCGTGTGATGTTCTCCTATGTGACATTCATTCTGTTGTGGCAAAGAAATGAAGCTATAGCTTTTGTGGCTTCAACTCTTTCTTGGCAGTCTGCTACCACCTGCCTGTTTGGGATTATTTTTACCCTTGATTTCAGCCCCTTGATCCTTAGATGCTCCAGGAACACCAAGTGTTGCTAATATTGCCCCTTTTCACTGATACCCAAGAGGTCTCCTGATCAGCTGAACTGCTCCGTGGCCTCTTCTGTCTCCTGAACCAGTGTTTCACTGACCTCAGTAGGAGCTGGATCAGATTTTAATGGAACATTGGGAAGAAAAATAGGAATTGATTCTAGCTGTAGTTTATAATACACCTTTTCATCATAAACTGAAGGTAGAAGTAAAATTAATACTGACAGTTTGTTGAATTTTGACCTCAATTCATTTATTTTGGTCACCATCTTTTTCTCATGCTCAGCTTGAACACAGTTCTAATTCACTATTTTTTAAAAAACTGCTACTCTGTTACTCAGTAATAGGTACATACATTGTGGTCTTTTCCTTTGCCATATTTTTCTGCTTAAGATAAGAATACCTGCATATTTTCTTCATATTATTTTTCTTCACAGAGCTTCCACACAAATTAAATTAATTCTGGCTGGTTTCTGCCGTTATCAGTCTGTAACAGATTGGGATATATTCTGCACTGGGTAAATGTGCACAGCCTTTCCTACCCTCTAAAATCACAGGCATGTTAACAGAATGAAAAGGGTTTATTGTGTTACAGCAGCAAGCCTACAAGCAAGCAGCGGAATACAAAATCCATACCAGTCTTTGATTACACTATTATCTCTCATGAGTTGTATTGTCCATGAATAGAGAGGAAAATGCAGCCCAGCAGAAAGCACCTGCACGAGTCCCTCTTTCTGCAGTGAAGGTTTTATATATCACTCAAGCGTAGGAATTCTTATCAAATTAGACATCATCCAGGAAAAATACTGTGATTGTGGTATCGATCCATACTGCGTTTTGATCAGCTCTCTTATCTAAATAGGCTGTGGGTCAAATACTGCTTCCTAAGTTTTGTAGAGCTGATGTTAAACATGAGGGGTAATTCTGCGTACGGCTTCTCGAGTCCAAAGCACTTAGTATTCTCCACTAAGGGAGAAAGAGATCTCAATAGTTATATTTAAATGGTTGTTGGAGGCACTAAGCTTAGGGAAGAAAAAAATGTTCCTTTTCAAAAGATGTTTCCCTGTTTTGACTGTTTTTCGTTTCATGGCCATGGTGCCTTTCAGCAAACCTCATTACACATATCAACAAATCTCCTTCCCTTCAAGTTTGACAGTGTTAATAAAAAGCCAAAGTTGTGACAGTTCTGCTTGTTGGCTGTCTAAGCCTTGAACACAAGAGGGAAAACACGATGCCAGTTAACCATGGGAGCTGAAACTTGGAGAGTAAATACAGGCATTGTACTGAAGCAAGACGACTTGAAATTCTGTCCACAAAGCGGGTTGTTGCCCTCTTTGGGGACCAACTGCAGAAACTGTTACGCTCTTGTTTTCCCTCTGTGACCCCAGCATTGATGATTAGAAAGGAAGTTACTAATAGCTTTTTAGGTAACTGGCAGTGGGAAGAAGACTGCAACTAACTCCCCCGACTGGTTTTGCTTCTTGTTTTGTCTTGTGCTGTGCTAGGTTTATGTCAATGGGGAGTGGGTCACCAGCATCGGAGAAGGAGGAAGCTTCGGGGAACTGGCATTGATCTATGGAACACCCCGGGCTGCCACTGTCAAGGCCAAGACAGATCTCAAGCTCTGGGGCATCGACAGAGACAGCTACAGGCGCATTTTAATGGTAAGTTTGTGGAGAAGGGCTTGTTAATTGAGTTGATATTTTTTACTTTCTTTTGTAATGCCAGCAGTTCTGTTCTGCGTTCAGAGTGTGCTGATGATAGGGGGCTGTGCAGTCTGTGTTTCTGCATAAAAGAGAGAGAACATGACAATAATATTGAGTAACTAAATTAAGTGATTGACGGAAAAGGTGACAAAATTCAGCAGAAAGTCTCTGAGTCAGAAATGTGATTGAGTAACATGTGTAACTATTATACATGAATGTAAACCTTAGGAGGCCTCCGTCACCCACCGGAGCTCTGCTACTCCTGTCCTTGTTGTGAACCTCAAAATGTCTTTCAGCACTATCCCTTGCCTCTAAGGTCTTTGTCTGAACTTGTATTATACTCTTCAAAGAAGGCAATACAAGGTAAATCCAGCTTCTCTTAAAAAAAAAAAAAGAAATCTCAGTTGTACTGTGCCCTCCATCTTCGTTAGCCAGCACACAGCCACATGTATCATAGCATGGGAGCTGCAGAGTCCCTCCTAGTGATTTATTGCTCTGCTCCTTTCAAACTCACTCATCTCTGCAGCAAAGCTCAACAGACCTTCTGGGCGCCTATGGTGTGTGCTAGGTTATGAATTTGCTGTTGATTCTTGAATGGTGAGTTTATAATGGGAACTTTGACAGAAAATTAACTTTAACAATGATGTAACTTTTTTTATGAGTTTGTTTCTGATGTCCATGTGCATATCTTCCTTCTCCATAAAATATTCCTTTCTTTTTGATAATTAACAGACAACTCTATGTAAAGCTTCTTTCTCAGTAGCACTTGTCTCTAAAAGCTGCATTGTTTCATTCTGAATCTGAAGGAAATTACACTATTCTGCTCTCAGAATAATGAAGGAGTGTGCCTTTTGAGATCATCTATATTTCCAGTGGATGTCATGGATAACAGAAAAATTAGCAAAAGAATTGAGTAGATTTTACAGTTAAATGATTAGGTCTTAAGCAGCAGAGTGTAAGAGTGATCTTTATTTATACTGTGTGATGACTGTTGGATGTCTGTATGAAGCATTGCTGTTTTTCACTCTGTGTATCATGGTCTCAATTCTGTATCACATAAAAGAACATCACGCTGACATCTAGGAGAGTACATCTGATGGAAATTTTCTCTGTCCCAAAATATTCAGCCTGATTGCTCTAAGACAAAATAGAGGAATAATGACGAGAAACTTACTGTCTTCTCTCTTGTGGATAAGCAGGCAGTGGGAATTGACACCTTTCTGCAAGGTATTTCTAAAACATAGAGCAGGAGAATTTCCTAACAGATTAAAGAGGCACACTGAACTTATTTATACCATATCCTACATGGGTGCAATGGAGTGGTGACTGGGATAACTGGTGCTATGAACCTGCATGCTGCAAGGAAGACTCCAAGGTATGAAAAGGAAGGAATATTGCAGGGAAATAAATGTCAGGACAAGCCACTTATTCCTTGGCTTTCTAAACACAGCTTTTTACAGCTGCCTGTACCCTTGCTACTAATGTTTTCAAGGGACAGATTCACAGGCCTTGTAGCCTAGAGGTAATTTTAGTTTTAGCATTGATGAGAATAGTGGTACCTAACATCATCCAACCCTGTGAGCTTTCAGGTTTGGCCATGTGTCCATTATCATCTGATAGCAGCCTTCAGAAGATGAATATTTGATGCAGAGACAGGATTTTACTAAAAGGTTTTAAAGTCCCAAGTGGGAGAGACTGGGTTTTTAATGCTAACTCTAGCCATACATACAACTTGAATATTACAGATATACTTCTATTTGATTCTAGTGTAGTGCTAAGTGCTTTTCAAATTAATTTACATCTTCTCTGAACCAGTGACTGCTATACCTTTTCTAGCAAGCTCAGTTTCTCAAGTTGGTGAGTCCTTTAACTTAACATGGGGGTGTTTTCTCTCCCTCTTGCGTTTTTTTACAGTTGGGGGCCATTAAAAAATGGTGATCTGCTGCATTACATTAGATACCCAGACAGTGTAATTGTAGTACTCCCAATACTTAGGTAGGAAATTTTTCAGTTAGCATGGTGAATTAATTGCTGCAGGTGTAGAAAATGTCCAATTTTAAGTGCTGTCTACGGTGAATGCAATTTACCCATCCAGACTACATGAATTCTGTCATCTTTTCATTAATTTCTAGGTGCAGCATGGATCATTTCTTTCCTGTAGGTGAAATGAGACACCTGTCCTTGTGCATTCGTGTGAGGGCAGGTTACAGTGGCTCTCTGCACATTTCCTCAAGCCTAAGAATTAATTACATCATGTGTCAGTGGCTGCATTTCATACTTGAAGCTAACTCCACCATTACATGGCTGCTTTTGCTTCTTCTCCGTTTCAAGATGTAGTAGTAGCTGCCTTTCAAGTCCCAGAAACATGATTTCCTGCAATTTAGCCTCTAACCTTATGTTTCTAGAAAGTTGCTGGATATTTTTGATGTAGAAATGCTTCTGCCTTTAAATAAGAGGTAGCAATGTTTAGGATATCTTTTGAAATATATAATTTAAGATGGCTTTAAAACTTGAGAGCAAGCAAGTTTGTCTTTTTCATTTTCTGTTTGCAAATAGTTTTGTCCAAGGGATCAATGACCTTTTTCTCCCAAAGATATGTTTTTCTTCTGCAGTCAGATAAAGCCCCTTCATAACCCATTTCTTTCATCTGCATTCCTTCCCGGCCATGACCAGCCCCATGTTTTCTCAGTCTAGTGTTGAAATTTTATTCAAGTTGTAAATATTTATTAGCAAATCATGCCTTCAGGTCCACACTTGCCAAAAAGATTTTATCCTGTCATGAGACACTTGACTGTCTACCTCATCCTCATTCCTCCTTGCAGGCTCTGTTTTAGTTCTTTGCTTCACATTTAGTAGTTTAGTAGTTCTCATTCTAGTTTTTATTTCTGCTTAGTGCCATTTCCCCCTCTTGTGTGTCTTATTGATCCTGATTAGGTTATGGTATGAATAAAATGCATCTCAGGAGGTTTGGAAGTTTGGGTTCTCCTTTTTTTTGCCTGATGCAAAAAGTTCCTGCTGGCTTTTAGTTACACTTGTCAGTACATTATTATTTAGTCTGTCCTAAAAGAAGTTTGTTAAAACAGATATATTTCTTTCTGTTTCATTGTCTCAGCTTAGGTATCCTGATGGCTTGAAGGTCACATTCAAGTTTGTTTTAGCAGCTGTGATGATTGTAAAAGTTGGGGTAGTTCTTTTTGTTAAGATTTGCAGTGAAATTGGTTACCTTGACAAGGTATTATACCATGAAATTCATTGTACTAGATGGATTACAAAAAAACACTTCAACATGTCCCCCCCCTCAGTACACTCACAAATTATCTGTCCACCTGTGTGTTTCATAAAATTATCTGTGCTGAGTTGCATACTTCTCACTCTGTTCCAAGTTTTTCAATGTATATGTTCTGTGTGTGCACACCCAAGAACACACACACATATTTCTGTATATATTCTGTGTTTATTTACTTACATTCTTCTGGGAGAGATGCAAAGGAAATTTTTGCCGTAGGATTCTCATGTAATTCAGTTGCTGAAATGTTGCTGCTCTCTTCTTTGCAATTGGGATTCAAGAGCATCACAGAGTGGGGAACATCCCAGGGCAGTACAATATTTGTATTCTAAATATAGCAAATACCACAAATACCAGAGAAGCAAATGTCTGTATCCCAACATCAGATTGATCCCCCAGACAATTCTGTTCCCAGACTGAGGATATTTGAAGTATTAATTTCTTGTAATTTATTCTTTAAGAAGGCTTGATTCAGGATAATTTAACTATCCTCTAGTTCCCATGGTCCAAGGTACCTGGCGTTGAGGACGGAGTCGCATGGGGTACAATACTTTCTGCCTATTTTGCAAACATTTATCAGAAAAAGTGAGTTGTAATATTGGGATATGTCATGACAAATCAAGGTTAGTCAGTTCCTAATGTTACGCCTCATTTTATTTATGCTATTTTGGCTTTCTTTTACCATCTTTACACAGCCTTTTTCCACTCAGACAAAATAAGTCAGCAGCACTTCATGTTTCCGTAAAATGTAGGTTGCATGGTGGCCAAAACATACAGTGAATCCGAAGCCTGCAATCTGTCCAACATCTGTGCGATGTCGCACCAGGATCTTGCAAGCTGTTTTGTTTTCATGGCCAGTATGCACAGTGACTCTTTCTTTCATGCTCCTGTAAGAGTGTACACCCAAAGCATCATTCACTATTGGCTTTATGCAGGGATTAAGCGGGTCTGCAGCAGTCCAGAAGGCCATTCCGATAGCTCCTACTATCCTATTTCTTTCATTTGAAACTTGAGCCATGCTTTGCCTTTCCATGGCCCTGAAGGTGGGGATTTCTAGGAAGGACCTGATAACTCCAACCAGCCCATCATGCACACCTGAAAAAATAGAGCAAGAATCACAGAATCACAGAATCCTAGGGGTTGGAAGGGACCTCGAAAGATCATCCAGTCCAACCCCCCTGCCAGAGCAGGGTCACCTAGAGTAAGAAGACATGAAGAGTGCTGGAGGGACAAGGCTGCCCAGGCTGCCCAGGGAGGTTGTGGAGTCTCCTTCACTGGAGATATTCAAAACCCGCCTGGATGCGTTCCTGTGTGATGTACTCTAGATGACCCTGCTCTGGCAGGGGGGTTGGACTGGATGATCTTTCGAGGTCCCTTCCAACCCCTAGGATTCTGTGATTCTGTGATTCTGTGACAAGGAAAGAGGCGAGCAGAGGAGAAGAAAGACAGAGATCAGACTGGAGGAGTGGGAAGAAAAAATGGACGAAAACAGGGAAAATGAAGAAGGGGCAGTTGGAAAAGAGATGCAACAGTCCTATTCAACAAGACCTGTTATAATCTCTGGGGCATTCATTTTTCCTAGCCTTATTGCTTAAGCTAAGCCTGGGGCTTGCTACTTTTTTAAGTGGTACTAAAACTGGCTTTGAGTTTTTTTCTGGGTGGATTTGACAAATGCAAGCGATCTCGTTTCTCCTTAGGACTGTTTCAGGGAGGAGCACTGCAGCTTAGAATATTAACGAGTCTTGGTAGTTAGTGGGAACCACTGTCTTTAAGGAGATGAACTTGTGCATGACAGCTCAGAACCGGAGATAAAGTGAACAAAGGAAAAGAGAGGGAGAAGCAGCGACTATTGAAATAAGATATTAATAGGTTAGAAAAAACAGAATTAATAAAGACTTTTTAAAACATGCCATCAAGAGCTTTGCCAGTGCAGAATTATTCATGTACATTTACTATTGTTTTTATCTGGCTTAAGCAGTAAGACTTCTACTGCTTCCCTTGGCAAACTTTTCTGCAAGAGAATAATTTCTAAGTTGGGAAAACTTTTTTGATATTAATCTTAAATTAGATTTTCTTAATTTTCTTCTATTACTTTGAGTTACGTCAAGTTATGCTGCACTAAATTGCCCTTTCAATCATATATCTGTAGATGATTATCACTGTCTGCTTATAACCCTTGCTACAATGCATGCTGGCTATAAGCGTGACATACCTATGATCCCAGCATTGAATTGACCTAGGCAGGCTTAATTTGTTTTGCTTCTTCCATACCAGCTCTCTCCAGGGGTTTTAGCAGTTCTTCAGGCTCTGTTTGGTTTGGGAGCACTTCTGGAGAAGACGTACCCAGGCAGGGTGTAGCACGCCAGACTCCATCACATCTGAACCATGGAGATGGAGCCTCTAAACTTCATTCCTGGGTGATGTCTTTGAGTATACAGACCAAAATAGCCTTGGCTGTATTCTTGTTGCAGTCTGATGTTGCAAACCAGGTCTCCCCTACTGTCTGTAAATCTCTTTCAGCTTTACAGCTTTCCAGTCTTCTTCCGTTTGTCAAACATCTGTGCTTGGGATTTTTTTCCTTTGCATTTCTGAGCTGTATTTTCCAAACAGAAGCTCATTCTGTTATTCTCTACTCCCATTTATAATGTCTCTAGGTCCTTTCTTGTTATTTTCCTGTCCTGGCAAGCTTTCATAGTATCTCCTAGTCTGCAGATATCGTTACTGTCTGATCTGTTGCTACTTCTGGGAGATCCATGAAAATATTGTGTAAGAACAGACTTAGCGCATGCCCCAGGGAGGGGGCAGCTTGACACTTCTGCAGAAAGGACTTGAAGGGCAGTAGAAGAGGTTATGGTGATGTTCACACAATTTGGATAAAGTGACTAGACCAAATAAAACAAGTATAAAAAGGGCATCAGGAGTCAGAGGTGATTAGGCTGATCGAGGAAAGTGGGAAGTAGGCACGTTCTCTCTCTGTTTCAGGGGGAGAAAAAGATGATTAATACCAACGGAAATAAGCAAAAGCTTTGGTTGTTTGTAAGATTTCTACTGCTGGGGTGTTATTAGCTTATATTAGATCAATGTTCTCTCAAAATCTCTTTCCCTCGCTCTGCTTGTGAAAGCTGGAGCAGGAAAACACACTCAAGTGAAAAAAAGTGTGTGTGAGGATGAGCCACACTTCTCCTTTCTGGAAGAGAAATTGGGGTCCCATTGTGCCAACTGGGATCCAGCCTCGTGTGCTCTGAAAGTGCAGAGAAAGCTCCTGTGCCTGCCTGGGCACCCTTAGGTGAAGCTCTGCTGTCAGGTGGCTCATGCTACCCTGGAGACTGTTGTTTTTCTCCTCCAGGAGAGATGGAAGGTTGGATGGAGCCATCCTGCAGGTTGAATTGTGAGACATCACAACACCCTTGTGTTTCAGTGCATGTGCTGGGAAATAAGACTCCTGAGCCTCAACCACCAGTTCTTCCCTAGGATCTTGTTCTCCCTCACCTTTGTGGTATCACTCTGAGATGTGAGATAGTTAAGACAGTGTAGCTATGCATTAAGCAGAGTCCCACAGAGGTTCTGGATACTATCACAATACAAAAAATTATCACATTTAATTAATTCTTTCAACTTCAGCTTTGCTTTTGCACTTGTCTTCATGGTGAATTCTGTACCACTGCTCTGGCTTAGTTTAGCCAAGAACCAACATGCCCATTTTTCTGTAGGAAGTGATGGGCTCTTGCTCCCTGGCCAGGCGGGATGCCTGCAATTCTTACCTTCCTGGGTCTTGTCTGCATCTCTAAATATTCACTGTGGGCAGGCGTCACTTATGGCTACTGATTACTGCTTCTTAAAATTCATCTGTGTCCGCAAGTCATTTAAAAAGCATTTTCCACATCTGTCCCTGGGTGCCCCAGCCCATCAAACTAAACCACCAATCTGGTTTTCCACAGCTGTCAATTTTACTGGTCTCATTTCCACTCGATTGCAGGGAGGAAGGCAACAACTGTGCAGTGTCCAGTTTTCCATTCTTTGTCTCGCAGCGAGCTGTCAGATCTGGCGTGGTTTGCACAGCCTCCTCTGTTTGAAGTTCTTTTTTTTTTTTTTTTCCTTTCTGGCACTTCAAATGCTCTCGGAGGCCCCCAAGGTTGAGAACCAGGTTTGTCAGACAGAGAGGTCAGACAAGGGTTAGCGATGCTATCGCTGAGAGGCGAACTGTCATCACCAGACTCGGAAATTATGAACAGAGTGCGGAGGGGGAGACCTCAGTAGCTGATGCTGCTGCTGATCCAGAGATACCTGGGAAGAGTGGCAGCTCCTGCCAGTGCCATGACTGTTTTGGAGCAGGGGTGGCCCAAGGAGAGGGTCAGAAATGGGAGCTGTCCCCAGAAGAATGCATCTGACATCATCTGCTGATGCCAGAGCCTGTTGATGTTGGAGAAAGGGTTCATGTTGCTTTGGTGGTCATTGGATCCAGCCCCACTTGCACAATGCATGTAGGAAGAGGGAGGATGTTTAATCCTTGGTTATGTCATTGCACATGAGTACACCAACATTTCCCATTTTCATACTTGAAGCACTTCTGAATGCTTTCCCAGTGGAGAATGAAATATTTTGTCTTTTTCTTTGTCTATCCCTACTTTCTGCCTCTGCTTCCAGCACTTACCAGTGCTCACTTGGAGAAGGAGGAATAGAGAAGTGGCTTTTTCTATGACAGACATGACATCTTGTATCTTTTCTGCCTAGCCTATAAGTAAATGCCATCTTTTTTTCACCTTTCTTCAGAAGATGAATGTATCACCTTTATCCTGTATTCCTGCCTTGACTAGCAGGCATCAGGCAGCCTTCAACATCCACCAGGAATCTACCCAGGCAGAAATGATGAGGGCTGTCATATAACAGTGTGGAATAAACAGCACAGTACCAAGGAAGACCCTGGAGTTCCTCTTTGGTTCCTGGGAAGGTTTTCTTTCCTAGTCATTTGTGTCACTGCAGGAGGAGTTAAGGATGAATAAATTATTTTTGTATTGGCAAAACTGCATTGTATTTTTTCCTACCTGAATCACCTTCAAAAATGCGTGCTGGAATGGTGACTTATGGTTTCTGTCTGTGGTGATCAAACACTGTGTAAGCAGAATTTTTCTCAGTAATTTATCATACAATAAAATCTTACTAGAGTCGGAATGACCGTGCTGATGGCTGCACATATGTTGATGGATTGTCTGCTCCAAAAAGCTTAAATCTTGTTAAAATAATAATATGAATGGGTTGCTCAGCAGCAACAATACATACAACACTATACAGAATATAAAGCAGGTTTTCAGATAAACACTCTTGACATTAAAGAGGTTTTAACCTAAAAGGATGAGACCCATGAGCGGGACATTGTGTGAGTTTTATCCTACTTTATAATTGTAAATTCCTTTCTAGCAGGGCCTCATTGGTAACAAGATATATACTGAATTAGTGAAACAATTAATTGATGAAGCTCTGGCTTTAAAATGAGTGCCTGTAAATAACGAATACAATTCATCCGCGGTGTCCAGTAACACCAGTGAAGTCAGTGAAATTACACCAGGATTGAATTTGATTCCTTCTGCCTTTGCTTATCAGCAATACAACTTGCCCAGACATTTTATGGGGAAACATTTGCCTTAGGCTGTTTATACTGGCTGTGCTTAAGATTTGGAAGGGGAGGGGAAAAAAAAGAGCAGCTGTAGGAAGAAATCACAAAAATACTTTGTGTCATGTTTTACCTCCTTTTTCTCTCTCCTTTAATAACAGGGCAGCACGCTGAGGAAGCGGAAGATGTATGAAGAATTCCTGAGCAAGGTCTCCATTTTGGGTCAGTTGCCCTTTGGACTTGCCTGTTAGTTCCTCTGTTGTATGTGTTGGTGGAATGAATTTTGGTCTTTGATGGCACGATGAAAGCAATGGTGGTCAAACAGAAGGTCTCACGGTTGTGTCATTTCCGAAGGAATGGAAGTGTAAAGGGCCCTTTTTAGGACTTGTTTTTCTTTTTCTATAATGTGCACTTGACATGTGTTTGAAAGGCAATTTTTTCCTTAAATATAGAAGCAGGCATGCACTGGTAGCTTTTTGGTAGTTGCTCTTGCAGTGGGGATTATATGGGTAGAGGAGAAAGCAGAGCAGAGGTATGAATTTGTCATAGTTACATCCTTCCAGGTGACAGATGAGAAGCTTTTTCCTGTGAGAATACTGTATTTATGTGCACCCTTTTTCCTGTGAGAATACTGTATTTATGTGCACTAAACAAACCAACCTCTCAAATCAAAACAGACTGATTTTTCTTTCTTCTGCGTATTTTACAGTCCCTGTCTCACATTCTTGAAACATCTGTTTAGCTTCTTGTCCTTGGATTTTGTTTCCCTTTGATTAATGTGATAGCCACAAAATTTGGACATGTTCTTGATGGCCTTCAGTAGGAAAAACAACAAACCCATAATGCCTGGCCAATCAATCACCATTAGGAGAACAAAAGCTTCTAATAAGGAGGACAGTGTTAGACAGTACAATGAAATACTGATGCTGTAGAAGAAACATCGTGTTTTTGCTGTGGCTATTTTGAAAAAAAAAAAGTTCAGGATTAATTTGCTATATAATTAAAGTATTTATATTTCTACTTAAACAATTTCCTTTTCTTGTTTATGGTATTCATCTACCATTTGAACTGAGGTACCTGAAATATGAGAGTATCTTAGTGAAAATATACTTGAACTTCTGAGAGGTGCTGTGCATGAAATTTTCAATTGCATTTGTGTGCTTAAAGTAAGGCCAAGTATGTTGTTCACTTATTAATGAAGTTTTTATCATTTAAATGACTTTTGTTATGCTTAATTTAAATCTTCCTAAATTAAGAGCACAAATTATACCAAATTACAATGAGTATTTAAAGAAGAAAGGATCTCTGCACCTGCACTAATGAGGAGCAATTACAACAATGAGACATCTCAAAACAATTTCAGAGTAGAAAGGTTATTCAAAGATGTGCTTCCTCAAACATGCGGTTTGCAATGTAATTACAACCTAGTTTGTAGTACAATTTTTCAATCTCAGTAAAAAATGAGGAAGGACTTATAGATTTGAACCTTTTTTAAGTATGGAAAAGCACCAGCCAAAATAACACATCATTTCAGGAGCATGGAGAATTTAGGTGAAATGTGTAAGGATCTATTTCACATGTCTAAAAAGTAGATGGCATCTGGGAAACAGAAAGGTATTTTAGAAATCTCAAGACAGCACTGAGAAGTCAACTTCATGCCTTAGTGTGGTCAGAACTTGGTGATTTTGTGGTGGAAAAACCTCTACCTACTTCTTATATATTTCTTCCAAGGCTTGCATAGTTTCTGTAACCAGACATAAAACTGTAAGAGCAATTTATTTATTTTTTTTTAAATCTAAGGATTTTTTAGGTTATCAGTAGCTGCTTATAGTTCATTAAAAAAGATATGGGAAAGCTATTTATTTAAAATCTTTCTTCTGGAGTTTGCTTAAATATAAAGCCACAAATTGATACCTACAATTTAGAAATTGCAAAAAAATTGCATGTGGTCTACCTTAGTTGGTGCTTGACTTTAACTCTGCAACTAAAACTTTAGGAGTTTTATCATGTACACTATTCTATATGATGCTTTGTTTTCAAGAGCTATTAACCAATGTATTTGTAGTGGTACAATTCCTTTAGACAAAAGAGAGACACTTCGTGACTACAGCTAGGATTAGCTTTGAATTTTTCATAAAGCCAACTGAAGAAGAAGTTTCAAGAGTCTCTTTCTTTTCATTGTTAATTACCGAGTTCTTTTTTTTTTTTAAATGAAAAAGCCTACTCTAGTCTGTATGAAAGAGTTTTATGCTTATTTTTAGTCAAACAGAGCACTTTTTGAATGTTGCACTGACAATATGGGCTTGGTCTTTGATATTAAGGCTTCTGCAGCAAAGGTCACAAAGACACTAGGAAAATGCATTCATAATTGTAGGTGGGGAAAATATTAGAAATAATAATTTCCCAAACAGCAACAGAAAGTGACATAAAAACATGAAGATGTATGTGTCAGGCACTCAGTCCTTACCTTTGGTGCACTGATCACTTTGGTCTGATTTTGTAAGCAGACTCAGTGTGCAATTCTGAGCTCAGCCAAAAGCCTTTTTAACTTTTAAAGAACAACACTTTCACCCTCACAGAATACTTTTAAGCAATATTTTGAGCAAAATGGGGAAACTAGAATCTGAGAGAACAGCCCAGATCTCATCCTGCTGTCAGGAGCCATGTCTTGACTTACAATAGCTCAATAATTCATAATAAGTAAGAATCAGCAGAGCTCTAGTACATGAATTTTAAGCCCATCTTTTTGGAGCAGTGAAGGTTATATCATTGTATTATCTGTTTCTTTTAATAACTTTTACTCCTGTCACCTCTTTCAGTCAAATCTGATAAAACTACAGAAGTTCAAGTACAATTCATTGTCTTGAATTCTCATGCAAATGAATAGAGGATAGAGACACATTTTGGCACCCTTCATCTAAAATTCATCCCTTAGCAAAGGCTGGAGGAGGAAGGCAGTGGGACAGTGAGCAGCCCTGGTCCAGCTGCTGAGCAGGCTGTCATTTGCTGTGTAGGAATCACAGGATTTGTGGCAGCTGCAGGTGGGTGATAAGGAGACCAAGCCACAGGTAACAGGCTGCATTAGCTCCATTACTCATAAAAAACAGCCCAGTATTTTTTTCTTATTGAAGTTTACTTTGAAGTTTTATAACTTTTCTAAGTGGGGGAATGAAAAGTTAAAACACTTTGTAAACCATCCTGCTGGCAAATGAAACAGAGGTGCCACTTTAAGCATCCCTACTGAGCCTCTGGTCCTACTGCCACCCATGCTGCCAGGGGCTTGCCCTTGGCTTCAGAGGTGCATGGTCTCACCCACGGGGGAAGAGTCATCTCTTGCATCACTTATCTAGCAGGCCATCGGTAACCAGCTGAGAGCAACTCTGACAAAAAGTCAAGCAGGACTTGTCCTGACATCTGGTGTGGAACGTGGTAAGAGCATCTCGGCGCTCCCATGTCGCTGGTATCTCCAAACAGCTTCTAGACTGCTCCAATCCACTGCAGCATCAGGGCAGCACAGATCAGTTCGCAGGCGCAGCGAAATGGAGCCAACTTTTCCTGTCCAACTTTTAAGATTGTTATCTGGGTGATTACTAAAGTCTAAGACACAATGAATAAATACATTCATGTTTCCCAACTGGAGGTTCGTGCAAAGTGCCTGGATGAAAGAAATGTTTCTTTTATAACAGAACCAGGCATAGCAGAGCTGTCAGTTTAGATATGAATCTTCAGCCAAAGTTGAGTCTTTTTATAATAAAGCTTTATGATCTTCAATATTTTAGAGTCCCTGGACAAATGGGAGCGGCTGACAGTGGCTGATGCGCTGGAACCTGTCCAGTTTGAAGATGGAGAAAAAATTGTTGTGCAGGGAGAGCCTGGTGATGACTTCTTCATTATTACAGAGGTAAGATTGGCATCCTGATAAGCTCTGTCATTTCCTGGTAAAGATCAAGACTTTGTATTAAGAGACGTTTGGGTTCAGTTTAATCTCTTACTTCAGCATAAATCTCAACTAACTCCACCCAACCCAGGAGAACTACTCAAAATTCTAATGAATGCAGACACCAGTTCCATGGAAATGTCTTGTGGGGTGATCCTTAATTTCCAGTAAATTGAAGATACAAAGGAATTTCAAGGTGTGTCTGGTGTCTTTACTGTTTTCTACATGAGATTTTTCTTGTTTAAATCACCAATACTTTAGCATAACTGGCCAGCCACACGATGCATTGATCTTTGTTCCTGAAAGGACTTAAAGGGGAAATCACAAACGAACATCTGTAAACTGGAGCAGGAGACCTGATCTGAAAATGGATAATTTGTTCTTTGTTTTGCCTGAAACTCAGTCCAAATGACTGAGCCATTTTCTTGTTTACCCTCACACAGGCAGACAGATCTGTCAGACAGCTGAAAATGCTGACATCTTTTTGGGAGATTATCTGACACTTCTGTTCCACCATCTCACTTCTGCAAACAGATGCTGAAGGGATTTTTCCTCCCTCTCTGACATAAATATTTGGATCCTTGGTATCTCATACAAATACCTATGCACTGTGATATAACAAATTATAAAAAGGTATTAGAGAGACTCAAGACTAAGAATAACAAGACAGCATTAGGATATGATTGTATATGTATTGAAGTAGGAGCTTTTCAGTACCAGCTGTGAGTGTTCATACACAAATGTATAGACTGGGACTGACCAACTGGCTGTGTAGTGACAGTTCAAGTGCACATGCCAGGCCAGATGTTACATGACCAGCAACAAGGCAGTGCTGGCACAGGAGCTAGGAGGCAAACTGAACCCCTCAGTGTGGGAGAAGGTGTATCAGATGGATGTCAGGAAGCTGGTGTCATTGTGTTGCATTGGGATCCAGTTGTACCTACACAGAATTCATCTCTGCTGCATCAGACTGCTGTGTTGTGATGTGAGCTAGGAGGAAAGAGGCCCTGCCTTGCTCAGGTGATAAAGGGCTTGTACGGTGCCCATTCCAGATGGGTTAGAGGCCAACAGGTTTTTCTTTGCTTGCTCCTTATCTGTGGATTTTTGGACAGATGCCTCTATCCAAGGCAGCCAGAATTTAGTTCATAATCAGTATCTGACATATAAAACTCCATCCTTCTTTCCTCTTGAGTGTTGGAAATACATATGTGATTTATGAACATAGTTTCTCTTCTGATGCTCACAAAATTATCAGTGCAAATAACTGCACCTGTATATCACACAGAAAAAGAGGCTAGATGTTAGATGGGGAATTTTTTTTGTTAACAAGATATTTAGTGTATAAGAAAAATTTAGCAAATATAATTTTTTTCAGAAATAAGGAATTTTTGTTTCTACTACTGTTAGTGAGTATCCCGTTATTCCTTACAGCAGCGTGAGACTAGGAAAACCTAATTTTCTTTTCTTAGCCATCAAATCCCATGTGGAAAATTGGCAGCTTGCTTAAGAAGTATCAAGGGCCTTTATTTTCCCTCTCTTGATGGAACAGCTGTTAAGACTTGAATGGGTAGAAAAGTATTAACACTGCATACTGCATAATGAAAAAAATATCTGCTCACCTCACCCACTATAAATCTGACATATTTCTCACTTTGGAAATTGGTTATGTATTTCTACATTAAAGAATTAACATCCAGTATCAACGATTTCTTGTGCTGCAGTAGTATTTCTGCCTGCTCACACATAATTTAAGCTTTGTATTTTTAAACCTGATTCCATGGGAGTTTAATCTTTGGTGTTAAACTTTTCTGCAGGAGAGTTGATGTGAGCCGCCAGGAACACATTATTCTACAAACTGGTTGAAAGTAGTTTTGGCTGGTTTGTTGTCACAATATGTTGAAAAGTCATTAGCTTCTTTCATATGTTTGATGTTTGTGGCCTTGTAATCCAAAACACTAAAAATGCAGCCAATTTGTTTGGCTGTTGTATATGTAGAAACTAGTTCATATATCACCAGAATGCACAGTATGTCCAGTAGTACAAAGCTAAGCTTTGCCACACGGTTTTTGGGCAGGGTACTCATTTATTATAAACCACAGTCATTCATGGTATGCCTTAGACAAGTCAGTTACCAATTTACAAAGCTTGGGTGCACCAGCATCCCAGATGCTGGTTCCAAATGGGATCTTCATGATAGTGACTTTTATAGCTTCTCCACAACACCCAGGACTCCCACACGGATTTTAAATTGTTAGCACAGTGTTGTATGAACTTTGAAGTATATTGGTCCTGCAGAAGGACGTAGCCTGTAAGTGAATTGGCACCTTCAGGATTTGCAGACCCTTTTGAAAGGGAGACTTCCAGCCTTGGTGATGATCAGAACAGCAATTCCTGCTTTAAACCAGGAGTATCACCCTGATTAGTGTGGACAGGTATATTTAGTCTCCTCTATCTGTCAAGCAAACACATTCACCTTTTCTCTATTTTTCTTAGTATAACCTATTTTCAGAGCTTTCTGTCCACCATCTCATCTCCAGTGTTGCACAGCTCATAGTAGGGTGCAGGTTATTTGAGGTGTATGCACGAAAATACTACAGTGCCCCATGGAGAGCAAGCCTGCAGCAGGAGCTCAGCCAGATTTTTAGAATAACAGAAAATGTGCACAGGAAAGCGTCATGGGAAGCCAGAGCTTTTTAAGTTCACTGCTCACAAACCTGTTTATGTTTTTTTTTTTGTTAAAAAAGTCTAATGAGAAAAGTATTATGCTGAGATCCCAGGACAGCTACAGTTTTTCTGCCATCCTAAGTCTTAGCAGGCACCATTGAGATGTTTACTTGCAGTAGTCTGGGTGCTTTTCCATTTAAATCTCAAACAGCCTTCAACAAGATTTAGTTTTAATATTTAAAGGCTGTGATTTTTTCCAGAGATAGAATTATTTTAATGTTTATACCATATTTCTTAATTTGAAGATAGGATCAGAAATGAATGTCTGCTTACACAAGCAAAGTAACCGCTTCTGTGAGATTGATTTACTGCCCTTGAAACTGGTAATTAAAAAGGAAAAAAAGAAGCAGCCTGCAGTTTCTGTATTTTCAGATATTTCCAGGTCTTATTTTCCCACTGTGTTTTTCACACAACAAACTCGGGCTTTCCCAGACCAGACAGATGTGGAATGTATCTGCTGGATTCCAAGGTCATGGAATTATCCCATATGAGATTCCTGGCACAGAGGTGAAAAACTTTAAGCACCATGAAACAATTGTTGCCATAAAGAATTACATTTTGGCAAGCGTAAATCATAACAGATGTACAGTTTCTAACAAATAAATTTGCAGTTGTGTTGTACACTGCCACACTGTGTACCCAGCACTAGGGAGGATTTATTCATCTGACTTCAGATAAGGCAAATATTATTAGCTAGCATTTTAAAGTGGTAGCTTGCAGAGGCGTGTGAGCTTTGCGGAGTTAAATATCCCAGCAAACATGAAGTACCTTTAAATTAAATGCCTGTTGAACAGAGGCTGATTTTATTCCCAACTCCTGCTTTGCTACCGATTTCAGCTTGAACAGTAGTTCAAACTAGTGTAGTAGTGCTCTGAAACTGGAAAGAAATGAGGTTTTTGCTGTTGTCTAGGTTACTGAGAAATGTAGCGACAATAGTATTAAAAATAGCGGTTATGCTCGTGTACCGCTCTCTTAAGTTCAGCTTCCAACTTGGCTGGGTGGCAAAGCACCTCCAAGTCTGTAACACAGCTGCCAAAAACGCAGGGACCTGCAGCCATGAAGTGCCCTGCTGGGTTTTCCAGCTTCCACCCCTCCCCATGTCAGATCATTTGGATCTACTTGTCATGACCAAGCACCGTGTACGGCACATGGATATTGTCACGGGACTCCACCGACTGTGCTCAGGGAGTCTTTTAATCTCAGCTGCATACTGAGAGCTTGCTGAACTGCTGCCATATGGCCCTAATACTCCATGAAGTTTGACATGGCTTAAGAAAAATGCATGCACAGGCATAAACGTACGCAGGTGTAGGAGGAGAGAACAGCAAAAGGTTTATAATAGTGCCACAGTACGCCCGAAGAGCACAGCTTGTAAAGGTCCTTTAAATGTGCTCTCTGTAGCCTGTCATCTTGGAGGACAGTTTGGTTTGAGTGGTGCAGAAAGCAAAGAAATAAAACTGCAAGAGAAGCAAAACATTTCCAATTAATAGTTGATCGAGTTGCCCAGCAATAGCATGCAGCAGCCTAAAAATAAAAGATCTAAAAATAGAAGATAATTCACAGGAGAAAATTCAAGGAGAAATGGACTCATTGTATCAAGTTAGTTTCACATTAGATTTTTGTTTTTAACTTTAAAAACTAGCATATTTAATTGTAGATTAGTGCTAAGATATAGGGTGTAGTTGCATACTCCTCTGCAACTCCTTTGTGAAAAACACTTCAAAAAAGCTGGGGATTTGTGTTCTGTTGTATTATCCTGCTGCTTAGAGAAGAGGCAGGGTCAGGGCATCTGATTTCAGTCTCATCTGTATTATCAGTCCAGTCTGGGGGCAGAACATTACCCTCCCTCTTTCCCCATCCGTGGGAATAATCCCAATGACACTTCATGCAGGCGAGCAAAAGCTTAATGGGAAAAGGCATGAAGTATCCATCAGTACTGTAACCAGGCAATGGGAACAGCAAAACTGGCAAATAAGAGAAACATTTTCATTGATATTGAAGAAACCCTTCCAGAATTAATGCACAGAGCTGCCCGATTGACAAAAATAAATGGAATTAGTTGGTAATGATTATTTGTCCAGCACTATTGTGGGCTGATTACATTGAAAACAGTCCTGTAATCCTTGGGGGGAACACGAGCTTTCATGCTGCTGTTGACATTTCAAGTCAGGGCCACAAACTGGTTCCAGTCTGGGCAGGATCCACTGGGAGTTCTTGCTGACAATGTACTTGAGATACTGTCCTGTAGGTGAAATCAGTGTTTCCAGCCCTGCTGACACTCTTGGCATGCTATGGAGCGTCTCTGCACAAATGCAGTTCAAAGCCTTGTTAGGTGGAACAGTGTTTGTAAACTCTTCTGCCATGGTAACGTGCACCAACAGAGGAAGGTCCTCAGTCTAACTCAGAGGGTGCTCTGTTCTTCACAGAATTGGGCCTTTTTGTAGGAAAAGTCGACTCGAGTCTTAAATTGCACAAGCATCTGAAGATTTATGATTTAAAAGCTCCTTAAGAAGAAAAAGAAAAGAAGAAAAATAATAGCCCAATTGTTTCCTGCTCTAAATTGTTGCTCTTTGACTTTCTAACCCAAGAGAGACCCCTTTGGCACCTACCCCTGTGACAGGCAGGAGAACTACAAAGTAAACTTCTTCCGTATGGTTAATGAAGTCACTGCCTTAGGCACACTCTGCTATCACACCTGATAATCTCTTTAAAAACACAGTGTGATTAATTATTAATTAGGAAGATGAATGTTGTCTAGAAAAGGAGTTTCAAAGGCTACAATCTGAACTGCTTAGTGTTACCAGGATTTTGTTGATACCAAAAATGTTTGTCAAAGGCAGTCTACAGCGACTCCTACTATACCTAATAAACAAAATACACCGAATAAACACAGCCAGCACTCACTGAGGGCTCTGTGCTTTGCTTATGTTTAACTGCAGAGACATTGTTTCCAGGGGAGCTGTTACAGGAAAGGTACATTCAATTTTCTTGATATCACCTAGTTGTGTTGGAGCAACAGCATTTCCTTTGGCTCTGCTTCAGAGTTCATCTGTGTTCAGGACGACGTTTTTAATGGCCAGCTGACATCAAAGACTGAAAGTTAGGTGTCCCACCCTGACTAGGGATGGAGGTGGAGTATTTTTCTGAGTCAAAGGGACTAAAACATCAGCTTAGTCCAGCTCTTGTTAAACCCAGTTTAACTCTGACTTCAGTGGGCAGTGGAACAGGCAGCATAGACATGCAATGTCTATAGACATGCAGTCTTCAGCGTACCCTTACCTCTCCTCTGTTAGAAAGGGACAGTATTTCATAGGAAACAATTTGCTGCTCCTCTTCTTCTACCATCCATGGAGGACCTGTCAGCCATTGCAGGTTTTGGCCCTTCCTTCCAACTCTTCCTCAGGCTCCACTAGTAATCATGACAACGTAACCAATGCAGTCACCTACGGTAAATTCTGCAAAATGTGAAACCTCAGAAGTGTTCTACAATAGAGCATTTTCTTAAGAATTTTGTGAAACTTTAGATTAGCCAATATTTCTAGTCTATTTTAGAACTTTGCAGATTTTGTTCCTCATTTGTGGCAGAAACCAGGACAACTGTATGTAAATTCTGTGAGTTGCTATGAACCCAGAGACTGGAGAATAATGTATAATAGTTTAAAAATGTACAGTTAAAAAAATACTGTCAAACCCAGTCATGACTCAATCTTGAGTCCACAATCAGAATTAAGTCCTCTTGTATCATCCTTCTCCAAGACCATTAAGATCAGCTAGCTTTTGTGTTGCAAAAATGAAGCTTTTTTGTAAAGTCTGATGGGTAGGAAAACAATGTAATAGCAATGTACACAGCAAATAGTTTATTATGGAAAAAAATCTCACCTGGGTGGGCACATCCATGTAGTATCACCAAATAATTTTAAGAATCATAATAACTGTTGTATATGTGACCTTTTAACCAGCTCATTTCATCTTAGCTACGTATCTGTCTTACATGAACATCTCATGAACTTCACAGGGTTTATCCTCACCATACCTGTGTGATGAGGTGCGTGAAACAACCTCCACTTTGCATTTTGTGATCTGAAGCACAGGCACAAGAATTAAGATAGTTCTTCATTCCTGCTGAAGGCAATCAATGGGAATTAGGCACCTTGAAGGTCTGGACCTTCCTGATTTCGCTCACAGAAGGTCTAGGGCAGAAAATCAGTGTTAGCCCTATGGACAGATTCACAGGCTGCTATATCAACTGACTATCCTTTTTCCTTTGTGTTATATTTTACCACCCAGAAATGATGGGTGGTGTTTTCTGCTGCAGGTTATGTGGAAGTCACTTGCACTTTGTATTACTGATTGAAATTTGTTGATTTCTTCCCTTGTTTCTGTATAAAAGTCTTTCATAAATCAAAGGTTGGCAAATATTAAAAATCCAAGGTTATTTACTGGCTAAAGGAATATTTGCGGTGTCTTTGGCTACATAGTTCAAAGGATTTGTCTTCTCTTGGAAAGTAGCCCTAGAACTGCTGATCCTTAGCTGTAACATAAAAGCCATCCCAGGAATGATGCTATCAGCCATCCCAAAGGGCTGAAATGGCAGCTGAGAAGTGATACACCAGTGGTCTTCCCAGCCATTGCGACTGAGAACATCGCTTACGCCAGCATCACGAGGAACAGGCAGGACTTGCTGTGTTACTCTGTGTCACGGGGGTGTTGGTATACTTAGGTCTTGAAGCAAAACCAGCAGGAGGATGCAGTGTAGCCGTACTATTCTCAAAGGCTTAAAAGTAGTTTTCATAACCTCTCCTTTGCACATGCTATACCCAGCACAAAAAGTGTGTATGAATGTTTCCCCAGTTCACTTTTGACATGACAACTTGTGTAGGAGTCTTCAGTCTCATTCAGCTGTAATTTAAAACATCTGATTTGTAAACCCATAAAATTGGAGTTTATGCTGGAAATACAGACACACCCTGGCCTCTCACCACTATAGGATACGTGGAAAACTGGGAGATCGTTTGGTGCTCAAGGAAGTAAAACCCAAAGTTAGTAATTGGCAGTTTCATTCTTAATATATACATGCTCCATTTGACTTTTCATGAAAGTCAGAGTGCTGAATGTTCTCCATGTTCAAAACAGCCTGTGACTTCTTACTTAGCTAATACTTGCTTTAAGGTATGGTTGATGCTTTGACTCTTCTCTCTTTAGCCTTGTTTTCAGTAGTGTCTTCCTACCGTGGAAGTCTGCAGAAGCAGTGGTGGTTCCCAGGTAATGAGACACCTCTCCGTGTGAGTAAGGAGAGCAGCATGGGCTGTTTACCCCTCAAGGTTTTCAGGAGGTTCTCAGAATCCTTATAAGCTCTTTTGGCATTGAAACTGAGCTCACCAGCCCTGATTCAAAGCACTTAGTCAATGTGACCAAGAACTTTATGGCCTGAGGCATGTTAAATCTAAACTGAAATTAAAGGCATCTGCTGTCTCAGGAGCTAGGAGCTCTGTCCTGAGGAGTGCTTCTCTGTCTCTAAGCAAAAATACTGCAAATATAAACAAGACCTGAAATACAGTGGTGTCCAACCTGGTGGAATAATAATGGAGAATTTTCTAATCCCTGCTGGAGTTCATCCCTTTCTCTGAATCATGTTAAAGCTGTCCCTTACTGGGATGGCTTCTGTCCCTCCTCTGTAAAGATACCATTGAGATAACTGCAGATCTGCTGAAAGAATGTACCCCTGAGGGCTCATTCATTAGCTGTGTAGTGTGGATTTTGTGGAGCACGCAAGGCTTTCCACAGTGTGCTCCAGGAAGAGGCAACTTCAAGCCCATGGGTTTTTTTCTTCTGAATTTCAGAATTTGGGCTTTCAATACACAAGATTCACCAACTGAAAGGACTTAAAGAGAGGTTTCCATGGATGATTTTCCTGATCTCTGTGATAAGCTCCCTCCTCTTCTTCCCCCAGTTTGCTCCAAGTTTTAT
Organism: Aegotheles bennettii; assembly: GCA_013398125.1. Lineage (NCBI taxonomy): Eukaryota > Metazoa > Chordata > Aves > Caprimulgiformes > Aegothelidae > Aegotheles > Aegotheles bennettii. Next base: position 446,944 of record VZRW01003498.1, read on the forward strand.
TTCTTGCTCAGAAGCTCTTGCTCTAGCTGGCCACAGCTGCTCACCCAGCCCTGGTCACAGCATTAGTTATGAGACTCCAGTGACGGTGTCTGTCTCAGCCTTTTGCTTGGTCTGGTTACTTCAGCATCTACAGAATGTTTTCACAAAGAAGCAGATGGTGGTAGGAGTAATTGGGCCGTAAAACAACATTAACAGCTAAAAACGATTTTCACCAGAAAGGATTTTGCGGGCAGGGTGAGGGAGGATCAGCTCTGTTTTCTTGTTTTCTCTCCTGTACATTCAACCCTGCCCCTGCTGTAGGTGGTGGAGCTCTGCACTGTCTGCTTCCAGGAGATGAGCCCTGTCAGGTCAGTCACAAATACGAACAGTTGATGAATAACCCATTATAGAGTCACTTTTATGTTGACTCAGTGGACGTTTCCTGGCTTCAGAGAGAGTCAAGATAATGGCTAGCTTTGTAGAAAGAAAGAATCTCTAAAATGCAACATTTTTTTTCCTTTGTGACTTTTATTGCTTTGTACGCTGACATGTCTGAGGGAGGAAAACAGAGCCTTGTTGCCAATAATCCACAGCGCTTGGCACAGACGGTCTTTAAAATCTGGCACTGGGATGAATATTAATTCAGTTGTTTTCCCACAGAAGCTACTGATTAGTGAAGGCCAAGTATCAGTAAGATGATTCATTAAAACCCAGCATCTGAGCCCACCTTTACGGAGTGGATCTGCTTCTCATCACCCCTGCGACAGGTGGACTGGGTGTGCAATAAAATCCTAGCATGGAGTAAAGGTAAAAATACAGAGGGACCCCAAAGACTGGGCTGTGGTGCAACTGTTTCCCAGCTTTCTGGGCATGGAGCCAGGACAGCTAGCCAAGGAGGATCACACCCCAGGCAAGGGGCTCCTCCCATGGCTCAGAGTGGGTATCCTTACCCCTCTGTCCCATCCCCTCGCTCCCAGGCTTCCCAGTCCCAATTGACAACTGGTGGCTTGGAAGAGAAGCACAAGACTGCGGTGGCACTGAGGCTGAGGAGCACGAAGGCCACTGTGGTGTTGCCCTGTCTGATGATGGGGGATGATGATGTCTGTCGATGAAGTCTTGAGTCCCCCAACACCTCCATCAGACACCTGCATGATCTAGCCTGATGTTAGCTCTGCTCTAGCTCAAGGGCAACGTTTTGAAGTCAAAAGACTATAAAAACTTCATGTTGTGATTCCTTTTCAGCTGAAAAGGCTTAATGAAAAAAACCCCAATTTTTTATTCTTTGTGCAAAACGCACTTTGTTTCACCTCGGTATTGCAGGGCTCTCCATGTGTGAAGCAAATTGCAGCTGGTGCAGTGTATTCTGCTTCTTTTGGCTTTTCATGGTGTTTACTGTTCTCTCTCTGCCTGAATCTTGTCTTCTTCCATCTAATGACAACATTTTTGTGCTTCAAGGGGAATACATTAGGTACAGCACAGGTCTAATGCAGACTGTATCAAAGAAACACTGAAGGAGAAGATCTTCTGAGATACTGCAGTAGGAGGATGAGCAAAATGATTGAAAAGGTCTTCCTGTGTCAAACTTCTATGAGTTTAAATACTAAACCATCGAGGCAAAGGCGTTTCCTGGTGATTAATGACGGGCTGGGTGTAGTCATGTCTGGGCCTTAACCCTGGCCTCTCGTATATCCCTAGGAAATGCCCCGTGGCTCAGTTGTTTCTGCTGTTTTAAGCTACACTTGGTTTATGATTGATTGTCATTTTTAAAAGTACCTTTATGTTTGTGGCTATTTTGGTGACTGCTCTAGACAGCTTTGTTCCTCTCTCTGGGGTCTGCATGTTATTTCTAAACAGATATAAATGTGCCTAGGTAGCAGCAGTGGTGGAAGTTCAGACATACCTACAGTAGCCTTGTGCAGGTGTGATATAGCTGGTAACACACCACAAACTGCAGGTTGTTTGATATCAAGCACGGCTGTGGGGCTAATGTATAGGATCTGTGACAGCTGGGTAGTGATGTTTGCTTTCCATCTCTGCTAGATTGCTGTGTACATTCGTATTGTTGAGAATTATAACCAAGAAGAATATGATGCATTAAGGTTATAATATTATGATGATGCCATAATGATAATCCCATGCATTGTCTGCAGTTGTTGCAGTCTCTGAGGGTACCACACTGCACCCTTTATTACTCTAATGTTGCCTTTTGAGCTCATTTGACACCTCACTATTAATCCTAAAGATACTGCCAAGGTGCTGGCTCTCTGAAAATCCACTGAAACCAGTGACACTCAAGATTTCCAGAGTCACCGCCCAATTTAAAAAGTTGGATGTGTGAAATGCTGTGTATTTGTTTTCTAAAGCTGTCAGTAGCTCATGGGCTTGTATTGAGCATTGTCTCGTCTCTGCTCTGTAATCTGCAGTGAACCCTAATGGGTTCAGAAAAGAACTCACTTGCCAGAGATAAGCAAACCAAACAGCCCTTTCCAGTCAGTGCAGACCTGGGGTCTGTCCTCGCAGCCCTTACCCACTCAGCAGTCATTCCAACAGGGCACATCATAAATGATAGTCAGGAAAGTAGAGTTTGCCAAACTGGACCAAAGTTGTTTAAATGATCATTTTTTTAAAGTGGAGGGTGAAACATTACCTGACAGATCTTAGCAGGGCTCACAGTTTCACCAGGCAATTGCTATTTCCAGGAGTTCTGTAGTGTTGGGAGCTGTAGCTTTTGACTGTCCTTAATTTAAGCTAATGATTTGGAGATGCTCCATGAGTGATTTAAATGAACCAGTAAATGAGCAGATGTGATTAAATAAGGTGTAACTTATCATGGTTGTAGCTATGCTAGTGTAAAATATTGTCCATACAGTGTTTGTAGGTAGGTGAATGGTATCTTTTATTGGCTATATAGGCAATACTAGATACATAGGTGACTTGACAAAGGGCACGTGTGCCCAAAGGCTCTTCTCCCTTTTCTAGATACACTAGTTGCTCTAATTAAAGATATGACTTCCACAAACCTTGTCTTGCCTGCAATTAAATAAAATACTCCCAGAAACATACTGTGCAAAAAGATCTTTTAAATTAATTTCAGATCTGCTGTAGCTTCCATTAAAAGCAATAGGAGTCTTTATATCCAGTCCCGTCTGCTTCGCCGTGTGAACAGGAACATTTTATACCTCTTCACAGCCTCTTCCTTCATCTTTTGTACTAACTTAGCAAAGATTTAATAGTGACATATAATGAGGGCTTGTGTGACTGTGGAGTGAGGGGAAACTTATCTTTTGAACGTGTAAATTATGGAGTGTGCGGATTAACAAAGTGAGAAAGAGCAAAGGTATGTTCATAATAGCAATTGATAGAGTTAATAGCAATAGCAGATGGATCAGCCTGACCTTTTCTATCTCAAGTTCTATAGACTGCACTGCTCTATTCTAGTGGATGGTGAAGAGGGAAACAAGATAGGCTAGAAAAACTTCCTAAGCTCAAAACTTGGATAAAAATATAACGTTTTGAGGGCACAGGAAAAAAAAACCTGTATTCTGTGCTTTTCTTTAAAAAAGCAGTAAGTAAAAAAGTATGATACAAAAATGGAAATAAAAATAGTAACATCCTGCTTGTGAAAATTAAAATTCTTTTCTTTAAAAAGTAGAAATTTGTCCTGTATACTTAGTGTATCAAAAGGACATAGACATCGACTTTGCATACAGTCATGGTAGAATAAATGTTCTTCAATTTTCATACTGATAAATATGTCCTGTGTTACAGATGGAGCTTCACTATATTTTTTACTGATTGCTGGATCTTTAAAATGGGAGTTTAGGCCGGCAAAACCAAAACATTAACAAGTTTGACTTTTAAACCAGAAAGTTTTTAAAGCAGTGCTGAATTTCCCTTCCCACTCAGTGGTGAAGGACTGTACCGCACAGCCCGTCCCATCGAGAGGTAACATGGACACTTTGTTTTACCTTGTGCTGCCTGGATATGATCCCATCTATCTGCTGAGCTGGAATAGAGGAAAAAATAGAGGATTTCAGTTTTTAGCATCATGAACACTTGTCTTTTGTAGCCAGGCTACTTAGGCCAACTGCTGGGTATAGGATTCATACTTCAATAGAAAATTAGGGCTCCTGAAGCAATCAGTGCTTCTAAGTACATGCAGGATAAGGCCTGGGAATCTCAGTGTTGATCCAAATGGGTCACTGTCTTTATGCTGTAGGATGTCACACTCATCTGTACGGTTCGATAGTTTAAAAGTGGACCATCTATCAAAATCTCATTACTTTGGAGAGGATGGGAGCTCATGGATTGTAAACCTTAATTTATTTTTTATATCTTAAATTATGGTGCCATATCTAAGCCATAAATTTTTTACAAAACAAACTGCTGGTGCATTTGAAAGAGTCAAATGAGTACTCTCAGCGCCGCGACAGAGCAGTGGTAGAAGGAGTGAGCAGGTGCGTGGGGTGAGGATGGCAGAGAGGTGGTGATGGCACATTGCTTTTGTAACTGCTACTCTTGTTGTTTTTGCAATAAGATGCCCGTATTTACTTGGAGGAGAGGAGAGAAGGTTAATGATCTCGGTTCCTGGGAGTGCAGGCACTCCCTAGTGACTGAAAGGGAATATTCCTGGATCCACCAAAGATCATAATTTCACTCTGAGTGTCTGCTAGCAGAAGGACATGCCTGTCTGCCTTCAGTTTAATATCATCATTAATTGGTGTCAAACTTCTTGACAGTCTTTGAGTGTGTGCTCTGTAGGTTTTGCTTGGTGGTGTAGGAAGCTGAAATGGCTATCTGTGTACAAAACAGTGTTTTAAACTGAGCAGCACCAAACAGCCTGATCCTGCAAATCTAGGATCGTCAGTTTATTTCAGAGAGACTGATCTTGCCATGTTTTTTGTGCCATTTAAGGAGAAATCCTACCCACTGAGACCAAATGCTTTTGGGAGTGAGACTGATAAGCCCCTTGAATCCTTGCTAGATAATGCCCGTGCCTCCTGGGTCAGGGCTTAGAAGAGTTATTCAGTTGTAGCATTTGTAGGAGGTAGGTTTGCTACAGCACGAGAAGGATAGAAAGCCCAAAAACTTCATCGGAAAGATCTGACAAGTAAAGTAAAATGAAATTAAGCCATGAAACCTATGATGGGAGCAAGAGTAGGAGTCAGCACCAAATTAATTTAGTATGACAACTTCATTGAGTATATGGGTAATATAGGACTGTTTCTGTATTATTTTATTATGTATTATTTTATTTCTGTATTATTTTTACCCTGGTTACACTGATAGTGTACAATTGGACTCTTCCTCTAATACAGTTAGAATAGCATTGTTCCCAGAGATAAGATATGCAAAGTGAAGATAGATAGATAATTATAAATACATCTTCTTTGTTTTATGGTGTGGTCTTCCCGTGCAGGTCACTGGGACAATGCTCCAGGATGTACTTGTGGAGCTGGTGACTTGTGCAACAAGAGGCCAAGCGGCGTAATCAGATCTTACATCTGGGTGCTTGCTGTCAGGGTTTCAGGAAACTTCTTTTGCTCTGTGATAGACCTGTTCTCACTGGGCAACGGGAAAAGCCTATGTGACTGTTAAAACAAGAGTGGAAAAATATGTATCTGGAATATGCATTGCTTTATCCTGCCAAGCCAAGTGTTTATTGTGGAGGCCAGACACATCTGTCCTCCTCCAACAGATATCATGGTGTTTCTTGGATTAAAAAGGCCCACTGTAGTGGAACAGTGGAAGAAATTGCTTCAGAAGACTGACTTATTGGAGTCCTATATCATACAGACCCTGTCAAAAAAATATTAGCCACAATAAAAGCTGACACTTGGGGAGATGAAAACAATATTGCTTGATATTGTGATTACCTTTATGGCAACATGCTCAAGGTGGGCAGTGGGGAATTGAGTCTTTCATTCATTGACCTGGGCAGTCAATATGATTACTTTGGGGATTTTTAATTTTTTTTTGTTTTATGCAATAAAACATCTGTAATAGAAATTTTTTAAAAAATAGTTTTGGGAAAGAGACCGGAGTCATGGATTGCAGACAGCTATTTGGGTCAAGGGGTTAGGCTTTTGCCAGGCTCCAGATGGGGACGGAGAGGAGGACAGGGGCTGGAAGGGATTCTGAAGATGAATCCATCTACACTGCAAGGGCAATAAGGACAGCATCAGTGTAGTGAGCTGCACCTGATCTGAAGTTTGGCAAGAGAGAAGTCGATGTATGGGAATGCTGCTTATGAATGTGTGTTTGTTCTGAAAACTTGCAGTAAGTGTGAATAACAAAACTCATTACACTATCTTTGCATTTTCATGCCCTTGAAGATTTACTGGAAGGTCTTGGAAAACAGCAGCTTTGGCGGAACAATTTAGTTATATCAAGGATAAAGAATTCTAGCTGGAAACTTGACAGGCACCAAATCACTTTCTTATATCCAGTCCTTTCAGTTACTTCTGTGGACAGCCTTACATTTGCCACGGACAATTTTATGTTCATGGCATGTTTAATGGTAGATAAAGCCCCAAACAAACCCCACAAAGGACCAAAACCAACCTTGCCCTGCATGTCTGGCTTATTTTTAAACAACCTTGCCTGGTCCAGGTGCCCTTGCTCATGCACATTGTGCCTACCACATGGTTCTGTATCCTCTGCGACCAGCTGCCTGGCACATGAAGAGTGAAAGCACTGAAGCTGAGAAGAGTTTTGTGATTGTTTTCAAATGGACCTGAATTTACAGCCCTGGTGTTTCTTCAGTATTTTTGTAATACTGATATGGCATGTGGGTGATGGGGTGGAACGATAAATTGTTCTGAGCAGTGTAACATGTTGACAGTCTGCTGTCTAGGGATTTATACTGAGCACAGGTTACTGCTAATGGGTAAAATGAGAAATTATAACTTTTAATGTGCCAGATTAATTTGATGTACATCCAAGTCTGCATAAAAACCATCACATGCTTAGCATGTATCAAACAATGCTTGCACATGACTTGATTTTTGTTTCTGGTTCCTGGCATCAGAAGAAATAAGATTTACCCCTTCATTTATATAGCACATAAAGGTTACATTACAAGTAAACCTAAAGAATGACCCAGCAATTTGTAAAGTCTATGGGCTTAAAAATAACCCTGTTATGAAATGGGACATGAGGCAACACAACAGTATTACAGCAGCTTAGTTGTGCTTGTTCAGAAACAAGCAAATCATGGTCGTTTGCTACATAATAGTGGATATTCTCCTGCTCTTGGTTATTCTTGGAACCTAGAAAAGTGAAAGCTAGACTTGAAGTAGCCTTACATTGCTCTTCAGGTTTGCAATTCAATGGCTATGTTTGGGATACTATAGGGTGTATTTAAATGCAGTGTGAAGGTGAAGAGCCCATTCTGCAGGGTGCTGAGTGCCTTTAACTGCAGTGAAGCCGAGGTGTTTCAGGGTGGTCGGTGTCTCCTAAAGCCCCCCATCATACCCTGAAGCACACAAGTTTGTTTTGATGGAAGGAAGCTACAGGATATTTGCAGCCAGTGAATCTGTACTGGAGGGAGGTTTATGCTCCAAGCCGGGGTGGTCCTGCAGCCGGTTACAGACACTGACAGCACCAACGAGCCAAGAAATGCAAGACTTGGATGTTCAACTGCAGAGTGAGAGCTGTGATATTTTCCAATAACTGGCATCAGTCTCCCATGCATAGTCCACATTATTGTATCTCCTCCCCTTCCCTGTCCTGCTTGGGGCAGGACCAGCCCTCACGTATTACTTGCTTTCCAAGCTGAAAACCTTAAAAAAACATCGAAATATCGATGTTCTCCAGCTGCATGGTCAAAAAATGGCTCTCCAGTCTACAAATCTTAGCTTTTAAAAATCTTTTTAATTTCAGTTAAAATCAAAATCTGTTGACATTTTGCCTTTCCTTATGCTTTTAGTTTGGACCCAGAAGATAATTTTATGTGTTACTCATTTTTTTTTCCAGAAGAGCAGATACCTTCTCTATTCCTCTACAAAAGCCTTATGCCACAATAATTTAAGATTTCCTCCAGGTTAGAATATTTCTGCATGTAAAACCTCTTTGAAGGTTTAAATAGACTGTAACTGAGTTTTGACATGTATTAGCACGTGTCAAATGCAGCAGTTATTAAGGGTAGTGGAGACAAGACACATTCCATCTCTCCAGTGACTGACTCGCAGGTGTCCAGATCACTACAGGCCACAAGCGGGCAAAGCCACTAATAAAAAATTCACCCTTTGTTGCAACAAGCAATAAGAACTCCCTTTACCAACAACAGATCCAGTGAATGATCAAGTCAGGAATAAACTCTAGATACTGTCTTAGAAAATCATATCCCAAGATTCTGACTGGGAAAATTGCCTTTTTATTCCTTTTGATGTAAATCTTTGCTGTGTCTCTTGTAAGGTTCTGCATCCACCCAGAGCATTTTTTAAAATTATATTAAAGCATACATTTGCACAGCATGATGTGCATTACTTAAATAGGAGTTACTCAGTTCTGTCCTGTTCCTCTTCTCTTCTGTGTGAGCTGCATCTCTCTGCATGCAAACAGTTTATGAGAGGAATGGTTTGCCATATTGTTATTTTTTTAATAATTCGATTCCTTTCATTCATATATCAAGAACTGACTGAAATTGTCATCTCTCCCATAGCAGAACTAAAGGATTGTGACATGCAAAGGGAAATACTCAGGACTCGATAATTTTAAAGCTTAGCAGGTTTAAGCAAAGCCAGCTGACTTTCTGCACTTCTCTCCCCAGGGCACAGCCTCTGTTCTGCAGCGCAGGTCTGACAACGAGGAGTACGTTGAAGTTGGAAGACTTGGTCCATCAGATTATTTTGGTAAGAAAATTCCACTTTAGTGTGGTTTAGAAAGACAGGCACATGGAGTTGTATCAAGTAGTTATTGTCTTAGTGTTCTACTCTTTTAAATGCGAGGGGTTACGCGTAGGTCAGCCTCTGCTTTCAGTGGTACTGGGATATTTCAGTGAAGCTGAAACCATTCCTTGGTTTCCACCAGTGTAGCTGACAGGAGACAGATCCAGAATCAGCAGAACAGTCTGAAAGCATTTGTTTTCAAAGGCATTTTACACGCGTGCATTATGCATGTGTAATGCGTTTGTACTGTCAACAGAATTATGTAAAGTGTCTGTCAAGAGATATATAAAGGAGATGTTCTACAACCAAAGCATCTGGGTGGTGGCTAGAAAATGCACCCTCTGCAGAAGAGGTGCAGGGCACGTGACAGTGTGTTTATCCCTGTTTCCAGGTGAGATAGCATTGCTGCTCAATCGACCCCGGGCTGCTACAGTGGTGGCACGTGGACCCCTGAAGTGTGTGAAGCTGGATCGGCCCCGCTTTGAACGAGTGCTCGGTCCTTGCTCCGAAATCCTCAAGAGAAACATTCAGAGATACAACAGTTTCATTTCGATCAGCGTTTAAATGATTCCTTCTGTAAAGCTGCCTTTGTGTGACCTTGTGCACTTAAATTTGCTCTGTGCAGCTCTACAGCTTTATGAAGAAAAAAAGAAAAGATGTGCATTTTATGTGTATTTTTTCTGTTTATGTCACGTACTGGATGTCACTTCAAATCTCATGTACCATGTGAGTAGGAAGACAACTGTTTGGATGAGACTAGCTTTGGGGAAGATTAGGCTCTTGGCTTGCAGGCAAGATTTTTACCTATTGTTGGATCATACAGCTTAAAACTGTGTTTTAAACGATTTCAAATTCATATGAATTTCTATTTCCCTTGTTACCTCTGAAGTTGGTCTTACCTTTTGTCAAGCTTCTTTGATCAAGCAGTGTCCCCCTGCCTGTCACTTTGAAAAGCCTTCTCACTGGTTGTGGACTGGAGGTTTCTGAAATCTCACGGGGTGAGTGGCAGTCACGCAGGTTAAGAGGGAAGGTTGGAGGAAGCTTTTGATCATTCCAGCAAGCCAGGGAAAGGTTGAGCTTTTGAGTCATTTTGTTAGTAGCTTAAATATAGGGGCCATACTCCTCCATGTTACAAGCCCTTTCAGGTCTGCTTTGTAGGATATGCTAAGCAAAACAGCTTGCCTCAGTCTTCTGGGTGAAGAGGTCAAGGAACAACGTTTTGTAAGAATTCAAATGGAGCCTTTATGACCGAAGTTATTTGTCCTTAGCTTTTTTAAAGTGAGGATTTGCATTACATCCCTTAAAAATCCAACAGGAACTTCTCTGCTGAATTAAGTGGGCTTTGAAAGCTACTTATCTGCAGCAGAGTGTCCTCAGCCACTTCTCTGAATGGTATGTGAAATGCAGAAGAGGTGGTGCCAGGTGTACATCAGGGGCAGAACCAGCAGTTCATTTTTAATAAGGTCCACTTAGTTAAATTCAAATGCCTTTCTTTTAGTATATGACTACATTTTAGGATTTTTTTAGGATTTTCTGAAAGCCAAATACATGCTTCAAAATGCTGCCTCTCTTCCAAAACACTTGTATAACAAAAAGCACCAGGATCTTGAAAGAAGCTCCTAGAGCCCAGGTCCCTCCAGGGTTGTGCAGCCTTGCTGGCACTTGTTGCTGCCCTGGCTAGGCACGGGTCTTCTCTTGAATGGAGCTTCTTGCAGATCCAGACCTTGCTCTGCTGCACAGCCCTCAAGGATGGGAGCATTTATTCTTTGGGAAGCTTTTCCTTTGAAGAAAAACTTGTCTTTGCTAACAGCAGCAAAGGTCTGAATCTGAGCTACCCTAAATAGCACTGCCCACTTTTCAGCTGTGGCAAAATTCTGTTTGTTCTTTACGACAGCATTCTCTGGGTGAACCCAAACTTTCTGTACCTTTTACACACTGAAAGTTAGGCAATGAAATAAGGCAGCAATTTCCCTTTTGTAACCAGAGGTGTTAGTGAAGAACATGACTAAAATTACTCCTACTGACACGTAATGTCTTTGGAATTAACAAAAACTGACTTGGGACTTGCCTATCAACTCCCACCAAGAGGGCCCAGTATTCCAGTAGCTGCCCACAGTGGTTTTTACAGAGCTGACTGCTTCTCGACTTCAGAATCCTCTCATCACTTCAAGGTGCTTAATTGATTTCAGCAGATTTTCAGTGGTCCTGTCAGTGTATATTCGTTGCTACTATTTATTACGGTTCTGTTATGCTTCTTGCACGTGTTATTAAATATGACCATTCACATTTTTCAACCTTGCAGTTTTTATCACCTACATTTATATAGGCAGCCCCCCATTATATATAGAGAGAAAGGTATATGCATTTGTAAAACTTTTGGTTTGCTTCACTGTTTTTGTATTCTCTTGTGCAATTTTTTTTTTTAAATATTTTTTAAACGTTACCAGTCACTCATCTATGTTCTTTTACCTATTGCATTTCTGTTGTATTGGTAAAAATTTGTGATTGTTTCGCATAATAGGCAAGATATAAATTTCTTGTTAAACACCAAGTATTAGCCTCACTGTTTAGAAGTTACTTGAGCGCGCGCACACATGACACAGATTCTTTGCTTTAAACCTTTACAGCTCATGGAAAATACATTTGAATTATGGTTCTGTTATAAGCAATCTCAAGAGAAGTGTAACCGTTTAACACCAGGATTCCTATGCTAAAAGTGGAACAAAATGATATTCCATGACATTTTAAAGATAACTGTAATTTTTGCAGTGGATGATGGGACAGGATTACGGTATGAATAAAATTCTTCTACATTATATGCAGCCGTTGTGGCTTTATTATTAATGGAAGTCTGTATGAATAGAAGTCATGTTCTAGTTAAAAACTGCATATCATAAAAAGTTTAAACTCTACTGAAAATAATGAGATGCAAAGGGACAAAAAATAGACCAAGAATCCCAGTGCTATATATAGTAATGGAAACCAAACTGGTTTTCTGGAGGATTAGCATGAAGAGAAAGAATTCTTGTGTTTAAATGTAACCATATATGTCTATATAAAGAAGTGGGGGTTCAAGGTGTCTCTCAGACCTTCACGGTGTTGTTTAGATGCCAGTTTGGGAAGGTATTTAAGCACATGTGGAACATGAAGTATGTAAGCCGTCTCGCTGGTCGTAGGGACCCTTTGTAGAGCTTCGAAACCCACAGGACTTGTGATGAGGCTGCTGTGCAGCCAGCAGGAAGAACTGGGGAGGAACAGATTCAAATACCAATGCTGTTTCTTTTTTCCCCCAATATCACAGACAAAGCACTTGTCCCCAACCATGCTGGGGATCTGTCCCAGTCATTCCTCTCAACTTCTGGCCATGCATGGATTTTAAGGAGTGCAGCTGCCCTAGGTCTGAGGCACAAAGCCATTTTTGGCACCAGAGATGTATTGTGCTGCTGCCATGGCTTGTGTTCTTGCAGAGGGCTGGCCAAGAACTACGCTGAGGACAAACTTCTCAGAGCCTCCAAAGGAACCACCCGTATCTCCTGCATCAGAGGTTGAACGCATGGGTTGAAGGACTGGAGAGTATAGCTTCTGGGTGAGGAAGAGGTGTCTAGCATGTTGTTAGTGCCACACTACCTACAGTATCCACCAGAGCTCTGGGAGGTCACATAAGTGGGTATGTTGGGGTCCAGGCTTGGCTTTGGAGCCAAGAGCCATCACCTCAGAGCAGTGTGGAGGACTAGTGGACTCGCTCCATGCAGCTTCTCTGCAGTGGCCCCCATACAGGAATCTTGGGCGGCTCCCGGCATCCAAGGGCTGTCCAAGCTTTCCATTTTTGGAGCGTGTTATTTTTCCCCCCTTTGCTATGATTCAGGCGGGAAGGACTTGTCTTTCCAGAGAATTACTCACATTATGTAGTAATCTGAAGTGACCACTCTCTCTGAGGTTCTTCCAGAAGGACATTACCAGCCCACACTCCCCAGAAAAGAGCGTCTCACCACTCCTCATTGTCATTCTTTTTTTGGGTTGGTTTTAATTGTGTTGCAGCCATTTCAGGATTTCTAAGACAGAATAAAAAGCTTTTTTTTTAATAGAAACTAATTGTACCTCCAGGTTTTTTGTGAGGCCCGTGTGGCTGACCAGGCTTGAGTGTGTGTATCAGGTTACTCTAAGCTCTCTTAAGGATCTCCACTGCTTTGTGGCAATGGGTGCCCAAAGTTGTGGAGTCGTAGGAACACCATGAATCCTTGTTCCTCAAGCGAGCAGTCTGCCACATGTTACCTGTTCCAGTGTTGGTGGAAAACAACAGCTGTGGGAGAGAATCAAGCAATCCTAGTGCACACCAGCTTGGTTGTTGGCTGCTGGTTAGCTTTTCTCACAAAAAGTGGTCTTCAGAAGTGGAGTCACGGCATGAAGGGTGACATTTCTTCTCTTGTGAAAGTTGCATGAGGCGTGTGCATCACATTCAGTTTTGAAGACTTAAATGGTGCATAAACCCACTCACTGACCTATTTATGAAAGAGATCATGTGTGTTCTTTGTGCACATTTCTGTGTAGCAGCTGAGAGAGTATTATCCTGTGCAGAGGCAAACCCATGATGATCTCGCAGAGAGCCAGAGATCCTATTGCTGTTCATGCAGCGCTACATGAATACAAAGACTGTTGTGGGTGGATGGGAGTTAGCAGAGTAGGAACACAATTTTTGTTGTTGCACCATTGGCCCAATGAGCACTAGCTGGTTTAAAAGCTCACACTTCATAGCATCATAGAACCATCAAATGGTTTGGGTTGAAAGGGATCTTAAAATGTCATCTAGTCCAACCCCCTGCAGTGAGCAGGACATCTTCAACTAGATCAGGTTGCTCAGAGCCCTGTCCAACCTGACCTTGAATGTTTCCAGGGATGGGGCTTCTACCACCTCTCTGGGCAGCCTGTGCCAGTGTTTTACCACCATTATCAAAAAAATTTCTTCCTTATTTTCAGTCTGAATCTACCTTCTTTTAGTTAAAAACCATCACCCCTTGCCCTATTGCAATAGGCCCTACTAAGAGGTCTGTCCCCTTTCTTATCTTTCTTATAAATCCCCTTTAAGTACTGAAAGGCCACAGTAAGGTCTCCCTGGAGCCTTCTCCAGGCTGAACAACCCCAACTCTCAGCCTTTCCTTATAGGAGAGGTGTTCCAGCCTTCTGACCATTTCTGTGACTTCCTCTGGACCTGCTCCAACAGCTCCATGTCTTTTCTGTGCTGAAGACTGTAGAGCTGGACACAGTACTTCAGGTGGGGTCTTGCTTGATATTTCAAAGACCAGCTCACCATTTAGAGACAGAATTATCTTCTCTTACATTCCCAAGCATGTTTTTTTAATTTATTTCTAATGATTTGGCAACTCTGACTGGAGCTCATTTTTGCCTTCTTCAAATGCACACGACTGCTCAGAAACTCGTAAGCGTGTTTCCACAGCCAGAGTCACTTCTGTAGGTCCCACTTGCCTCTGGAGAAGAACATACTTGGATATGAACGTATGTGTAGCCTTGAAAATTTGATGTTACGGGAATGCGTTGGCTTCGATGCTCCTCTTCCATGAGCCTCCATGGCTCTTTGCTTCTCGGCAGAGGTTTATCTGGGATGCAGCACTTGCACAACAAGCTGGCCTTTTCTCTGAAATAGCTGCCTGGCCAGAGGAGCTGGCATCTGCAGCCATCTGGTATTTCTGCGAAGGCCGGGGATGTTTTTTGTGCTTGATCAGGCTCCAATACCAGAGTGATTCTTCTGATGTCTGAAAATCTGGATTCAGCTTTTAGGAGAGAGGCTGCAGTCAGCCTGGGAAAGGAAAGCAAAGCATGAATGTCTCTTTGGGCACACTCTGACTCCTAGCTCCAAAGTACATGGGTAACTGCTCACCTCTGAGTGCTCCAGCCCCTCCCCAGCCATGTTTTAATCCTTGTTTTCAAGTCAGTGTCTGCAAAAATATCTCAGAGGGTCTCTACTGCACAGACCAGCTGCAGCACACGTCCCATCCTCTTGTGCTCGGGCGGTTTCAAGTGTGCAGAGTTCTCTTTAAAAAAGTTGTGAGCTCTCATGGAGGAAAAAAATCATCATTTTACCCAAAAAGACTGCTCCTATTCCAGTATAAACTGTCTCCAAACATGGAACAGCAGCGTGCCATGTTGCTGCATGGGCCAGCAGTGCTGAATGAATTGGCAGATGCTGCGCTGCTGCGTGATCCCTGGGAGCTGGCCTGGGAGAACGCTGCTCCTCTCCACTCACAGCTTCACTTCGAAGCCCAGAGAGTTGAGTTGCCAGAACAGAGCCCCTCACCCAAGCCCCGATGGGATAAATTGAACCTCATGCTGCCAGGCCACTTTACCCTCGGTGGGTGCTAACAGCCTCTGCTCTTTGCAAGAACTGGCAGTTGGAGATGGGATGTATAGACTGATGATGAGGTAGGGATTTTCTCACCACTGCCTGCTGTTACTGGTGCTCTGGATGTTCATGCTGCTGGCTCTAGGGAAATCGAGCCTTTCTGGGAAGTGGCTACTCCCTATCCTCTTTATACAGAAAATGTATTGTTATTATTTGAAAGCACTTTTGTGTTGCCCTTAGACTACAAGCATGGCGATTGTTCCATTAGAAGACATCATGGTGCATAGCAGTGAAATACGACGTACAGTACCATGCAGTATGTATTTTCCAGATAAACTGGGAAAATAGTGAAATGGATCTGCAAAGTGGGGGTACAATAGCTGCTTTGCATTCCTCCACATGTGTGGAATTTATATGCGCTGCACAGTGACTCTGTTTCATTACCATGTGTTTACGATGCCCGGGTGATGAGTCTGTATCTCTAACCAGTTTCATTTTCTCACTTGTGTTTGTGGGCCAAGCACAAAGTCACAGCGACTTCGCATCGAACGCAGGGATGAATTAGTGCTGGCTAAACCCTCCCACCATTTATTTCCACTACGGCAGCAAGAGGGAACAGACTCAGCAGCTGAAAAAAAGAAGAGATTGTTTCTCCTTCTCATGCAGGGGCAGCTCAAGCAGTTTGCCAGACAGAAGTAGTTGGCTGCATTTGCCAACGCTGGGTTATTTGATTGAGACTTTCCAGCGTGGAGGTGCACCTCCTCCCCACCCCACCCTGCCCTGGAAACTGGACGTGCCACAGAAGTGAGGAGATGCATCAGTGCTCACAGTTTAACTCGTGTAATGATGACTGCAGGGATTGCTGCTGGAGGAGAATCTCCATCTCTTAGCACCGACTCCTGCAGAGGTGGAAAAGCCCAGGTCTTGGTCCTGCAGTTGGAAGGAAGGAGTCATGTCCCTGCACGTGGTTCATATGGCTCTTGGCGAGGCTGAAGGTATCTGGGAAAGCAATAGAGCTGCTCCTGAGCCTGGTCAGCCAGTAAGTCACCACTAATGGCCACCAGCAGCACCACGAGCTCTGCTCCCACTGATATGGATGCTCAGATGTGTCCAGCACATGCTACCATGGGCCAAATTCCCATGAGATGGCAGGATGGTTCATATCCTTGACACATATCCAGTAAAGCATCACACCCTCTCCTATTGCCTTGCATTTCTGGCTTTTAGCCCAGGATTTAGCTTTTAGAGATACTGGGTTAGCCAAGGAGGGCTTTTTAAAGCTTGGATTTGCGGGGGGCAGGAGAAGGTACCAAAATGGCCGGAGGTTCCCCAGGAACACAAGAACCAGCCCAACAATGGTGTCCTTGTGCGAGCGGGGAGATGCAGTAGAACCTGTGTCCGGATGAAAGCTGCCCTATCAAAACAGCCATAAACAAACCCACCTCCTGTGCTACAACGAAGCTGTTGTGCCAGGAGCATATTAAATTGTATATGCTTTTTCTCAAGGCAAAAGAATTGCAGCAGTGACGGCAGCTGTGCGTGCTGGAGCTGAGCCACTGTATTCAACTCATGAAGGCCTTGCTGAGGACGGGGTGGGGGAAGAACTGCTGATGAATGTATTATTCAGAGGGACCCACACTGAAATAATCTACTGGCACTGGGGTTGTGTGGTAGGGGAAAAAAAAAGAAGTGATTGCCCTGGCAGCACAAACTGATGCATTTGCAGCACAGGTGATGGGCCAGGTCCCTTCCCCGGCTGGGATCTGCTGCCCTGCAGGTGCTGATGTTTGTGGGGTGAGGGAAGAGGTCTTTTTCCTTCCTCGGGTTTCCCTGGGGAGGTTCTCAGTCTGAACCCCCAGGAGCAGAGCTGCAGCTACCACTGTGACCCAGGCAGAAGAGCAGGTGCCCAGCCTGCCCAGCGTGGGGTGTACAGGAGATGGGATTTAAACTGGTGAGGAGCAGGGAGATGTGAGCAACCCCAATCTCCATGGCTGTGTGCTCTGCTGATGGTCACCTGGTCAGTCCCAGGTGGGGTGGGTAAATGGGAAATAAAGTGGCCTCATACCCACAGGGAGAGTTGTTTTAGCCCATTTCTCTCCTGGCAGAGCTGTTCCCCGCCTGGGTCCTGCCGATGTCCTGGAGACACAGGGTGCAGAGGGCCTGGGACTCGCCCACGCTGCAGCCAGCGTGTTGTCTCAGTGGAGCCACCTCTGTGTGAGCATCCCCACACCAGGAACAGGGGCCCAGAGGGATCCTTCTGCAACCTCTGAATGTTGGACGACCACAAAACAGGGTTTCATCACCCTTCACACCATCTCAGCTGTGTGTGAAATGAACCTCGCAGCCAAGCTCGTGGTGTGCTTGGAGGAGGAGCTCTGAGTCTGCTGACCATGCTTTGCTCTTAGCTCTCTGGGCTTTTAGAGGTCCAAGCTTGAACCTTGCAGCCCTGCACAGAGGAGACACACAAGTCCCTACAGAGATCAGAGACCTTCTGTGAAGTATGGTGAGTACCTAAAATCTTTTTCCACCTTGAGCTGCAATTCCCTTGTGAGCAAAACTGACCTGTGGGTAAGGAATTCGGGATAATTTCTCATTCCTCACAAAATTCAGAAACATCAAGAAAACCAGCAGGATGCTTTCCTTATTAACTTGGGAGCATGCTAGCATAGAGACACCTCAATTAGATCCTCCTTAGGAGGGAGCAAAATAAAACAGAGTAAATTCAGAAAGCCTGACTTCTGTGCAGACACCTTGCAGGTGCCTCATCAAAGATCAGCTTATCCCCAGGCGATGTAGTTCAAAAGCTGCAGCGAGGAAATGGGGTAGAAGAGCCTGACACCCATCTCAGTTTAAATTCAGCCACTGCAGCTGTCCCATTCTCCAAGGCAGAAGAGGAAATTTATGGCTCTTCTGCAATGTGAGCAATGCTCTGAGTGCCCACAAGGTAAACGTCCTTTTGTGCTTGAATCTGTCCCCTGCCTGCAGTCACTGTGCACACAGGGCTAACATGATTCAGTGAAAGAAAAACCCATTTTGGTTGCTTTTTAAGCAGATTACAGCAGATTAGCTGACTAATCTATATGGAATCCTCTCTCCGACAATTTCAAACTGTAAACAAATCCAGCCACTTTTGTATTGTGTATAAATATTTACTGTGGCTTATACGAAGATTAACTTCAAATTATATTTGCAACACTGGTTTTATTTTGTGGCTTGCTACCTTTAGTAATGTAAAACCTTTTTGAAATAAATGTATCTTCAACAAAGCATGAATTTAAGGCCCATCAGCTGTACAATAGCATGTACCAGAGCAGGTACACAAACAGAAACTGAATACAGTATTGCTGATAAATGAAGGAAATTTAAGAATAAAAGCTACTGGTGCAGAATAAGGATGCCTGGGATTATCATGACATGGAATTAAAATCTCCCCTATAAGATCTGATTTAGCAGCTGACACTTCACCACTACTCACGGTTGGTTCTTTAGCTGCAGAAAAATATTGTGCATGGTTTGCAAGCAAAGGGCATTTGGTGGGTTCTGAGATGTCACCCTCCTCAGGTGGCCAGTGTGAGTGACCCTGACCCTGCCTGCTGCCCAGGTGGCTGGTATGAAACCAAGGCAGCCTTGTTAACAAAGCAGTGCACTTTCCTGAAGATCCGGGGTTTTCATCATACTTCCAGCCATATGGAGAAACAGAAGAGCCACCAGATCAAAGCTTCAGAGGCTGCTGCTGATCCCGGTGAGATCCCTGCAAGCCCAGTGGCTGGTGGTGTAAAAGCTCCTATGTTTGATTCCTGAATTTACAATGTCACTGGGGAGGTAATGGGTAGGAATCACTGTTTTGACACAGCTTGGCAGAGGAGGGGACAAAAAGGTTGGAGGGTAACATCTCACTCTATGCCACATTGCCTGGAGCTGAATCTCTGAGCACCCCATGAGGAGCAGCATGGGAGGGCACTGGCAAGTGATGGGGAAGGGGGTCAATGCCAAAAACCAACAGGCCAGAGGCCACTGCTGAGGGACCACAGGACTGTGTTTGGCAGCACATTGTGCTCTTGAGTGGGATGCTCTGGGGGCAGCCAGCACCAGCCCACCCGCACCCCTGATATCCCAGGACTGTGCTGGTGGGTGCCCAGGCTGCCCTGCTCGGGTGCTGCTGCTCTGCAGAGGGCGATGCCGGCCTGGCACAGCCTTTGGTTGGGACATGGAGAATGTTGTGTCTACCAGGCTAGCAGAGGAATGCTCAGTTTACAAGACAATGGCTTTTTAGGAAGCCAGAAAAAGTTAAAGAGCCTTCCCAGATGGAAGACTGTCCCTTTCCACCCTTTGTGTAATCAGGACAGCTTCACGCTGCTTAATATAAAAGATTTCCAAACTCTTAGCAAATGAGTATCTGAGATCTGGCTTCTGAGGTGGTTTATGTTCTTTTTGATAGATTTAGGTTATGGGAATGTCGGTTACAGAGGCAGTGAGTGATTCATGCTGAAACCACCCGGGTGGCAGCCGATACCCACTGTCCACCCAAAGGCAGGGGAAGCTGCTGCCTGGGCTGCGTTAGTGCCTGCAGCCTGAGCTGTTCCCTGCTCAGTTAGAATTGCAGAAAAACTACTCCAGCCAAGAAAAAGGAAGGGCTGCATTTCATAGGTGAGAGGTAGTCCTTACCAGATCAACATTTTCATAGCAAGCTGGGGACTTGTAGCAATGCTTCAAGACCTCAAACCGATGTGCTCCACGTGAGGAGCTGTACCAACACCTTAGGAACAGCCAGGTGTCCCGGGAGAGGCTTTGCCTGCTGCTTGAGGAGCACAGAGCCACACGGACAGGAGCTGACTGCTCAGTGCTCACTGCCCACCTTGGAGCTGCCTTGGAAAACATCTTTCCCCCACTGACTGCAGTTTTGTCTCGGCAGTACTTGCAGGATCAAACCCTTGAACAGATGCAGGAAAGAAGCAGGGGGAAAATAACATTCTCCTTTACATTTTTCCCCCTATAGTCAAGCATTTTGAAATTCTGTTTTCATCCAAAGAACATCAAAGCAAGCAAAAGGGCAGAGGGTAGTCTCTGAAAAAAATCTCAAAGGGGAGCTGCTCTTCAGAGAAGGATTGGAGTCCTCCAGCTTTGATGTGCTCCCTGGAGCACACCTCCCACCAGGTGACCCTTTTGGCTGGCTGAGGCTGGGCACAGATTGCTGGCTGAAAAACCACCCAGAGGTGAACCCAGGCACCACAACAGAGAGCAGACACAGCATGGAAAATTGGATGAACAAAGCTGTGGGGTGCAATGTTGGGCAGCAATGAAGTTGTTGCTGTCATCTCTGTGCTGCCTCCTGTCACGAGGGTAGGAAAGGTGAGAAGCAGGGATACCCCTCATTGAAACTTGCAGATTCCCACTGGGCTTTCATAACTTCTCCAGGACCTGTGTGAGAGCAGAGTGAGGCCACGAGCCAAGAGCCTTGCAGCATCACATACTTTTGTTGCCATGTAATAAGCTGAAGACTCAAGGATACTATTTTTGTTTGCAGGTTTCCCCCCCCAGTTGCTTGTGTTTCAACTATACACAAATCCAGAAGGAAAGTTTGTGTCTTTTTTTATATCAAAATTATGATAAATTTTGGAGTGCCTTGACCACTTATTATTATGAAAATCCACTGAGTTTTGTTTTGGAGTTCATTACTGTTAAAATGAATCAAGAGTCACTAGGGATCACTGGCTTGTGCAGGCATCAAGAAAGCCCTCAAAGTGGTGTGGGAGGCTGCTAGTACTGGAGTGGCCACCTCCAGCCCACTGAGCCCTTGGGGTGATGCTGGAGCACAAGGGCTGTGCTAGATGGCCTCGGAGTGGCTCTGTAAGTGGCTGTGTGGCCATGCCCAGTGAAGCCACCCCTCTCTGCCTCCAGTTTGCAGCACTTTGCTGGCTGTGTGCCTGCAGGGTTAGTCCATAAAGCCCATTTCACCTGCAGCCGTTCCCCCACGCAGAGCATCTCTGATTAGGAGAGAAAACATCTGCAGCAGGAGGAACACGTGTGTTTTCCCATTCAGCATCCATCCTCTATCACAGGCTGGTGGCCTTGGGTGAAGCCTGGAGCTCCAGATAACTGGGCACCCAAGGGAACCTCCCCAGGCTGGTGAAATGCTGGCCAGGGAGTAGTGCCGGCAGCTCCTGCCCGAGATAACGCAGCGTGCTTTCACCATTTATTGCCTTTATCCCCACTTACTGCCAGCCTGAATGTTTCAATTCTCTCTCTCTCTCTGTTCCGGCATTTCCCTAACAAGCAGTGTTATTTTGTTGCCTCTGTTTCAGCAGGGACAGACGGGGCCTTGTTTTCCAAACACCACACACATACCCTGAAAAGCAAGCGGATGGTGGCAAAGCATATTTGGTCTGCCTTGGTGATTTGAAAGGTTATTATCTGACCTCTCTCTCATCACCTTAGCCCCATAAATCTAGCAAAGGGACCATTCTTAGTCCATTAGAAATGCATCCTGTCTCCCCTGCGATGGACTCATGATTCCAGTGCTGACCTTACCAATTAATTCCCATAATTCATTCACTCTGCCTTTCTTAGAAGTAAATCTGCTCCCCAGCTTGACTCCCTTGAGGCAAATTCAGCCTTCGGGCAACATCACCCATCACTAGGAGTTACATCAGCATGGACTTCAGCTCATTGTTCCTGCTTTTTGGTTTCAGCAGCATCTCAAATTGCTTATTGGCATCGGGTGGTTGTTTTCAAGATCTCACATAGCTTCAAGTCTTTCTCTCTGATGCTGCGTGCACTGATAACAAGCCATGTTGCTAATCTCCCATCAGGTTTCATAATGTCAGAAGAAAAACCTGGTAGAAGAAAATGTTCATCGCAGTTTGTTCTGCAGTACAAAAGGTCGTTCTGGCTGAATAGTTTGTCAGAAAATTTCCATTTGGTGCGAAAGTTTTCAGGGAAAATCTGAGCTTCTCCTTTGCAACAATCAAAATGCTTCACTTTCCAATAGCTACCAACCATCCCCTGCACCAAGCACAAAGCAAACATGAAAGGTCACTTTCTTCAGAAGTGCTCATGAAAAGCTCTGTGCGTGTCTCCAGCAGCCTTTCTTGTGTCCCTAAGCTACCTGTTATCCTCTGAAACCCCTCCAGATAGTCTCTGGACCAGCACGACACCACAGCTCCCACAGGTAGCACATAGACTTCCATAGGGCACAGCCAGGGTGGGGATAACTGGGGGAGGGTTGTCTGTATCTGGATTCCACACAGCCATGTACAGAATCAGATTTTTAAAGGGAAGAAAAGCAGAAATATAAACTGATGAGAAGTCTCCTTATGCTGCTGCCAGGTACAATCCTTTGGCACTAGCAGATTAGCCTAACAAAATTCCTGGCTTTTGTTTTTCAATCTGTTTCATAGCCCACCCACCATCCCAGGCGAGGCTGCCAGCAGACCTGGACATGTATGAAGAGATAGCACTGGTGTCCTTAGCAGGGGATGTGCCTGTCACGTGGGGTCCTGAAAAAAACCCCATCACGCTTCCACTGAGCAGAGTGTGATGGAGACAGGGTGCTGGGATGGGAATGGATGAATCTGAGCTCTGATTTCAGCCCAAGCAGCAGGTGGAGAAAGGGAAACAGCCTGCACAAGGCAGAAGGCTGCTGCATGGCTGTCACTGGCACCCTGGGGAGTGAGGGTTGTTTGATGTGCTTCAGACCGAGCAGAGCCACATGCTGCCCATTAACCAACACGTGTGAGAGCATCTCAGCGGAGCCCCAGGCAGGACCTGTCTGTCCACCATCCACCATCCCTGAAAGCAGCCTTGCCACCACCTCTGGGAGCCAAAATGCGTCATTTTACCAACAGAAAAACAATTACACACCAAGCCTCAGTTCCCAGGAGGGCACAGTTAAAGGAATGTGTTTTGGCCAAAGGGTGGAAATGGATCAAATCCACACGTTTGCACCCAGCAGCGTGGCTGGTTGAGTGCTGCCCAGGTAAGGGGAGGGCTGTCTGCAGAACAGGGCTTGCCTGGAGCTGCTGCTAAACTCATTTTTTAATGCAGCATTTTTGATTATTTCCTACTCACTCGCTACACCACCAAAATAGATCCAGTTCTCCCCTGTTTTAGCCTCTGCTAAAACCCTCAGACCACATCTTCTCCTATAACAAAAAGTATGTGGAATTGGCTAGAAAAGAAACATTCCTGTTCTCACAACACTTAAAAAAAAATAATAAAAAAATCCACTCCTTTCCTAAAGAAAAAATAGCACTTATAAGACTTTATAAAACTGCTTCTGTCCAGAAGGCTCCTGCATCAGACCAACTTCATCCCCTTAACCATTGCTGTGCCAGGCTTTGCTGCAAATTATTAATCCTCCCAAAATAGCTGCTGAAAATAGAGGTGAAAGGGGAGGCTTGATAACAGCAATGCGCATGACATCAGTTATCTTGATCTTACTGAAAGTCTTCAAGAGAATCTTTATGAACTTGGGGCAGGACAAGGGAATGATAAAGCTGTAAAACTGCGAGCAGGAACCCAAGCACAAGAGCTTATGGTCTGCTGGGGGGATGAATGGGGGCCACCTTCGTTAGATGCAGTAACTGCGAAAGGGAGAGCGAGGGAGAGGGAAATCCAGCAACGAGCTGAACTTGCAAATGTTTTTGGCATGAAATCATGAGGGCAAATGCAAAGCTATCCGCCCACCAGCACATGTGTGGAGCTGCCACTCTGCGGGGACAATCCTATATATATATATAGATAGGGAGTGAATGAGATGGCAAAGGGCTTTCATGGGCTCTTTGCTGTGGAGGAGGAGAAGACTTGTGGGTCACAGTGCCCCACCTGTGAGCCCAGCACAACACACAGTGCTCCGTAACAGCACATGCCAGAAGGGCAATACGGGTCTTGGGGTGGAAACTGGGTAAAAGCCCATTTTCACAGTGGTGTGATGACCCCTCGTGAGCCAGGATGAGCCCTGTGGATGAGGATGGGTGGGTGCTGTGTGCCCGGCCGTGGGGTGACCCTGTCGCCTGCAGTGCCGAACAGACTCTGCCTCCCGGCTGCGGGGGAGTGTTGGGAAAACCGCACCCAAGCGGAGCCGCCGGGAGAGAGAAGGATATTTTGTTGTGAAGGGATTTTTCTTCTTCTTAGATATTTTTGTTTTTTCAAGCTGCATTTCTTTGAGAGGCTTTGTGGACAGTGTGGGCAGAGCCAAGTGGAAGGAATTTAAAGGGAGAAGCCAGTTCAGGGTCACAGCCCGATACGCGAATATAAACCAAACAGTTGCTGATGGTACAAAGCGAGATCCCCAGGGCCATGGACGTGCAGCGTGGGCCCGGCTGCGGGGGGCTCACTGGCCGGCTGTGTGCATTCAACTGCTAGGAGAACCGAGGGGCATAGGGACCATCTGCAGCTAAAACAGGGATGAGGGCAGGAAATGGACCTGCACGGAGAGGTGAGGTGGGGCAGAGACCCAAATAACAAGCCCGACTCGGCTGTTCTGGTCTTGGCCCCTAAGCTGGGGAGGGAGTTGCTGGGCAGCAAGGGGAACCCAGGAGAGAGCAGCTGAGTGAACATGGGCTGAGGAGGGAGAACATTCGCACCAAGAAACCTCACAAGGAAAACCAGTTGTTTGCTCTGTTGCCTCCACAGACAGTGAAGACTTTACCAGTAAGGGGTCTGATGCCCTGTCAGACTGTTATGGCTTTAGTAAATGAAACCTGGAAGGTTGGATTGCTTTTCTCCTCTCCTTGTGTAATGACCTCAATGCCATTTCTTAGTCACCTCTTCCCTGGCACGTGTTTCTTTCTAGCTCACGCGCAGCTAAGTTAGAAAATAGCCATCAGGAAGGAATACTGCGCCGCAAGAAATTGTAGCTCAGTTTAGTATGGCTTTTGGCTCCTGTGTGCATGGCCAGATTTTGTTGTTACAGTTTTTATCCTAGGGACATGGCAGACACAAACTTCTTACTTGTTTCT
The DNA here is from genome assembly GCA_013398125.1 of Aegotheles bennettii. NCBI lineage: Eukaryota > Metazoa > Chordata > Aves > Caprimulgiformes > Aegothelidae > Aegotheles > Aegotheles bennettii. Next base: position 472,128 of record VZRW01003498.1, read on the forward strand.
TACTCATTGTACTGACACTTTGGCAAAGAGTTCCTCACCTCCCGGGAGTCTGTCATTAGGTACACGTGGGATCAAAGTCAGGTCTCTGCAATGGCAGAGTTGCATCTCATGAAGACTTAGCAACAAGGCTATTTTAAACCTGGTTTGAAAGGTGATTTGATGGAGAAGGAAATGTCTTTCCTGCAGAAGCTGGCCAGGTGGGCAGCACTGCAATTGGAAGCCCCCTTGCCACAGACCATGCATGAGTACTGCTAGTGCCACTGTGACCATGTCAACTTTGTGCAGCAGGTGACATTTCATTCTGGTTTGAGGCAACCACCATGCACCTCTTCAGGCCTTCCAGCCCCAGCAGGTGGTGTTTTGTGGGGGAAGTTTTTCTGGCATGACCATACATACACTAGAAATTGGACTGAGACCATGAAGTTCACTGTGGATCAGAGCTGCATTTTGAAGCAGTGATGTAGAAGCTAAAGTCTCCATTGCTGATTCCCAATCTCTTGAGCCATCTGGCTCCCTGTCGCTATTTGATCTTTCCCAAGTGCTGTGAATGCTGAGGCCCTGCTCTGGTTTAATGGTGTTTCAAGTGAAATCAACAGCCAGTTTGGATTACACAACCATGAAGCAGAGAAACACAAGACACAACGCAGAAAGTCCCTCCCAGCTAAAGGTTTCTGATGATGTAATGGGAGTAGGTGGCTCAGGGGCTTCAGGGGAAATTCCAGATGGATAGGAAAGTAATGGTGATACAGCAAACCCCCGTGAAGGGTGGGACCGGGGGCACATGGTGAACCAGCAGAGAAGATGTGGTTATGAGATCAGATGGGTGGCCTGGGGAAAGTCAGCGGAGATGTGTGGAAACCCAGTGGGCAGCTAGCAATGTGATGGTGAGATGAGCATGAGATAAGAAGGGTGGGGTAAGGAAAACTCCAAAAGACTAAATGTTTGTTTAGTGCCAGGAAAAGAAGCAGGTCCATCCTAATGAAGTCAAGAGAACACTCCACACTCTGTGTTAGTCATGCTCTTTAGTCCTGGGCTGAATCTGGGTTGAGCTTGACCCTGCCTCTCCATTCCTCTGAAAGCCAGGGTTGAGTAAGACCACACATCACACCACACACCTCCGGGGGGAAGTGATTAAGCCATGAATAAGAGATCCACCAGCTGTTGTGCTTTGTGTATGTGCATACGCTGTGGAAGTACTGCACAAAACTGAACCGTAGGCCAAGAGAGCTTGGGACCAAAGGTGAGACCTCCATGAAGGACCATGACAACAACTACAAGACTAAAAGCATGAGCAATGGAAACGGACACCATGCTAGTGTGGATGTTTGAATTTGGCATCTTAATTTTAAACAAGGGAGGATAGAAGAGTGTTTTTCAAATCCTTCTCATTAAGTAATGCTCCCAACTCCCATTTCAGTGGGAGTTCTTTGATGGCCTTGGGAATTTCTACCTCACTTTGGTATCATCAGCCCTACAAAGACAGGTGGAGGTTTTTCGTGAAAGTCTACCATAGCTGGCCTCAGGTCCAGCCTGCCCTTGTTTCTGAATGGCTTTCATGCCTGGCCACAGAATATTTTTGAAGTAATTCATAATACAATAGAAGATTAACCCCCAAAGCCTTTTACCATTGGCTCCTGTAGAAGCAGGATTTTACACTGGGTGTGGCTAAGGCCACGTATTTTCCCCAGAGGCTTTGGACTTGAACACAGATCCAACAGTTATCCATTCAGAGTAGAAGTGGACCAGGCACTCAAACAACATCAGTCCCTGATCTGGCCTTTTTCTCTTCCTCAGCAGCCACAACCGGAGTTGCATCCCCCACCAGCAGCCCCCATAGCACTACCCCTGGACTCCAGACATGCACTGGCTGGAGGAGCATCCCATTGCTCTGGGGATGCTGGGGTGTGTTGGGGCAGTTGGGGCTCGCTGGCTGCACCTTCTCTGGCATCCTCAGAAACTGAAACAAAGCAAGGAAGCTATAGCAAAGGATGGAGGAAACAGAGATGGAGGCAATCTGGAAACCACAGACTGGGGAAAGGATGGACAGGAACAAGTTAAAAATGCAGAGAGAAGAGGAAGGTGAGAAAAAGTCCTAGTGGAGGAGCAGGAGTAATAAGCCCTGTGATACAAACAGAAGCAGTTTAACGTTTGTACGCATTGTGGCTGGGCTGTTGCCCATGGTATTTAACTTCACAAACTAACCCAGCCATTATGCACCCAACGCTCGTTAATGCAGCAGATGCAGCCAGACACACGTAGGAGTGTGTTAATACAAGGCCTGATGTAAAAAACACCTGCTAGTTTGGCAGGGTGTCCCAGGAACGATACATGCGGCTCATGTGATTGTGCAGTATTTACAAAGGTATCTGCTGCTCTCCCATCACACCATGTGTAATTCCCATTTGCCTCAACAGGAGCTTCACACAATGACAGTAGAACAGAGATGCTGGAATGGTGTTAGATGGAGCTGGTCCCATTAACACCAGCAGAGAAGCCGACATCTTAAATGTCCTTTTTCTTTGTTTTTTTGTTTTGTTTTGTTTTGTTTTGTTTTTTGTTGTTTTTGTTTTGGTTTTTTTTTGTTTTTTGGTTTTTTTTCCATCTGAAGTATCTAGGACATGGAGAGGAATTCTCTACAATACCTAGGCTCCAAGGCTGCCTTGTTTACAATGGCTTAAGCTTTTATAAGCCTGAAGGAATTGCACTGATGCCATGAAGTTACATGGGGAAGAGAGGCTTTTGGAAGATTATAACAATGTGGCTGCTTTATCCTAATCCCTGATGCCACACCACTGAAATGCAGGCGTGTAATTACTGGAGTCTTAGAGGGGCTGACACACTCTCCCAGCGTAAGATGCTCTTACAAACTGAAGACTGGGCTGGTACTGGGCAATTCAGTAGCAGTATGGGACCAAGCAGCTTCCAGGAGCATCCCAGGGATGGAACAGGGCTGGAAGGCTCTGATTTACATGTGCAGTGCAAACAGCTGCAGTGGTTTAAGGAGTTACCCACAGCTGCCTGTCCAGGCTCTCTGCAGGAGGCTGCCTGTGAGCAGAGGTGACCGCATGGGAGGGATGCCTGGGCCTCAGCTGTGCCAAGCCAGGGCCCGGGGGGATGCAAGGAGAGGGCAGATGGAGAACTGGAGCGGCTGCAACGTGGGCACCCACGCCTCCACCATGAACTGGGGAAGCACCTCTGGAACATGGGCAAAGCATGATGGAGGGAACACCATAAACCATCCCAGCAAAACTAATTAGAGCTCATTTGCTAGGACCCTGAGCAAACAGATTTCTTCTCTGCTTTCCCACTGCTCCATGGGATTTCTTTCCCAGAGTTTGCCCACCTCCCACCTCTCTGCAAGGTGCACGCACAGGAGAAAGCCTCCAGCACAGGTTGCCATGCCAGGGGAGCAGGCAGTGGACAGCCAGAGCTGCAGACAGCCCCAGGCCGAGACACAAAGCAGGAATGCAGAGAAAGCTGCTTTTTTACGTTCTGTCTCTCAGCTTTCTTCTTGGCATTTTAAACCTTTTCTGCTCACCTTTCTCTTTTCAGATTTTCTTCTAGCCCAAAATAACTGCAGCAACACAACCCACTGCCTTGCCTTTCGTTCTCAGTCTCGCAGCCGCCACTTTATTTTGCCTTTTCCCAGTTTCATGAAAGAACGCAGTCGCATGAATAACAGGATTATTTATCATCCTCTCCCTCCCCTTCCAGGATGACTTGCTGTTTATGGAAAGCACTCGAGTGCAGGAGAGATCGTGCTACAGTTAAACAGACAATGCTTAAAGGGCCATTGCCTGTGCTCGGGTTTAACATTGTATTTCTCACTGGTTTCCAAGAAAGGAGGAGTTCTGTATCCACATTGATGGGTACAGCATCAGAAATCACTGCTGAAAGGTAAACAAATGCTACATTCAATAGGATGGAGAAGATGGTTCTGCACATCACTTTTCTCAAGAACCATGAAATGCACTTCTGGTATAAATGTGGATTCATGGCCCCCTCCCAGCCCAGAAGAATATCACGGGCAAGAATGTGCTCCCAGTGAACACGTGGTGGTGGTTAGCAGGTGACAGACGAATATCTACATGTGATACAGCCAAATGATGTGACTGCTGTGTGCTTCAAGGTCTGTTGGACCTGGAAGGTAGCAGGACAATGCTCAAACTTGCCCTGAGGTGGTGGGTAGCTGAGAGAAAAAAGCTTTGGAAATGGTTGCTCCCAGCTTCCCATCTGCAGCCTGGCCCCAGTCACATGGCAGGTTCACTGCAGAGCTTCACTATGTCCTCTCTGCATTTCTGATTGCTGATGTGCCTTGCGGTCATAGAGGATCTTTATCAGCTTTTAGTAAGAAATTGCATAAGCACAAAGTATTGAGAATAAGCAGCTAGAAAGCACTAAATTCCCTGGGAATTTCCACTGAGGAACAGATGCCACCACGTGGGTTGCCTGCTCTGGTCTGGCCACCACCATTAGTGGCTCTGTGCATAACAGCGTGCCTCAGAAGGATGGAAGTGCTCAGAGAGAGAGGATTGACTTTGGGAGACTTCATTAACGTGGGCTCCATAAAGCCCTCTGGAGAGAAACTGCACTGGACTGGGGACTTCATGCATGGGCCTTTGAACTATGTGCAAGCACTGAGACCATGAGAAGAAAAATGTGCAAAACTCTACAATGGACTTTCTGTTAAAAAAAGAAAAAAAGAAAAAAGAAAGAAAAAACCCACAACTCAAACCAATCTTTCTATTTGCTCTTCTCCTTCCTCCATATTAACTGAGTTTCTGAGGCAGAAAGGATCAAAAAATCAATTAGTAAACTTCACAGGCATTACAAACATCTGCAGTTCAAAATAAATCAGCAATTCCACCACAGCAGCCTTCATATCTCCTTTGTCCTTAGGGTACTGCTGGATCTCGCAGTCTCTGGTGTGTGCAGAGATGAAAATGTGTGTATCATTCTCATGAGTTTTTATTGTAAGGGAGGGAATCTCACAGGACAAATGTGTAATGTTGTAAGAGCAACAAGGTTGCATGGATACAAGAACACAAACGTGGAGGCTTGCACTCGGAGAATATGATCCCTTCAGAAGAACAACTATCTCACAGTGTTTGGATGGAGCTTAATAAGATGGACTGCTCCAAGCTAGGCCTCTACAGGCTTCCAAACTACAAACAATGAAGAATAATATCACAACTTTATGGTACTTAGCATGGCTGAGTTACATCCTGGATGGGCTCCACAGAGCCACTGTGACTGGCTTTGACTTGAGTCAGAGGGGAAGAGCTTTACACCCACGTTGCTGAGGAGGCCTGAGCACATCACACACAGGACCCTGGAGGCTGAGCCCTGCACCTACTGCTTGCATTGACAAAATCAGTAGACCTTAAGCTGGGCTGGTACTTTTACAGTTATTCAGCTGGATGAACTAAGTATTGCTGACAAAACACAGCCCATTTGTAACAGCTTTACCCACCAGGCAGAGGATATCCCGCACTCACAGCAGCTCCTTTGTCCCATAAGGGTGGAGAGCAGGGAGCAACTTCCTATACCCACTAAAATAGCGGCCTGTGCTGGTATGCAAGTGCCCTAGCTTAATGCCTAAACATGGTATCTTGCTACCCAGGCTGGCAGGGCTGCCAGTTCATACTCCAGCCCTGAAGGTGAACTGTGTGTCACTCAGCAGTGGCTCCTGCAGCAGGGAAGGTCAAACAACCCCTCACTTTCTGCTGTGCTGCTGAACCTCCTGGGTAAGAAGAAGCTGGGCAGGGGGGAGAGAAGAGCACGTTAACAAGAGTGTTACTAACCATCTTCACTATTAAACTGAACCATTTCTCTGGGGAGAGTTAGGTCTAACTCCACTGAAGTCAGAGGAGCAGTTCTGGGGAGAGCATCAGCTCTAGTGGGACCCTGCCCCATTCGTAGGAGAGCAAAGCATCTCCAGAAATATTTTGATATTAAGTGTCAACCTATGGAAGTGGTGCAAGCCATGGCCATCCCCTGTGTTCAGGGATCCAGACATCATAAAGCTTCTCCGAGCTCCTTCTGATCACCCTGCTTAGCTGAAACCTTGTAGCAGATTTGTATCTTATGGCTATTTAAGAAAATTATCAACCATGAAAGTATCTGGAAAGCTGCACCAACAAAGGTTTCAAAGAAAACAAAGCTCAGCCAGATGGACAGAGCCAGTGCAAGGATCCAAAAGGAAGAGCTGGAAAAGGAGGAAATAATGTTTGTAGGTGTACCAGCTGGAATAATAACTGCCTTGCTTGTTCTCCTTGCAGCTTTCCTCATTGCTCTTTGTGGGCCAAGTTTCAGGAAAGGGAATGGTTTGCCTGCCATCAGTGCTCTCTGCATTTGTAATCTGCTGCCTGTCCTGCACACGCACCTGCGGCAGCTTTGTGCCTGCTCCTGTGGGCAGGCAGCAATCGAGCAGCAGAGGGGGAAGATGACCTTCTCCCACCACGGGCATGTGCCCCTCTGAAAATATGAGCAAAGCAAATGTTCTAAACCTGAGAGAAACCACCCAACGTGGGGGAGCTGCCTGTCCAGCTTTTTGGATTTTGTGTTCTGAACTTTCATCCTTTGTCTCACGCAGTGTGGTGCTGATGCTGAACGGTGTGGGTCCCAGTCACTGAGAGCTCCCTGCCCGGAGCCAGGATGCTCTCAGCCCTTGGTCCATTTTCAGCTGCACTGGCAGGATGTCCTGCAGAGCACACTGAACACTTTGACCAGCCCCAAACAGCCGCTATAGTAAAAGCAGGCCACCCTTCCAAAAAAATCCCTCTTTATCCAAACTCATTCTGTTCTGTTAATTTTAACATGATTCTCAATGAGGCAAAATCCCCATTAAAATCAGGTCTGAAAAAGACTCAGACAGGTTTCCCAAGACTCCTTCAGCGGGAATGTGACTGCAATGAAATCATTCCTCTTGCAACTTTAAGGCTTGTCAGGAGGGCCAAGCAAGCATCGACATTTCAGCCTGACCTCTGGAGTAGTTGCCATGGGTTGCAGGTACCATTTTGCAGCCAGCCCAGTGCCCTCCATGGCTTCAACCCCCTCCCGAGCACCGCAGCGCCTGCCTCGCTGCCTGTCCCCAGACCACACTTCTCCCAGCGACCTTCCTGTGCCCGGGCTGCTCTCACGCATCGCAGCCCCGGCACGCTTCTCTGAAACATGAGTTGGTCCCAGTACACGGCTTGACCTGTGTTTCTAACAACTGAGACAGCAGTGATTTAAACGAGCTTTGTAGCTGGTGCTGGGAGCCTGATTTGGGGCACCCTGGCTCCATGCGTCACCGCCTGCAGAAAGCGCTGGTGCCACTGAAGTAGTTTCATTTTGTGTCACGGAGCTTCTGCATCCCTTCCCCCATGCCAAGTGCTGTGCAAACCCTGGAAATCCTCCCTCTCAACACTCTGTCATAGTATAATTCTATTATAATTCCTGACATTTGAGGGGTTTCTAACAGTACGTGCTTTAAATTAGACAAGCAATATCTTGCTCGCTGCTCTCAGATACATAAAAAAAGTGCAAACCCTAATTTTCTGGTGCTCTGTTCTTTGTACTGATTTTCTTTTAGACCTATAAATACCACCCTGTCACTCTTTCAGCATGTGTGGCTGGTAGGTACTACACTAAAGATGACATTTCATGTTTGGTGCACACACGTTTAATAGACTTGTAGGCTGGAGGAAGGTGCCAAGCAGAAGTAAAGATGCACTTGCACGGTGTTTTTCACACAGACGTATCTTTGCATGCTTGTAAGGACTTACATGGCACAAATGCATTTTTAGATCAAACAACAGACAAGGAGAAAATGTGTTTCGTAAGCAGCCAGAAAACCCAAGTATAAAGTTCTTTGCAGAATCTGTGTGAATTTTATTTACGTTCCCTGGTCTTCGGTCTCTTCTGGGATTGTACATATTTTGCATTATTATCAAATATTTGCAATGATCCATATAAACAGTCTAATGTTAAAAGCTACTCCAAGTGTAACTCGACCCAGAGGAAAGATGCTTATCTGAGCTCCACAATGACAGATTTAAAAAAGATGCTGATGCAGTATGTTTCTCATAAAATGAGGAAAATATAAGAAAAATCTAAACTGCATAGACTTTTTTTTTACCAATAGATAAAGTAGGAGTTATCTCTATGTTGGCTTTCATAGTGGAATACCACTTGAAAGAGCTACAAATACCCAGCACTTCTAATCCCAGACACATTAGCCAAGGAAGGAAGGAAGGAGAGGAGAAAACGCTCGGCGAGCCGGTACTGTCAGAATCTATTTCACTGTTTGGTAATTATTTTTTTTTATTACTATGACAACAGAGACCATAAGAATTGTTTCTTTAATCCCAACAAATTATAAGTGCAGATGAGACTTTTTTTTTTGAAAACTAAAGTCATCACTTTTTACTTCTGCGATGTCAACCCCCTGAGTAAGAAAGGGATGGCAACTACGAGAATGACTTTTCCCTGCTCTGCCTTCCACTTGCCCTGCTGCTTGCCAGAGATGCCTGTGTGGATGGGCTGCTGCAGTGTGGCACTCGGATCATTTTTTTTATATCAGGAGGCATTTGAGAATGGCTCCACACTGGCTCAGCATTTTCTGTCTTTTTTTTTTTTTAAAAAAAGCATTCTCCTTTTTAAAGCGCTTCCAAATCTTTTACATCTCTTTTCCTTTTCTCTCTTTTCAACCCCCACCTTTTTTTCCCCCCCTTGTGGTCCTGGAGACCACCCTGTAAGTCTACATGACATCATGAGAGAGAATTAAACGTACTTGAAAGGCCACTTCTGTTTTGGTGGGAACTTCTATGCAATTGCAAAGTGCCCATTAAAGCACAGGTTGTTTCCTAGAAGCATGTCCAAGCCAGTAGCGTGCAAACCCCTTCAGGGCTTCTAGAAAGCATTCGCTTTTGAAATGCTGAAGGAAATTCAGAGATGAAAGGATAAGTCTCCCTGGCTGTGCATTTACAGTCTATTGTCTTCCATGAAGGATAGTATCACTCCTCAGTTGTGTTATTGCAGTTAATCCACTTAAATGCTATTGGATTTTCAGATGAGCTGAATTCTTTGCATCTGCTATTAAGATGCTTTGTTTAGATGAGAAAGGGCTGTTATTTAAATCACAATGAGTTCAGGGAGATGTCAGGGTGCAGCAGGCACCTTGTGCCAATCTGCGCCGGCGAAAAGGGGGCATTTTCTCTCCGGGGCGGCGGGGAGGGAGGATGCAAAAGGCGAGCGAGCCGCCACCGCCCGGCTCCGGCACCGATGCTCGGCGGGCTGGCTGCGGGGGGGCGCCCGGGGCCGGCTGCGGGGGGAACCGAGACCGG
>VZRW01003502.1:0-26873 GCA_013398125.1 Aegotheles bennettii
CTCCGCAGCCCGAAGGGATGGCGAAAGAGCGTCACGGCGAGCGGGCGCTCCGGGAGGGTCCGGAATTCCTGTCTGGGGGATAAAGACGAGCGGTGCCGTCCCGCTGGGCGGCGGCGCCTCCCCCGGCACCCGGCCCGGGCGGCGGCAGGGGCTGAGGGACCGGGCGCTTCCTGACCAGGGCAACGAATTCCAGCCGGGCAGGCGCTTCCCTGCAGGTTCGGACAAAACCAGGGGCTCAAGCAAACAGCGAACAAAGTAATGAAAGCTTTAAAGTTGTGTAAAAGGCCCGAAATTAGGAGTTGGGTCGGGTGTATAAGTAAAAGCTAGTTTGTCCGTCCGTCCGTCCGACAGCCCCGCGGCGAGCTGTGGCGCTGCCTCGGAAGCGAACAGTTCCCCAGGGCAGGGTTTGTTCCCCAGGGCAGGGTTTGTGCCCCAAAGGTGCCGGTTTTCACAGCAATCTGCTTTGTCTGGGCGCGAACAGCGTTTTAAAGCCTTTTTAGGGGTGCGCACTTAGTCGGTGTTTTCAAGAATAATTTTACTTGTTAATTCATAAAACTCGGTATTAGTCCTGTCTATTGTATTTTGCCTTCCCGTTATAATATACCCATTTATTTCAGCCTTGTGTGTTATCATTAGAATTTTTATATATGATCATGCAGTTTTAAATGTACTTAAAATGAGAGTAAGACAAACAGAATTGTATTTATTGAAGTAAGGCTTTAGGGTACGAAGCCAAAAGGCTCGTTTTAGAACCAGAATTAATAACAACTGTTTTCTTTTCAAGAATAATTTTACTTGGGTTAAATCATACTATACAAACTGTTCTGCAAAATCCAATCAGTTTTTGATCCTTTAACGTGATGTGCTTTAAAGGTAGGCAGGAGAGAGTCAAAGAAATGCACATTAACATTTCTGAATATTCCAGACCTAAGCTGCATATCAGTTGTTTAGACATGTTTATTTTATTTAACTATAGGCTACTCCAGGGAACAGGACAAGTATCATCTTTCTGGAATTAGGTGCACATTCTGCCCCCCCTGAAAAAAGCTCTAGAGAAAATTCTGCATTTGTGTGTAGGGAGCACGTATGAGAGGGGAGATAGCAGATGCCCCAGCACTCATTGCTATAGGTAAACTTTGTTACAGCAGTTCCTCAATGCTGAGTGTTTCAAATGTTTGCTTCCAAGGTTAGTTTACTCTTTGGTCAGCCTATAGTGGTACTTGTGAACTTAGCAAAGTGTTGCAGATCTGCCTAGTGATTTAGAGTCCAGTCCTATGACTCTTCTGATCCCACAGCTCCCAGGGGTTTCAGAGGATGCTTTGGGCGAAAGCACCAGGCTCTTACATTTGAGCAGTGAGAAATATCGGGTTTCCTTGTGCATTTTGCACTCAGAAAAAAATCTCCTGCAAATGTAGAAGATGTACCCGTAAAAACCCATGTATTGTAACAGGGATCTGTTGATTCTGATCTGACTTACATGTCTTGAAGTGATGAGGGCTCTTGGATGTCTGAACTTTCATAAACGTAAATTAGATTTGAACTGTCCTGGCCAAGCCGGATTTTGTGATGTATAAGGAGTCTTTTCTCTCTAGTGTAGTTGAATGCGGGGGGAACCCTTCAGTCTGGACACTTGCATTTGGGAGGAAGGCTGGGCTGGTCAGGCTGTGTGCTGTTTCTTGTTTATGCAGTGATACAGCAAAAGAGTGTTTTGTCAGAATAAGAGTTTTAGCCTTGAGGAACAAATGAAGGTAGTTTAACTAAAGAATTTGTACTAGGTAGGGTTTTTAATTTACTGCGTTTTGTGAGTTTGTGGAGGAATAAACTCTTTCCTGTTGGGACCTCTCAAATCACATGGCTTTTTGGAAAATCTTGGTCTAAGTCTTTAATAAGAATATTGAACATGATAAAGCAAAAGGTTTTTAAAATCTTTCTGAACCAGCAAGTGCTTTGCAGATTGTGCAGGGACTAAAAGTCGTCTAACAAACTAGCTTAGCGTAATTCAGGATTTTTTAAATAATAAAAAAAATGCTACAGGAAAGAGAACTGAAAAATACCAGATCTTTTGGAATCAGTAATCTGTATTGCTCATGTAGTCCCAAATTCTAGTGAGGTCACCAAAAGTTCTCAGAACAGAAGGAACATAAAATCACACCAGGGACTGAACTGAGGAAGCGGAACCTTTTGACAGTTCCAAAACCAACATGTATCCACAGCACCTATCAAGGAAAGACATGAAGAAAGCAATCCATTTTAGGGTACCTTCTAACACTCCATAGAAGTGCTAAAGAATTAAAATCCTGTCTTCTTTCTGTAAAATGGAAAACTCTTATCCATGGCTGCAAAGGAGACCGAAAGGGATGGATGGCACTCTTAACCTGTGACATCTGGTCATGGTAGCTTTTCCCTTTGTAACTCCTCAGCAGCAGAGTTTTATCAGCAAATTTCCATTCCCATAATTTACAAGTTTCAAAGGATGTGTTTTGACCATGTAAAGTGCTTATCTGCATACATACTTTGGGTTCTTCTCCAAAATAACCCTAAATGAAAAAGTACTCTCAAAGTATCACACCACAAGATGCATCATCTATTGAGTGGGCTTGTAAGAAATATATTTGTCTGTAAAAGATTAAAATCATCACTTTTCATTGTTATACTGATTTTAAAAAATGAAAAGTAATTAAATCACAGGTTTTTAAAATTAATTTTGTTTATTTTGACTTAAGAGTACAAACGCATGAACAAGCAGCATATCACATGAAACTTAAGAAGGAAAAGCAGAAGGACCATTATTGCTAGAAGATAAACTCTCCTGCCTTCTGCAGTGGTATGCCAGTTTATATCAGCTTGGGATTCCTGCAGGCTTTCTGGCATCTTGCTCTGAAGCCCCAGTGCTGATCATGAAACACTGAACTGGGCCTACTGGCCCCAGAGAACATGGTGAGCATTGTTGTTTCTGTCTAGCTGCGCTGAATTTCTCCTAACCTGTGCGCTATGGGCCTCATTCTTCTCTTTCAAGACCCTTTGCCTTGATGAAACAGAGACGTAATTCTGCCTTCTGCTTTGTGAGAACTTTCCATACAGTGTGTATTTGTAGCCCTGACTAGGTGAAGCAGTGCAGAATGTAGTTCTGCTTTTTAAACACTGGATGCCCAGACTGTGATCTTCCTGGCTAAAAACTTTTAAAAATGCGCTGTTGTAAAGCAACATTTCCCAGTGAAACACATTTCAGCTATGCAGCTTATACTTGCACTACCTCTTAAAGCACAGGGGAATCTCCAGATGGAAGTTCTGAGCAAACTAATGGACATTTCAGTGTGGATGATGCCCTCAATTTCTGTTTGCTAATCTGGGATTTGGTCCCTCTCCTTGCACTGTAGTCCTGTCATTATCCTCTGGATAAATTAGAAGACTTGACAGTTTTCCTCAGTGTTTTCTGACATAGGAAGGTTATCTGCAGGGGGCTGAGATGCAGTCTGTTTAGCACAGGTGCTTTAAAAAGTTCCACTCCACATCTTTCCTCATGACTTGGTTTCTCAAATATTGGCTGACACCAGGTCAGAGGGACCTCTTTGAGAAATGCAAAGTTACTCTGCTACCTGAAATTATCTTTCAAAAATCTCAGCTCTTCTCAAGTAATTTGCCCTGGAGGAGAATGACAGTAAGTGCTTCACATTCTGAATGGGGTCATATGTGGCAAGAATCTGGCTTTCTGCTTTAATCTTGTCATTTTGATAGATTAACAGAGAAAGGAAACTGAAAGTGTAATGAAACAAATAAATGTAACAGTGAGATACCTCTGTTGCATAACTTGCTGAAAAACTGAGCTCATGGGATTTTTGCCTTAAGCATCAGAATAGAGCAGAATAAAGTACAGTGCATATAACACAAAAGAAAGCAATTAGAACAAGCATATCATAAACATAAATTTGACTCATAATAACAAACATCCATTCTGCGATATAGATGCAGCTTTTCTTTCTGTAACATTTGAGTACTTTACATCTTAATGTATTTATCATCACAATGTGCTAGTGAGATAGAAGAGATTTCTACTGTGTAGAGGAAGAGCTGGAGCAGAAAGAGATGAGGTGATTTGCCTAAGGTCATACAGACAACCAGTAGCATTGCAGGGAAATAAACCCAAGCCTTCATCTGCAGGCTAATTCTTTGGACCAGTGTAGTTTTTTTCCCTTCAGGTGATGACAACAGTTATAACCTGCAACACTTATTTTAATCAATATACCTTATTACTTGAATTACTGAAATGAAGTGGTATTTCCCCTTCATTTTGGAGCCCCTCTTAGTGAATAAGTGCTTATTAATTATTGATTGCAAACCAAATGGCTGTCAGAGTGTGTCCTCAGGTGACGTGTAACACTAACTTTCAGTAAAATAAAAGTCAGGAGAGAGCTGAGTGTTTTATGTCGGCTCCCTCTAGGCTTGCACTTGCATCTGGAATGTGCTACCCTCACTTAGGCAGCAAGCTGACTAACAAGTCTCAGGATTTTCCTGTCTTGTTGGTGTTTTCTGGGGATAGAAAGCTTCTTCAGGGTGGGAAGATCTATTTGACATCTTTTCTTAAACCATGATTGCCAGGAGCACTGAGCTATCTTCATTGTTTTAAAAATTTGTCTTTGGAGACAGAGGAGTTTCTGTACCCATCAGAAATCACAGACTGGGTGCAGCATCTTTTCTGCTTTCAGTTAACTTGGTGAGCCATTTCTTAGAATCGGTTTGGTGTGCCCAGCATACCATAAGAGTGGCTGCAGAATGGCTTTTAAAGGACAAATCTTTGTCCTCATTGTAAGGTTGCCAGAGATAGACTAGTGCCAGCTTTACTCTCTGGACCCAGCCACCAGTCTGGCAGTGTGGGCTCAGCAGGGAATACGAGCATTGGCTGGGCAGTGCTCTTCCCTCTGGTGACTCTTGCTGTGCCGCCTCTGAGAAAGGAAGAGGATCCCAAGTTTGGTTCTTAGTAAGATATAAGCCCTACCAGAAGATCTCCAAAGCCACGCTGAAAAGACAAGTGGTGGGGTTTGCAGAAGAGCATTTCACGGAGGGGAAACCGTGGAAACAGTTATGTCTACAGTTAGCAAATCAACTTCTGTAGAATGTATTTTGTATTGCAGAATGAACTGGTCTTCTGAAATCTTATAGTATATTCATCACACTTTTAGAAAGCCCACAAATGTGATAAGGATTGATCTTATGAGGCAAATTGTCTACTTGAGTGCAGATTTCAGGTTTCATTGTACTGTGATTTTTTTGCATTAAGAAATTCCCCGAATTTTGAAAGACAAGTTCTCTGCCTTCATTGCCCACCGAAGGTGTTATGCATTCTTGTATAATGCAGCTCTGCAAGATAACTCAATCTGTTTTTTCTACTTTTTTTTTCTATTCTTTTTGTACTTTGTGGTCATTCATGACCCATAGCAGAATTGGGAATGTGATTTTTTCATAATGAAAACAATTGCAGGTATATAAAGCAGGAGGAGGCTGTTTCAAATGTCAGGTATATAGACCCAGATCCCCATGAAGTTAAGCACCTAAATATTTTCAGTAACCTGGACTGTGGATCTCGGAGAAGTGGCTTTTGCTGTGTGCTGAAAAACTTAAGAAAATTTCCCTTGAGATGTTGCCTTTTTCTGAAGGTATAGCACATAATTTTCTTGAGGTATTTTGTATGTATGTTGAGGATTTCACCTCCTCCACACAAATCTCAGATGATTTGGTGGTGTTCATTAAAATCCCCAGCTCTGAAATCTTGTGACTATGTTAATATCTCAGATTTCAACTTGAAAAAGTATTTCCTTATACAAATGGAAAAAGACTGAAAAACTCATGTGTTTACAAAATAACCCAAACCAAACACTAAAGAGAAAAAGAATTCACCATTTGTTATTTTTTCATTCTAACAATGTTTAGCCCATCTTGAGACTTCGTAATTTTTTACAGAGCATTTATGGTTCTACAGAGGATTGTATTCTTTTGTTGCCTATGAAGAATAAGAAGAATGTCACAGTAATTCGGCTGTTTAATAAAAAATAGATGTCTGATGTTGTTGTCTAAATACCTTGTCTAATCCATAGTCAATACAGAGAGATGCCTTCAGAGGATGACACAACTTATCTTCTTAGATGTCTATTTTAAGATGATGAATATAGAGCTACTTATCTCTTCTCACTGACTGTACAGGAGGTCCAGACAAGGAGTTTAGACAACACACTGAACCCTTAGACAGAGGAGTGACAGTAATGCTCCTTTTGACAAGAACTGGTAAGCAGAAAGTGCTGGTGCACAGTGGCACACGGGCATCTTGAAGGAGAAGGACAAAGCCAGAGACAAAGCTGGTAACTCCGCAGCTTTCCAGATCGTTATCTTTCTTCTCAATAGCAAGACTGTGTACAAGTCATGGAGAAGGTGGAAGCTCCCTTTACTGCTGACACCAGGAGACCCATGGAGTCTTTGGCAAATGGTGTGGGGTTTGGTTGTTGCTTCGGGTTGTCACAGAAGTCCTCAGGCAGAGAAAAACACATACAGCAAGTCATGCCCCTTATTATTAGGGCTTGTGAATGATGCCTCTGAAAACTGGCAGCGATTCACATGACCTCAGCTAATCTGCAGCATGACTCTGACAGCCACTACATTGCTATGAATGTAAGGAAATGATGATCATGCTATTAGGACATTTCAAGTCCTTTTTGGTGTGACTACTTTGCTAATTTTTGAAACCCCCACTGAGACCCACCATAAAAATGTAAGCCCACTTCTCACGTTCACTTTTTGTGCAGGGTTTCAAAGTACGTATTTTGAACTTCAAAACCCTTTCTATGAGCATCTGCCAGTATTTTAAAACTGATCTGTGTGTGCCGCTCTGGTCTGCCTTTTTGGCTTGGCTTCTTTGAGCATTCATGCAGTTGTGTTTTTCAGGAATGAATGGGAAGCAAATAGCGAGTGACTTTGGGAATACGGGTGTTTTGCAAACAGGCAGAGTACTCAACAAAATGATCACACACTAGTCGCGTAATATGAACAATTTATTAAGCAACCATGCTAAAACAAATAGGACATATAGACGTATATAGATTTATAATACAGAAGCAAGTTAGTGGTCTGTCAAATCATTACTGCATAGATAGAACAGTGATTAAGAAGAAATACATCACCAATTACTACCTAATCCACGTCACCCAGGCCCACAGCAGGAAAGCCAGCTCTGAGGGATGCTGCACCACAAGCTCTTGCAGTAAGTTTTGCCATGTCCATGTGTTGGAGACTGCCTTTGGTGGGATATGGCAGCGGTTGTTTCTTCCTTCTCATGGCCAGAGGCTCCCCTTCAGCTGGCTGGAATGCTTTGGGGGGGCAGGATTGCTGCTGGAGCATTGGATTCTAAACACAGTAACTGCCAGGGACAGAGCCGTGGACCATTGCAAGGCCCAGGGCTTGCGGTTCAGGAGCAGAAATGGAGCCATGTGGCTTAGCTGGACCACTAACCTGACAGAGTCACTGCTGGACTATTTGCAGGGAGCTCTTCATGACATGAAACTTCCCTGCAGCTTTGAAAAGCCTGCTTTAATCATTGCCAAGAGTGGACACAGGTGGGAAATTGCAGTTTACTTGTGCCCATTTCACGGGCACAAAGCATCCAAGATTCTCATATGAAATGGGAACATTTTACTGATAAAATTTTTAATCTCCCTGCCTGGGCATCACTGTGGAAAGCAGTTCATGTGGACTTAGCAACACTTGGAGAATTCAAGGGCTGTGCTTGAGGTCTGCCTGTTCCTGTGGTTACTGTTTCTTGTTAGCTGGCTCAAGGCAGCTTTCTCAATCACTCTTCAGAGGTGTTTCAGCTCTCTTCACAGGATTTTACCACATTTTTATCAGTTATCTGCAAAAATCCCCAACAAACTAACAGCATGTGCAGTAAAGGAGCCCTCGATGGGTAATACCAGAAGCTGACCATTGGTTCACTTTTCCTCAATAGCCAATTTCCTCTGCCTCTTTCCCCTTTCCTGCTGGCCAATGGCCCACACTATTTCCCAAGACATTTTCCAACAGTAGGATTAGGAAAAGCAAACGATGTCTTGAATAATACACTGTTTTATAATTACACATCCATTTGAACTGAATTGCACTTAGGGACCTTACTCTCAAAATGGTGGATGGTTAGAGAGAAAACTTCTAAGTCCCACCGTAGGCATGACTTTTTAGTATGGGACAGCTTTTGAAATTAGAATATCTTCAGAACTGGCTGTATATTTTAAAATACCAGTATCTGAACTAATCTCTGAGTTTTAGCACTGGATGGGCTTGAGGTCCATTTGCACATTTAGTGTCATTTTACTGTATGTTTGTAAAATGCTTTGAATTCACAAAACTGAATGTAGATGAGCATTATTACTAAAATTTTGCATGCAGCAACAGTGTCAAAAGAATTTCCCTTTTGTGAAAAAATAGAAATAAATTACTGATTTCATTTTATATATTTCATCCTTTTGTATGGCCCCATAAATTTTCTTTTGAAGCATATGGAACAGTTTTTGGAGTGCCAAAAGACATATACCCTACTCTGATATTTCATTTTCATACATCTGTGAAGCTAAACCTGTAAAGTCTCACTCTTGTGAAATACTTAGTTCCACACTTTCTGGTTTTTATGAAATGGGAATGCTAAGCAGAAAAAGAATTAGGTATCATGAATACAAATTATTAGGATTTGGCCCATGGTTAATGTATACTCCACATGGCTGGAAGCAACAGCTGCTTTTTGGTTACAGTGTACTTCGTTCTGGCCAATAAATACAGAACTAATATTCTGACATTTCAGCAGTTTTCAGCCTTACATGAACAGCAAACAATGTTTGCTTCAGATCGCTTGACCAACGAATATTGGTAGAGTGGCCATGATATATGCGACCAGAAAACAGAAGCGTAGGCAGTGCTCTCAGTATATGGTCCTCAGCACTGTATGTATTGTGTCATTCCTATGGGTGCAATCACAGTATAATTCTAAATATAATCCTGAAACACAAGTATGTTAAAGATATCATTTTTCTCTGAGCAATTTTCATTCTGCTAATGCAAGTTTCATGCAGGCAATGGAAGCCATTTAATGCAATGAATATTCTCTGCTCTTTCCATCAAAGATAAAAAATATACTTGTATCTGTTAGATTGAAGCATTAACATTTTTCTCTGCATAGGACTTCTAAGGTAGAGTTGAGTATGCCTGGGTGATGCCAGATTTTATACTGATGTAACTCAGTGTAACTGCTGCACATTGGTTTGAGTGCAACAGCTTCAGTAGGCTTGACCTGAGGATGCAGTTTGTTGTACCTAACGCAGAATTCACTTGTGCCTTGGAGGGATATATGCCATGCAGGCAGCAGAGACAGCAGCTGGTTGAGGGAATTAAGTAAAGTGCCCAAGAAAGCCAGAAGCATGATTTCCATTGACTTGAGCAGAATTAGTGCCAAGATTTCTACTGTTTGCATCATGGTGCATCAAATCACTGCCAGCAACATCCGTGGAAATCGTGGCTTGTTTGGGGTTTCCTTAACCGCGAGGTCTCATGTTTTGACCCTGATCCATCTCCTGACCTTTATGATTGCAACTTGCTTGTTGAGAGATTTAGTGAATGGAGAAAACCTATCCTTTCCTGCCCCTCTGTCTTTATTTTGTGGGGCATGCTATCTTTATGAAGCAATAACTTATGCAATTCTGATTTATCTACGTACCTCCTGGCTGTATCACATATCATTATGAGCACCACATTATCAAAAAAGAGCAAGGAACTAGAAAGAGTTAGGAAACCCTAACAGGGAATATCAAGGACAGGCCAACATGTCTGGCAAAAATTGTATGGCGTGAATAAGATGTTCAAGCAACTATTAAGGACAATAGGGCCTTATAGCAGTCAAGGAATATTTGAGATGTGTGAAAATGAAGCAAAGAAATTGAGTGTAGTACCTTCTGTATAGTAAGTTATATTTTTAGAAGTGGATGAGTATAAGGGAAACGATAATGGCAAGAGGAACGTGGCTCCCAAGGAATGGAATAAAAACTCTTCACCTGGGAGTTTGGAAACTGCAACAGATAAAACATCAGTGTCAGATAAATCTTATTGTCAAGAACAAGCTCTCATGTTCAGGAGGATGGCTGAGATTATCTTACAGGTGTTTTCCTTCTCCATCTCCTGTACTTCTTTTAAATCCTTTCCAATTTATACATCACAACAGTTGTGTTGAAGCTACTTGGATATGTCAGATATGTAAAATTTGGCTGTACAATCTTGATACTTCCAAGTTCCTTAGGACACAGTTCCACATTTGATGGTCTTGTGTGAAAGAGCAGCTTTAGAATATTAATGCCTGATGTAAATCATTCCTTTTTGTAAATATTTTGCAAGCATACACCGCAAAATATACAATTAGTTCCTCTGGGAGTATGTTTCTATTTCATTAGGAATAGTAAAGTGTTGATGAAAAGCTGTAAATGAAAAGCTGAAGTAAATGCTCAGAGTTAGGCTTCTACAACAATAATTTATTGCTTTGGGAGATCAGTAGAAAAGTTATTAAGATGCCCTAATATGTACTTAGGAACCTAATTTTGGATGATGTTTGTTTTTAATTAGAGTAGAAAAATCTTCAAAAATTAAGAACATGGCTTAGATACATGTATCTACTTATCTATCTTTCTTCCTGATTATTTATTTTTTAAATATGTATGTGCTTTTTTTAGTATGTATGCACTTACTTTTTTTTAATTAATCAGGTTATTTATAGAGAACTAGAAAAATTACAGTACAGAGTCCTGAGCTGTTTATATCCTGCCTAAACCAAGGCAGGAAAGTGACATAAATGTTTTTTATGATCGGATCATATTTTACAAATGTGCAGTTCTAGGAAGCATGATGTGTGTGTTTTCAAAAGGAGAAAATATTCCAAGTTTCATAGTTGAATAGCCTGAGCAGAAATTAAAAGGTAATTAAGATTAATGGAAAACCCCATGAGCTTTATAGAAAAAAAGTTAAGGGATTATTAGATAATGAAGACCTTGCAAGATTTAGAAGTATTTTTTAGACTATTATAACAGAGACTTTTGATTCATTAGTTAAAAAAATTCTATAGAAATATTACCAAATGTTACCTAAATCTGTGGAGTGATTTTGCAGTTTTTATTGTATTAAGCAGAGCCTTCTTCAGCAAGTGGTTTATTTAAATTTAGAGCACTGTCGCAGCATGAATGAGTTTACCATCAGGATAGCAGAATCAGGCCCTGTAGTTTGTGCCTGTAGAGCTCAGCTGGATCATCTCATTGCATTTTATAGAATTTATTCATAAAGATTTCTTATTTATTGAAGACCTTATTGGTTTGAGTACTAACAACAGCATTGGAGTACAAGCAGAAGAGACAGAATTCACTTTTAGATTCTGTTTTTCTCGGTTATCATGCTTACTAGAGTTATTTAAAATAACTTTTTCAGATGCATTATATCATATACATTCTACCAGACACATGAATATACTCATTTCAACAATATATTATTTAAAGAAAGTGTTCAGTCCCAATATTTAGAACACACCCCCCCATAATTATAGGGATTACAGAAGTAAATTTCAAACCTGCCGAGTTTCATTCTTATGATAAATATATTGAGAGTTTTGTGTATCGTATTTGAGGTACACGTGTAAAATAACCTTGCTAAATTAAAGAGCAGTTACTTGGGTTGTCATTGTTTGCCTTAAAAATATCACCATCTTGAAAAAGGGAAAAAGAACTTGTGGGGCAGGACTTTACACACTGACTTTTTGGAGGACTGTTGTTATGAATATCACCTAGGCTCAGTGGATAATCAATTAGATCTCTGCTTTCTTTGCAGCTCTTTCCAAACACTTTTTTCTCCGAGCGCCGCCATTCTACTCAGCATGCTGTGGTGGGTCCTGTCAGCACCCTGCATCCCCCACTGCTTTTCCAAGTAAGTTTTTATGCTTCATCAGTAATGCTTGAGTTATTCTGTAAACCAAAGCAGCAGGATTTAATGTGTTCTGGAAAACTAATTGGTGATGCAATGGCAGCAGCTAATTCCTTAGTAAAATCACAGCAATCCTATTCAGAGGCTTTCCAAAGATTTATCAAACTTAAGTACACTGAGCAATTGTGAGAGGTTTCTAATGGCATTGAGACACCCAGACAGAGCTGACCTAGGAAAGCTCCTTGTTTTCAGTTTGCTAGAAAAGATTCTTTAAAATCAGTAACTCTTTTAAAAATCTGTGTCAATAAACGTTTGCAAATAGGAAAAGAAAAGAGCTGAAAGATCTTTAAATGGATGCTGCATTTTAATGTCTGTTAGGGATAAATGATGGTTCAGGAAGCCTTAACGTTATTTAAATAAAACAGTCATTCTTTTTATAGCAGTCAAATGCATTCACATGTTTAATTAGTATTTCTTTTTTAATTATAATGAAAAAAATTGAAGAAGTAAGTTGAAGAGCATTTTGGCCAGTATATGGTATATGCTCAGGATTAAGACCTGGAACACACTTCCATTTAGTCCAGATCTAAATTTAACCTTGATTGTGAAGTTTGCGTGCCATAGTGTAAGAATGGATATCTGTGATTTTATGTGTTTGTGGCTCAGAAATACAAACAGAAGAGTCATTTCCTAGCCCTTCAAAATGGAGAAAAAGCACAAATTGCCTTGTAAATCCAGATGAAAATTGGAGCTTATGTGTGCTCTAGCATATACTTTTTTATCAGTTGCATTCAAACCCTTCCTGACTACATGCATGCTTTTTATGAATGTTTCAGAAGGGCAGTTGCTAAGTTGAATGATTCTTGACAAGTGAGGCAGCAAATGCTGGCAGTTTAATGAGCTGCAAGTTTCTGAGCACCTCTTTAGGGGGCTGACACTTTCCCACAGAGCGTTTTACATGGCTCCGGCTCTCCCACAATGGCTGACAGCACCATGACCAATCACCACTTTCACTTTACTCATCCACACGCGACCTCACCACAATTTTTCACTGTGCAGATGAACTTTAGGAACCATTTCACATTGAAAAGGCCTGGGCAAGGGTCAGTTGCCCTTTTGTATGGCCATAAAGCAATACTCTATGTGCCAGTCTTTTCTCCTGTCTCACATTCCAAGAGATTTTCTGGACACCATTTAAAGCACTTGACTGAAAAATAAAGCAGTGAATGAAACTGACTTTTATAGACTCATTCTAGCTCATCTTCCCATATAACCCTGTCTACCTGAAAAGGGATTTAGTGGATGAGCTGAGTGTATACAGGGACTTGCTGAATACATAGGCCCATTATCAACTGTGGGGATTGTTTATTAACCACGACTGATACACTACTATTTTGGAAGTGACCTATTAATTGTCCATTTAACTAGAATGTATTGAATTCAAATGAAAAAATGGAAACCATGACTAAAGCTTTTACTTGCTCCTTCAAGGTGGTCTCTGCCATGAAGGCAAATGAAGATTGTTCCACAGATTAAGGGGACATTTATCACTATATATAAGGATACAAAGGAAAGATACAAAAGAAAGACTTAGAAAAACCCAAAGCAAAACAAAAATCAAGCCAGCAACATAGGAAATAGTTGGTAACAGATTCACATTTATGTCAGCAGAGCACTAAACCTTTTGGTGCACATTCAGAGCGACAGGCTGCAAACTCACTTATTTCATTTTGATGGGATTGTTGTAATGTATGAATGACTGCCCATCCTGCTGTACTGAAAAATCCTTTAATCCATAGCTGAAATTTAGTTTTTGTGTGAGCAGTCGGAATGCATTTTGGAATATAGTCTATTATTAAAAAAATTCTCTAGGCTAGTCAATTGAGAATGAGTATTCATTATCCCAAACACGAGTTTCAGATTTTTTGACCCAGTGACTGTTTGCTAATGCCTATGAACATTCTGCTCATCATTAAATTTTGTTTATTTAATTTTTTAAAGTCAGTCACATATTGTGCCTTAGGGTGCGTAGATTCTTCACTATTAAGTTAGTGTAATACAGGTATTAAGCTGTACCCTACATACTGCCTGTATAGGAATTAATTGGCTCCTCAGGGCTCTGGCAGGAGGTTGTTTCTTTGCTGATTGACTGTTAACAACCAGCCAGGCAAGACAAATTTTAAGAGGTCACATAATCTGGTATCCTCTGTCCTTGGCTGACAACTCCATTGTGGAATGGAGGCCAGGAGGCACGGACCAGCCCTGTTACGCCTCTTCCCTCACTGGTGTTTCTCATCCTACCGTGGGGATGAGAGAAGGTACCAGCTCTTCTGCTGTCAGACTATACCATCCAGTAAACTTGAGAATGGATGGTGATTCATCAGAAACTACTTGGAGATTACCTGGTATAAGGTACCTAAATTAACCAAGATCGAGCAAGAAGGAGAGAAAACTTGCTTGAGGAAGAAGGGCCAGTGTTTGCCCCCAGCTTCATGGGCAGAACGGAAGCTTGGGGTGAAGGTCGTGAGGGGACTGTGCACTCCACAGAGAAATATGAACCCAGCTTGCCCTTTGCAGAAACCTCTGTTGTGGCATTTTGACTCTTGTTCTGCAGATATTTTATTTTGGTTTGGATGGAGTCTGACTGTGTCTCACTGTGTCATAAATATCAGGACAGTAACCAGTAGGTTATGATTTTTGTATCTGGTCTCAAATGTAATTTTGAAATTTGAAATACGTCTATAAAATAAGACTTCTTTATATTGTAACATTTTAAATCATAATTACTTTTTGCCACAGGCTATTATGGTGGACAAATGTAAAGACGGGTTCTTAAGTGTAGAAAAAATTCAAGAAAGGCATGTCTAGCAGAATGCAGTGGTCCCTAAATCAGTTATGTTTGACAGTTACAGTGTATTTTAGGGAAGGATCACTGTATACTTGCTGAGCTTCTAATGTTATTCCTCTACTGGTCCGAGCTGCAAGCAGGATACAGGGGTAACGTTTGTAATATCAAACCAGTCACACATGCACCACAAAAGTATTTAGTCAACTTTGCAAGACATACACATATACACTTCAGTTTCTCATCATTATACATGTGCGGTTTTACAATATCCTCAGTATATGTGTGTTTGTTTCTCTGTGGGTGTTTAAACATAGACATACTCATGTGTATACATGTATAATACGCAGAAATTGAAATGTGGTGTAGCCCCAAGGAACAGTTTGCAAAAGCTGCATCTGGATTTGATTATTACTTTCAAGAGCATTATATCTATTGAACAAATGCATTTACTCTCTGTCCTGCTACAGCTAACTAGAATGGAGAGACTTTTTCATGAAGGAATATACAATCTTTTAGAAAATCTGCTTTATGTGGAAATTTTGCTGTTGGCTTCAATATGAAAATGATCCTTGACAGAAATCAAAGAGCAACACAGCTTTTCAGCCATTGTAATTATAAACTGGGATGGTAATCTTGGCCCATGTATGTGGGAGGGTGCCATCAACAGGAGGTCAGTGTGCATCTGTAGGGTCTAACTTGGACGCGGTATAAGCCAAAGCCATCTTGGTGGCTACCCTCCTGCAGAAAGATTGTAGGTGTCAGTGGTATATAGCCATGGCACAGGTTTCTGAATCAAAGGGCAGTTTTTTTCTGGTCTGCTTGCAACTGCCCCATGCAATTATCAGATCCAACACTTGGTGACAGACCCTATCTAACTGCCCTCTGGTACCGCTCCCTGGACAAGCATTTGGGGAAGCCAGGAGTGCTGGAGACATGCCCTGCCTCACCAGGGACTGCTCCCCATACACCACATCCTTGTAGGGGAGAGTGATCATGGGAAAGCATCATGGCTTTAAGCTGTATTGGGTATGAGGAAGGCAAGAGATTTATCTGAATTTGGGGTTTGTGTGCTCTTTGTGAAGCCAATGCAGGGACAGTGTGAACACTTCTAGTTCGCCACTGCAGCTCTTTCCCCCAGCTTTGAGGTTGTTTTCCAGGGTAGGGTTCCCTGTAGGCATGGATCAAGGAGATGTGATTTGATTAATTGAAAACTGCCCTCCCGGGGTTTGCTATGAGATGTCAAAGGAATAGAAACCAGGCCGAAAGGAGTACATTCAAGTACTTGCCATGTCCTGTCATAAAGAAATTGCTGTGGTTTCCAGAACGAGTAAGTGAATGGCCAGGGATTTTCTGAGAAATAGTTCACTCTGAAAGCCTTTTGTTAGTAAACAGAACTAAAGAAAGCCTGTTTAGTTTCTCTGAATAAGTATTACAGACCACTTTTATCTGGTAGTATGTTTCACACAAGGAGAAAATAAACTCCTAGAAAAACCTACAGCAGTTCACTCAGTGATGATAACATGTACAGGAAAGTGGAGAACTTTCTCCCTGACTACGTTTGAATTTTACAGTATCATGGACCCGTGCTAATGTTCCTCTATGAACTCATCTGATTTACTTTTTACCATGTCAAGGGGAGACTTTTGACCACTGTCAACACCTCTAGATCCAAGTGAGGATTTAGTCTTTAATGAACATGGCTGAAGCATTACGACACACTCTTAACACCAACAAATCAAAAGTGGGACAGTAGTTTGCTAGCATTATAATGAACAGCACTTAATATTTCTCTGATATTATATGAAACTCTCATCCATTTCCACTAGGAGAGGAAAGTGTCCTGCCTCTTCTGACCCAGGAGTCTAACTCCAAAGCCCGGAGAGGTATATTAAGGAGAGCTGTCTTTTCTGAAGACCAGAGGAAAGCTTTGGAGAAAATGTTTCAGAAGCAGAAGTACATCAGTAAAACAGACAGGAAGAAACTGGCTATTAGCCTGGGTCTAAAGGAGTCTCAGGTAAGGAATGACAGAACATCTGTAACTTTATGTCTTTTTGAGGAAAAATCTTTAAAAAGACTTTGGAGGAGGAAAATGGAACAGCACAGGGGCAACCCTGATCTCCTTCACTGAGGAAAGACCTCAGTAAATCAATGGCAGTTTTAACCAAGAAGTGCTTGAACAGGTTCCTAGTTCATTTCCTGAAGGTGAACATTGAAAATTCACTTGCTCTGTTTTCACACAAAGTGGGAGAAACATGACCTCTGTATTTCATTTCCAACTGCCATTTTGCTGTCTGACAGGGCCCCCTCAGGAGCTTTGGGGTAGGGAACTGTGCTTCATCCTGCTGCCTGATAGGCAGTGATCCAAGTGGAAAACAGCAGAGCATAGAGCCCTCCTGTATTCTTCCGAGCACCCTTTGCACTTGCAGATGAGCAGGGATCAACAATGCAATCAAGAGCACTCGCTCTGAAACCATTCTGCCCCACAAGATGGGCGACCATCCCTACAGAAGGAAATTTAACTGTGGAAAGATAGAGATCCTCCGAGCTGAGCGAAACTGTAGAAGTAACAATTTTGCAGGGTGACCTTCTAAAATGCTCCCATGTTACTTACCAATTCACATTTCATGGGATTTTTCATGTGGGTCTGAGTTGGCCTACTGCAGGACTTTAGCTGCAGTTTAGCTGAGAGTCCAGTACCTCCAGTGAGCTGTTGTAACTGAAGGAGTACGTTAATGGTGGTGCTGAGCAGCAGTAGCCCAATCTGGAGTCTCCAGGTCCTGACCTAGTTGCAGATAAAAACAAAGGACAAGTGTCTGGCTTGAAGAGCACAAAACCTGAAAGAAACTGGAAAAAGTTTGTGAGGGCATGTTACAGCAGAAAATGAAAATGGTAGCCACTGGCAGGTGGGACTCTAAAGGTGCTGTGTGCTGGAGTAGATACAGATCTCTAGAGTACAGCTGAAAGAGTGAGAGAGTGGCAGTACAAGTTTATTTCTGCATGCAGCAGGAGTAAAGTGCTTAAGATATGTATGGCAGAAGCTGTCTGGGGGACAGAAAAGCCTGGGAGT
This sequence comes from Aegotheles bennettii, assembly GCA_013398125.1. Taxonomy (NCBI): domain Eukaryota; kingdom Metazoa; phylum Chordata; class Aves; order Caprimulgiformes; family Aegothelidae; genus Aegotheles; species Aegotheles bennettii. The sequence continues at coordinate 17,892 of VZRW01003502.1, forward strand.
GGTGATGGGAACTCTCATCATCTTTATCATGGAGATTTTCAGAACTTGACAAATCCCTCAGGAATTTGATCTAAATTTATGGTTGGCTCTACTTGGCACAGGAGGTTAGATCTTGTGGTCTGGAGGGGTTTCTTGCAACCTGGATGACTGACTCCATTGCAAGCACTGCAACTGTAAAAAACCCAATGAGCAGAGTGTGGTGCTTCTCAGTGTGATGAACAGAGCTGTAATCTCTGCAGGATAAACTATTTCAATGAAAATGCAGAATTTCCCAATATGTGGTCAAATTTCTAATATTATAGTTATTTCCTTGGGTTTTTCTTCTGTGTTCGTGATATTCAAGAGAGCCTGGGGGAGTAGAAACTGATGGAATGACACATAGATAACAACTACCGCTGCAGGAAAGTAATTTCATGATAATGATAGACCAGATGATATCTAAGTCTTGTGTTTTTTTCCTCATGAAAGGAAGAGTAATTGCTATGAAAGTTACTTCTTAATTTTCTGACCAGTTGTACTGGAGGAACAGTGCCTGCCATCTAAGGCAATGATTCTCAGACCTATGAAAACACAGCCCCTTTGGCCTCATATCAAGTATCTGAATGCTAGAACTAAATGCAAATATTTAAGGGAAAGTAGAACACAATCTGAATAATTTGATTGATCTCCCCCTTCACTTCTTCTCTTTATATAAAACTAGTTCTTAGATGTAGGTTTCCCCAAGCTTTTCCCAGCATTTCATAAATGCCTTTGAGCGCTTGTGATCAAACTTTGCAACTTGAAGCTTTTGAAAAATTGATTTTATCTCAAAAATACATGGATTCTAGATAACTCCTGGAAGAATGTAGTCCAGCAGACAAAATGTCTTTAAATCCTTACCACTGTATCATGTCATAACATACATTTTTAAGCTATATGGCTAAGCTGTTTTTAACTATGCTTGTGAATGGACTTGGAGCCTCCTTTAAATAGAGGGCTTCACATCGTCAGTAATATCACTTAGTTTTGTTAATGATGGTGCTAACTAACTCTGAGAACCCTTTTCTGTCTAGAAGGATGTTGCTGTAGGAAATTGCTCTATCCCTAGCCACTAGGCTGTCCTTTTACCAATCTAAGCCAAATAATTGCCTGTTTGAGATGGTGAGAGTCAAGGAGAGTATTTGGCCCAGCTGTAGTAAATAGCGATGGGAAAATCCTCAGATAATGTTAATCACTCAGCTTCTATAACAATTAATAAAGAAGGAACATGAAACTAAGGGAATAGAGAGAAAAAAACCCCTTGTCAGGGCAAAGTTGTTTAAAGAAAAGAAAGTAATAAACTCTCATTAATTGCATACAGGTGAAAATTTGGTTTCAGAATCGAAGGATGAAATGGCGAAACTCCAAAGAAAAAGAAGTGCTTTCAAACAGGTGCCTCCAAGAAGAAGGTCTTCAGGAGAACTACCTCTCAAGATCCACCATGAATTTTACCTCCCCGTGCCCATCTGTGTGGGAAGTATCTCAGGAGCAGGCAAGTCCAAGGTGGAGGGAGAATTCTCCAGGAAATTCTGAAAGACTGACTAGTACACAACCACCTCCAAGAGCAAATTCATCGCAGAGCCCACTGTATTTGTATCCTGACCAAGACACTGCAAATAAGGCAGTTACATCATCAGCCTAAGGAAATAGGGGCAGTTTGTAAATTGAGTGGAGAGCATAGGCTTCAAATGAGCAGTCTTCTGAGACTAACAATATTTGGACATTGTAAAGCTAACTAGTTTATGCTTCATAAATTTGCTAAAGTCTAACACCATTAAAATGACAAACAACTAATGACTTAAGAAGTATTCTTCAATACTCAGTCTTGTGTCTTTTCCAGTCTTGTACTGACCTTAAAAGTGAATAGGAACTGGCGGTAAGTAAAACCAAGAGAAGAGCACGAAGCTGAAGTTGTGCTCCGATTTATACATCTGTGCTGTATACGATATTCATTAAAAACAGTGGTAAATAATCACTTTTATCTCTCTTTGCAGTCAGACCAATTAATTTCTTTTGTGTATGAGATTAGAATAACTTTCCCTCAAGATAGTAAGTTGCTTTGGATTCTTTTTAAATTAATTAAATGACACAATAGGTTCATATTAGACAAATATAAGCATTTTTAGTATGTTTTCTCCATCTGTCCTCACCTGTATTAGTACTCAATTAGTTTTAAATAGCATAGTCACAGATCGGCTGATAACCCTGGTTAAGTATGCAATACTAAAAGACAACCAACCAACCTATCCTGTAAAATACTCTGTGTTTAAATAACTTTGATGTGAATGCATACTGGGAAATGCAGTTCACTAACTCCTATCTTTTCTTCTGTGGATGAACCTTCCAGCATTCTTAACTCTGAATTTCAGTGGCTTTTGTCAGACTATTAGTGCAATCTTGGTGCAATCTCTTCGGTATTTCACAACTGTAATGGTGATATGCAGAACTGTAGCCCTGATGCAGTAAGAAAAAGAATTAAAGTTGGAAAATCTGCCACTACAGCCATCTCAGAGCAGTACCTGAGGAGATGGCATACCGTAGTAGCCTTATTCCTGACTTACTCCTATTTAAACTGGTGCCAGTAAGTACACATTAGCATATGACTGCATGACAGACAGGACAGTATTCTGTGTAATACAAGTAGCCTCAAATAATATTACTAAAACCACTTCACTTAAAATTATTTGCTTGCTTCATCCACCTCAAGGAAATTGCTCTGAGAATTTAAGTATCTTTTGTTTATTTGCAAGCCTTTATAGGTCAAAATTGGAGCATTTATGCATACACATTTATGAATACTTTTGTTGAGAAAAAACTAAAAGTATTTCATGTTAACAGGCAAAACCTTCTGGAGAACATTACAGTTTTACAGGGACTATTTAATTTCTGGCAGGTTCTTGTATTTTCTAGTCAAAAGAGATGATTATGATAATCTAGTCTGGCTTTCCTCATCATTTGTGTCATGAATGTTTCTAATTATTCTTGCCTTGAGCTCTAAAGCTTTTTGAACTTTATTGTATGTCTTTCAAAAAGCCATACAATCATTATTTAATGTTTTACCTTTTGGGGGATGATCTGCTATTCCCCTTGTCAAGCTGTAGGATCTGGGAGGTGAAGTTTAGATACATTTATAGCTAAAAACCTAGAGATTGCAGTGATGAATCATAAACTTGTATCATAAACTTTATGCATGATCAGGTGAGTTTTGTATTCCACCTGGTGCATGTTCTGCCTTCTAAATGGTCAGCTGTGCAATCCTAGTGTTCCACTATATGTTTTTCTTTGCATGTGATTTCCTACGCTTGTTTTAAGGAAATAAGAAATTACAGAAAAATTAAGAAGTCATCTCTTCATGTGATGACAGACCCTCATTAGCCTAAGCTGCCTAGATACCTACTCTCAGAAGGCACTTGAACACATTTAGTATGCCATGGGTTACATGCTGTTCAGTAATGTGAGAAGCTTATTCCTATTTTGCAATTGAAATCCCAGAACCAACTCATATTCTGCCTAACACCTTTCAGGATGGACAGACAGATTGCATACACATGGGGATGAATTTACTGTCCGGTTGTCCTGTTGAAGTCATAGTTCTGCCTTGTTGGACTACCTCCTACTTGAAGGACCAGCAAGTGTTGGTGTCCCGGATTCTTCTGAAATGGCATTTGCTAGTGTCTGTCTGCAATAAAAGGCAGGCAGGCATTTCCAAATTAACATCAGATGAACAAGTGGAGGCACATATGTGGGGGTGTTCGTTAGTGCTTCTCATTTTGTAGGAAATTGGTGTATGGTGGGCCTGACTGGGATTTTCCCATCTCACCTTTCAGGGAAAGGGAGTCTTCACAGCTGCTCGTGTTCTTTTATTGCAAGTCAATCAAGCATCAGTGTTAGAAGCAACACTTTTGGAGAGGGGAGAGGGGATTCAGAGTGTTCCCTGGAAAATTCTTTCACTTGGTGGTGTTGCAAGCACCGAATGTGAACTGCTGTGAAAACTCTGAGCTAATGTGCTGAACAGAATACATCTGAAGGATGTCTTACTAAGGCAAAGATCAAGCAAGGCTCATGCAGAGTGGGTTTCACCCTTACAATGTTATACATGTTTTAAATTGAGCAAGTTCTGGTTTCACTATAGCGTATTAAAACTTACACTCTTTCATGACTGTCCAAATCTCTTAACACCTTCTACCAGTATTCTTATTCCACAGCTAGAATAAAGTTTCAGTATGCCAGATAAAACCTTCTTTGCTTGAAAATGCTGATGAAGCTTTCTCAAAAACCCTAAAAGTATACACATGAATTTTGAATTACACCTGAAATAATCTGATTCAATTAGTCAGAATGGATTTAGGCCCATGACATGTACAACCTTGATTACTCCTCATCTTAAGCTATTTAGAGGAGAAGTTTCCCTTTGGTCCATACTGTGAAAAATTGGTAATGAGAAACAGCACCCAGCATGAATAGAAAAAGAGATATATTTGCAGTGCCAGTCTTTTCTGTGTGAAGGATCAAATAGTATTTTTTTTTCAAATAATGTATGCACACTAGTTATCAAAGAACAAAGAGAGCACAAATTATACACAAAATCCCTAGCAGATGCTCAAAGTGCTTTGTAACAGGCACGATGCAGAGGTGTAGGGCATAGAATGCATCTGGTATTACAGAGTGATGTGATAAATACTGATGGCACCTCACAGTTAAACAAGCAACATACATACGACTTTTTGGCTTCAAAGATACAACCTAGTGGATGACCTTGCAGCATGGTTGTAGGGCTTATGAGGTATTTCCTGCGAGTGGCATTTTCAGACTATAGTTCCAGGCTGTGGAGTATTATGAAGGACATTTGTTGGGATCCTGGGGCTGGGGAGAGTTCAGGTACCTCGAATTGCGAACTGCAGTTGAAAAAGCCAGCTCTTCAGAGGCTGCAAACAAAGCAGATACTTATACTCGCTGGGCACCTCTCTGTTTAGTCTGGCAACTTATCAATGCTAATGTAATACAGAATACATCAGGGAAAGGGAGAAGGGGCTGAGACTCAGTACTCGCTTTGTTACCCCAGCTGCAGACTCCCGTGCCCTCAGGCTGTGCTGCTGACACAGGGATTTTGCTGTCCAACCGAGCCACCTCAGGAACAGGAGAGGCTTTTCTCACCCTGCCTATTGGGAATCCTCCAGGTGGGTCTGAATACAGATCTTGAAAGTCTGTTCTCAAGGTCAGGCACTCAGAGGAGCTTCTCTGTTACCTAACAAGAAGGTGCCGATTTCCTTTTCTAGGTCTGGCTCTTGGTCTTTTAAAAGGTACCACGAATGATGCAGATTATGCCAGTCTATATCAGGCACAGCCATGGTCACGTTTTACTGTGTGTAAACAACTGAGACTGTGGATAGTAGAGGCCAGCTAGCTCCTCCATGGACCTCATAGAACACTGCCAAAAGCTGGATTTGCTGAACACACCTGTGTCAGCACTCACACTTTGGTTGTACAGATTTATAGTATGAAACGATTTTTTAAAAGTTCTCTTGTTTTTATTGATGCTTTGCCAAACGGGAATTAATTGCTGTGATCTGCTGAGGAGAACAGGACTGCTTTAAGGCACAAAACTGCACTACGAACTCCAGTGTCAGAACAATAGTACAGCGGTCAAATGTCACTCCTGAGCTGCAGTAATACATCAGATACGTTTTATCTGCTGTGATTTACTAGTACTGAGTTTTAAATACCAGTTGCTATCACTGTAGCCACACAGCTCCCCTGATGAATGTATGTTCCACGGTCAAAAGACTGACATAAATTAAGTACATTCACATGCTTCAGCACCCTCTACCAACAGGACCATTACTGGTTTTCACAAACTAGAAAGAAAGATAAACCAATTTCAAGCAAGTTAGTTGTAAATTGAGAGCATTAAGAAAGGCCTGGAGGGTCCAATTAACTTCAGACTTAGCTTTGGACCATGGGGAGACAAAAAGCCCCTGCAGAGAAGGCTGCAGAGTGGATGGAATCACCATTGACAATAGAATTCTTTAATGACCGTGCTTCTAAGTTATGTGCCTGATGACTGCTGCTGTATAAGATAAATCGAGGTACATAAACCTGGATCTGAGATGCTCCCCATGTGGGCTTGCATCTAAATTAATGGCCAGAAAATGACAACTCCCACTCCTTGGTTTCCTATAGATACTGTTTGTAATTCTAAACAATGAAGCTGGGCATGGTGGATGGGTGTGTCACAAGGCAACATCTCAACAGTGCTCCTCCAGTGCTCACCCAAACACAGAAATCTCACTTTTTGTAAACATCCAACACTTGAGGAATTCTTAAGTTTTTCTGAGTAATTTTCTCTTTTCATGTCAACATTTGAATATAATACAAGGTAGCTGAATGTTAATGTGTATCATTCAATGACAACTGTTTCCATTTTTTCTGCTTTGCTACCATGGTTTGAGATGAGAGTTAAACTTCAAGTGATACGTGTCACTTAATCTATCACAGAATCATAGAATGGTTTGGGTTGGAAGGGACCTTAAAGATCATCCAGTTCCAACTCCCCTGCCATGGGCAGGGACACCTCCCACTAGACCAGGTTGCTTAAAGCCCCATCCAACTTGGCCTTGAACACTTCCAGGGAGGTGGCAGCCAAAACCTCCCTGGGTAACCTCTTCCATCCACTCACACAGTAAAGAATTTCTTCCTAATATCCAAACTAAATCTGCCTTCCTTTAGTTTGAACCCATTCCCCCTTGTCCTATCACTACATGCCCTTGTAACAAGCCCCTCTCCAGCTTTCTTGTAGGCCCCTTCAGGTACTGGAAGGCTGCTAGAAGGTTTCCCCAGAGCCTTCTCTTCTCCAGCTCCAACCCCAACTATCAGCCTGTTTTCACAGGAGAGGTGCTCCTGCCCCCTGATTATCTTCATGGCTTCCTCTGGACTTGCTCCAACAGCTCCATGTCCTTCCTATGTTGGGGACTCCAGAACTGGACACAGTACTCCAGGTGGGATCTCATGAGAGTGGAGTAGAGGGGGAGAATCACCTCCCTCGACCTGCCTGTCACACTTCGTTTGATGCAGCCCAGGATACTGTTGGCTTTTTGAGCTACAAGCGCACACTGCCGGCTCATATTGAGCTTCTCATCGACCAAGACCCCCAAGTCCTTCTCCTTGGGGCTGTTCTCAATATGTCATGCAAATATCTGCAAATTTCAGATTCAGTCTAAATTTAAGATACATTATCAATGAAATGAACAAAGTGAATTTTCTGTCACTATCAGTATCTCTGTCATATCCTTCATCATTGTGAAAAAATGGAAAAGTTATGGCAAGGAAATCTCTAATGAACAAAACCAACTTTCAGTAACAGAAAAAATGAATGGGACTATACAAAAATGTCAATATTCCGGTGTTATCCTGCCATGTTTCATGGAATAAGGTCTGAAGAACAATTTTTAATACTTTTATTTATTTGACTGATGAGGAAAGTTGATTGAAACAGGTTGTTCCACCAACAGAAATTACACTGTGACCTACCTGTAACATACATTGTTACAGCTTGTTGCACTAGCTCAGCACTTAACTGGAAGCCAAGCCTAATTTTCTGATTTTCTGTTAATTTGCAAAGTTGCTTCTCCTAAGTTAATATTTTTAGATGCAAATGATGCGTTCTCAAACTCGAAAGCATTTGATTGTAGCACACGATTTTACATTTTCAAACATTCCTGATTAGTTTCGTTGCTGTCTTGGAGAGAAACCGTAGGGGCGATGAAGTTATTTCACCACCACCAGTGTTTCTGTTTGAGGCATCAATGGCCACAGAGAAGAACACGCCCTTTCCAGTCAGCTGCCCACTTGTTTTCTTAATCAAAAGAGGAAGCCAGGCGATGCTGGCAATACAGGAAGGCTTTTGTTTCACCAGCACACCTCGCTTCAGCCAAAGGCAAATCTTGAAATGTAACACTAATTTGTGATGGCAAATGAGTGTGAATGCCTATGGGTAATATCTTGGTGCTCTGCTGCTCCTCCTGCAGCACCCGCTTGCTCATTTGCTCTATTTTCACGTTTCTTTAAAGCAAAACATGCCCAGGGTTTTGCTCTTTGAAGGAAATGAGAATTATTTTTATGATCTGCTCCGTTTGCACCATGTTTTCTACGTGACCCTCAGCCACAACCCCTAGGGTGTCTTCCCAGCTGTGGAAATTCCTAAGAGCCACACAGTTGATTTCTGAGTCACTTTGCAACTCACTTTGAGAGCCATCAAGCCCCACACCCACGGGACCGTGGCCACTGCCTGTGGGGCCATGGCCACCTCCAGCCCATGGTGCCAATGGCCACCTCGATCCCTGTGGACACAGCCACCTCCTACCCACAGAACCCACAGCCACCGCACTGCCCGTGGGCTCACGGCCACAGCCTGCAGGGACACAGCCACCTCCAGCCTGTGGCGCACACGGCCACCACCCACCCGTGAGGACATGGCCACCTCCCATCCGCGGAACCCACGGTCACCACCCACTCGCAGGACCTACGGCACCTCCCCCCGCCGGACCTAAGGCCACGTCCTCCCCGTGTCATCTTCTCCTGCGGGACCCAGGGCCACTTCCCCCCGCGGGACCCAGGGCCATCTCCTCCCCCGGGACCCAGGGCCATCTCCTCCCCCGGGACCCAGGGCCATCTCCCCCGCGGGACCCAGGGCCACTTCCCCCCGCGGGACCCAGGGCCATCTCCCCCCGCGGGACTCAGGGCNGGCCAGGGCGGGCCGGGGCGGGACACTGCCGGTCCTGAGGAAGCGTCCTTCCCTCGTTTGGCCCGGTAGCCCCCCGTGCCTGTCACCTTTCGTTCCCCCGGAGGATCGCTGCTGCGGACCCGCCGGGATGCAGAAGGATCACACCCTAGCGCCGGTTTTCTCTTCGGTGGATGTACGCGTGCCCGGTTTCAGCATCTCCGAGGCGGGCGCCAGACCCTGCCGGG
>VZRW01003502.1:34546-64165 GCA_013398125.1 Aegotheles bennettii
GGTCTTTACCAGCATGACCACTGCCGTCGGAGTGGGTCAGGGTGTCAGAACCGAGACCAGGCAAAGAACCTGCTCTTGTCAGTGGTAATAGGGGGGCGTTGTACAAGGACAGCAATGGGGTAACATGAGGGGTAGGACAGAAGGCTGTCCTAATGACATTCATCTCTTAACCATCTCTTCTAATCACACGGTTAAGTTCAGATTTACTTTCCCTCCTCTCAGAGGTAAGACCACTGAAGCTGGGATAGCTGATGACTGCATGCTTCGTGGTGCAAAGTGTCTGAAGACGGCTGGTGATGCCCCATATGGCTAAAAAGTTAAGGGAGTGACAGAGCAAAGCACTCAGATCAGACTCCCCAAAGGGCTGCAAGTCCTATGTACCTGGTTGCTGTCCTCAGTTTCTGGGTGGGAGATCCTGTGCAACCCTGCAAGATGCACAAGGGAAGTTGAGAAAAAGTTGTCATGAGACAACTCATTGTTGTTCTCATTCTCTTACCTCTGCTTTATCTCTAACGAATAAAACAATGCCATTAATTTCATGCTCAGAGCTGCTGAGACAGTTCTTAATGGGGATCATACAGTAAACCTTAGCAGTAGCTCTGAGATCTTTGGTAGCTGATAAAATGCTTCTGGTTTGTGGTCCAACTGAAGGCTTGGAATATTAGTAGTATTTCAAATAGCTATCAGAAAATGAATAATCATACATATAACAGGATCGGAAAAATGCTGGAAGTGTGCATATGGGAAGTATGTGAATCCGTGACTTATTTCTATTGGCCAGTAGCCATTTTCTTTTGGTTTTGAAGTGTCTTGGAGTAATCCTGACATGTGCAAATCTTTTCCTAGAAGAGGTTCCTTAAAATGTTGAGACTATTTTTGAGTTATGAAGAAGCTGTGGACTTTTGCAGTGTGAAATGTAAATGACTTGTGCAGCAAAAAATGCGGTACAACTTAGAGGAAAGAATCCACAGTAAATGATGAAGTTTTATTTAAGGTTCCAGCTTCTAAAATGAAAGATGTTTTCATAACCAGTGATATATCAATGTTCAAAGAATTGGTTTTCCTGGTTCTTCACTGATATTTTAAACTTTTACATGACACCAAATTAGAAGACGCCACTTGTGTTCAGGAATTTAACATGACCTTGAAAATTAGAGAAATGGCCTGAAGAAAGTAGGGTACAGTTCAGTATAGAAAAATGCAAAGTACTATACTTAGGAATTTAGACTTCCAAATATGAAACAAGGCAGCAGCTTCACAGATGGGATCATGACTTGTAAGAAATAACAAGCTGAACCTAAGTCAGTAGTATCTTACTGTTGCTTTGCATTGCATATTTATCATTTGTTTTGCAGTCTGGGGTACGTCCTTTGAAAAGCTGTCTGTGAGATATGCAAAACGGTTCTGCCATACCTTGCATTTGTAAGGCCTCAGCCAGAATACTGTGTCAGTGTTGGACATCTCATCTCAAGAGAGATATAAGCCAGATGGAAAGAGCCCAAAGGAGAAAAAGCAAGAATGATCAAAGGTTGAGAAGCACCCCATGACCTACAAGGAATGGCTGAAGGAAGCGGAGTTGCTTACTCTCTAGCAGGAAAAGATGAATCAAGGATACAGTTTTCAGAAGTGCAGAAGGTAGCGGCAAAAAGGAAGGGAATCAATTATTCACCACATTCATTATGAATACAAGATATAATGGGATTAAACTGCAATAAAGGAGATTTAAATTAGACATTAGAAAGAACTTCTTAATGGTTAGGAGAGTTAAGGACTGAAACAGGTTGCTCAGGGACGCTGTGAAATCTCCACCATTATCTAACCTTTCCTATAGACTTTCAAACGGTTTTCAGACAGTCAGCAGTGGTGTTCATCCTGCAGTGGGCAGGAGGGTGAGCAGGCAGCATCAGACCTCTCCCCCTTCCAGCCTGCCGTAGTTTTATAGTGCAAGACTAACTGCAGTTCATTTTGTATTCAAAATCACTCCTGAGTTTGCATCATCAAGGCGTAAAAGATGAAAAGATTTGTTTCAACCAAATACAATCCACTATTGATTTGCTCCTTTCCTATAACATAGCTACAGGCATATTTTATGGCTCAAGAAGGGACAAGTCACACACTTTTGCTCTGAAAGTTGGTAATACGAGCTCTTGAATAAAACAATATGGAAATTAGGTAACCTGAACCTTAAAAGTGAAATGAAAAAAGAGCTGACTCCCCAATGGAAGAAGCTGTGCCTTTTATGAAGGCTGGATCATAGATCTATGGTTTTTCCTAGTTCTGTACCAAAATAGACATACTTCTGCTTTTATCACTTCATGTGGAAGTGGTTGACTTTTCTTCTCTCACTTTAACTTCTCCATTCTCTCTCTCTTTTGAAAAGAGCTACGTCAAATTCAGTGTCTCACATACTGCATTCAAATACTAATCACTAAAATTACTGGTTCTATCCTATCTTGATTTGGATTACTCTTGATTGTTGCAGCCTTGAAAATTGGAAGACATAGACAACTTCACTCACTTAAAAGTTGTTTATATTCATCAAATAGCTTTCTCTCTCTTTTATGCTCTTTTCAGACATGTTCCTCTGTTTTGATCTCCACTAAATCTGCTTTTGTTTGTATCTATAATGACTTTTTATAATTAAATCTCTCTATTGTCATCTCCTATAAAGCCCCCTGCTTTCCTTGCTCTCTCTTGGCTTCTACAACTGTACCCTTTACTGTTTCTCCTGCTGCTTCTCTGAGTTCTTACACAGAGAACCTCCCCATCCCTTCTTCAGTTTTATGTGAAGATTTTACAGGAGTCTATTTTACATTTTACAATCTCATCAGCAAAAACAAAACTTCAGCTATTTCTTCTTACTGCCACATTGAGCCTGGCTTCCTGCTCTGTATTGATCTCCTTATGTCCAAATAGAAATCTCAGCTTGCCTCTTCAACATGTGTTTTTGGGTATTTGGCTTTCAGATCAAATGTAAAAAAGATAAAGGAAACCACAGGTCCTTTTTTTTTTTTTCCTCCTATTGAAAGCATTTTATTTTTATTCTCTTTGCACCTCAGCAAGCCTGAACTGGAGATGTGCATGTGTTTGGTATGTATGCTGGTGAGTGCTTGCCTCAGATCCATAGCATTCCAGAAAAGTAGTTTGCTTGAAGATCAGTCTAGGCTGCTGGAGCTTCTTTCTGTATTTGTCATGCTGATTTGGGGAAGAAGGTTCAACAGAATAAAATGTAGCACCCTCAGCTCTCTTTCCACTGTCCCACCTTGTTCTCTCCTGTATTGTCCTGCTTATGGCCTTACTCTGACCCACGTAGCAGCATCCACAAAATATCTGATCCTCCTTTCTGCACTCTGGAGAATGAGGCATTGAAATAAGAATTTTTTCTGTGGAGGGCCAGGCCTTTATGGAACAAACTTCTAGAGGGAAGGATCTTGCGATCCTTCATTTGCAAAATACTAAAGAGAAATAAGTGTTCAGAGCATGCAATGTGATCCTCTTCCAGTCATTCAGAATAGGATTCTTCCTCTCCAGTTTTAGGCATGTGGAGTTTAGAAACAGGCATCTTCTGAGGTTCGCCTGGAGATAGGGGTCCGTCATTAATCTGTGGTCATGCCTGGTTTTGTCTGCTGATTGTCAGGGGAGCTTAGGGTGATGAGTATAGACTAAGGAATCTGATTTTCTGTTAGCAAATGTAGGTCTGGAGCTGGTGGAGCATGTGCTTGACACATCAAGTGGAGCAGGAGTACTGCTTCTCCTGCTATTCCTGCCCTGGACAACCCATTACAGATGTTGCATGTTTGCCTCCTCCCGGTGCTATGAGGATTGTCCTTAGCAGCCAGAAAAACATCCTCCTTACTATTTGTGACAGTGGTGGTAGCACACAAGTAGAGAGAAACACGTTTTTGAAATATCTGCTCTATTTCAACTATCCGGAGAAGATTAATCCCTTAGTTGATCTGCTGACTACTCATCAGAATGAACTATTCAGAATGAACTAATGTGCTGTTTTAGGGAAGGACTGTATGCACATAAAGATTAAGTAAAACTGAAGATAAAAAGCCAGGTACAAATTCAGGTACCTTAAGTTTTGGAACTGTTCAATACACATCCTGTTAAGGAGGTAGAATCAATTGTGTGAGGACAGATTGGGGTCTATGCGGCGGGTTTGAGACAAAATTGCCATGTTGAAGAGATATTACTGTAAATAAAAGTTTTCCACCACACTAAGCAAGTGGGAAAATCAATGCCTCAGAGTTTTATTTATGATGTTTCTTTTGGATATTGTTTCAACTCATTGTAAGAGGAGAACATTTCTATTCTCCTCTTTCTTGACTTCAATGAAATTGCTTATACATGTGAATTTAGGTTCAAATTATAGAAGATTTACTTAATGATTTGGAGGGACTGATCCTATCACAGGGAAAGGTAGGTTCTATGAAAACTCTGATCTTCACTGAAACTTGAAAGGGTAATACACCCTATTAAGTCTTGACTTTGAATTTTAGAACCTTTTCTACACAAATTTTTGTTTCTGAAATAAAATTATTTAAAATTTAAGTTATGTATTTTGTATTAGATTTTATATATTTCAATTTTACAACATCTGAATGTGGTCTGGAGAAACAAACTACTGAATCTGAATGTGAAAGGTAGAATATATAATGAAAATAATATTATCTAAACAATGAAACGTTAGGAGAAAATAAGCTCTGCACTCTGGGATGTACAATTCCATCAAACAATGCACTTATACACGTAAAACATTTCTAAAATATGAAATAAAAGAATATAAAACTAGATTGAAAAAAGAGAAAGACATGATTGAATCCTACTATTTGAATATCTACAAACTATCTTATTGAATAAAAAAGACATGAGGTGTCATATTTCTCTAGCTACAGATTTTGTGTATTGTTTCAATGGAATTTCATTTCCCTCTAAACTACTATAAAATAAGTCAGTCTTCTCAGAAGAAGCCATATCCTAACTATAAAGGTGCATCACCATCCTTTCTACTCTTTACAGTGTCCATATTGGATAGTCTGTGTAGTACCTCTGATGTGCTATAACAATATAGCCATGTTTCTCCTGATATGAAAAGCATCACTATTCTGTCAGCAGGATCAGTAGTAGCATAATAAAGAGATGTGTTAAATATTAAAGGAGATGGACTTGTATTTGGAGCAACCTTTCTTGAACATAAAGATAAAATTATACATTTAGTGTTTGCAAATGCATCAAGCAAAAATACATTCTTTAGCTCATGATCAGAAATTATTTGAAGATAAATTTCAGGCAAAATCATTACTCCAGTTTTGAGAATTTTAATGAAATAAAGATATCTCCATCACACACTGGAGACAGTCTCAAGGTAGTGCTCTAGTGCCTACTGAAATCTCTAATCAGGTTTGGCTGACTTCAATAAGCACTGGATTAGACCATCATGCTGGTATAGCTCCACTAACTTTGGTGAATTTATTTTTGGTGCACACTGGTGTCACAGAGACTGAGTTCTGGACCTGAGTCTGTATTACTGTATTCCTGTGTGATGTACTCTAGGTGACCCTGCTCTGGCAGGGGGGTTGGACTAGATGATCTTTCGAGGTCCCTTCCAACCCCTAGGATTCTGTGATTCTATGATTAGTGATAAGCATGCATGGTGGAAAATGAACTGTAACCCCTTAGTTCTGCAATACCCATCCGGAAAAAAATGCATAGTATGTCCTCTGCTTAGGAAATCAAATTATTTAGAGCATTTAGTGAAGTAGGGAAGAAGACACTAGCATTACCCTATACATATTTTATTTTTTTTTCAGGACTGTCCACAAATTTGAAGTGATGTTTCGTTTAAATTGTGACTTCCCATCTGCCAACATATTGAAATCATCATTGTAGGAGAGAAGCATGTCAGAGGTACCAAGGGTCCAAGTTTTTTAGAAGTGTAGTATGGACATAAGTTAACTGCAGTTCATTTAACATCTGGCTAGTGTCAGGTATTGCCAGGCTGTGTCTTCCCCACTGGAATAATAATAATTTACAGCATAGAGTAGTTGGCAAGATCTCAAGCTTTGTTTTTTTATAGTAGGACTCATGGGCAAAATGACATAAATATAAAAGTCCTTTTTTTGTCAAATGCTGTGTAATTTCTGCTACATTCTTTCATATTCTCAAATATTATAAAGAAATCTACCATAAAATGCTTCTTACAGCAGTTGAAAATACTAAATATGTTATGAAATCTTCCTTTGCACTCCTTGTGCATACAAGCATAATAGCCTTTAACGTTACGACTGAATGTTATTTTTTTCGCATGGTTTCTGCTTGGTTTAGTATACTGTATTCAGCTGAATAAGCAGCTACTGAGTTCTGTTTTTCTCTTGTTCACTGTGTGGTCCCATGCCTTATTTACTGCACACCGTTCAAACCCATTCTGAATACATAAATGTTTTCCTCCTGGATTCTCTCTTTTGCTCTTGAATATCTGTCTGTTCACAAGCATTATTTGATTTATTATCCCAGCATATTCCTGAGGTGAGGGGATGCTATCATACCCATTTTACAGATAAGTGAAGAGGCACGGTGAAGTTATGTACTCATTTGGAATGTCAATTTGTGATGCAAAGGATATGAATAGTACTTGAGGAATAGCCTCACATCAGATTATGAAAAACTTCATGTATAAGTACTACCTTTATTGTATTCAGATATAAAAATCTTATTTAGGTCCCAGCTCTGCTGTTCTCAAGATACCTTTTTTCCCTCCATACCACAGGGGAAAAAATAGGCAGTTTCATCCAGCTCTGCTTCGAACCCTGAGGTCTGTTTTTTGACTTTTTTCCTTTAAGGTAAGAAATTGATAGCAGTGGTAAATTGTCATTCATTTGTGAGGAAAGGGTAAAGATATTTCCTGGCACTGAGGTGATGCTAAGTGAGACCTGGGAACATTTTGTTGCATCTCAAGTTGTCAAGGGGATGTGCTGTAGTTGGATACAACTGATCTCCATTTCAGTCTTGTGTCTTTCGTACTGAGACACAATCAAACGGTAAGTATTGCCTTCATCAAATATGCCTAGTATCTGGATATTTTCCCCAGTTCTCCCCTGCCTTCTTATTTTGAGATACCTGTCCAACCTGTTGCATCCTTTCTTCCTACCTCTTCTAGCAATCTTTCTCCTCAAACTTGGCTTCTAGTTATCCTGTCTGCCCCATAACCTGTCTTCATTAATCCCTAATCTTCATTCCCTTCCTTGCACTAGATGTTTTGCTCCATTCTATTTGCCTTCTCACTAGTCGGACCCGAAGCTGGATAGGACATACTTGAAGCTTGGTAGGGCAAATTGACATCCTGCTTTCCTCCACCCGTGCTTCCCAAATTGGTGTAAATGGGACTGGTCCATATCCTCTGTATTTGAATTGAGCAAATTCCTCTTCCAGGGTTTCAGAGTGCGGCATGGAAACAGAGGCAATGCAGATGAGATGTTACATGCTCTGAATTCAACTGTCATGGCCAAGATCTTTAATCCCATAGTATCTTAGAGCTGCATCATCTCTTCTGATGGAGGATGCTGAGTGGAGGTGGGATCGCTTGGAAAGTTTGCAGCTAATACCAAGAAGGTTATATTGCATATATACAGACTTGTTTTCCAAAGAGTTACAATTTGACTATATGAGGGTGAATTTGCACAAAAATAAAAATTACCTAAGCCAGATATGAAAGCAACTCCTCATAGTATGTGTCCAGTCTCTACTTTGAAAGGGAAGGGTGAAAGGAAAGTACTGGAATTTTATAAAGCAAATGTTTCTTGATCTTTTTGGAACATAAACAAAACAACCTTTCCCCTCCCTCCCTTTACTTGGAAACAGCCTCAATGATTCAGGCTGAAGTCTTTCAGAAAATCAATAAACCTTCATTAGATTCTGATTTTTTGTTCATTTCAATCTAAAAAAAACAAGATTTGGGAAGTTAAAAGGAACCAGGAATCAGGAATGTACACAACGTCCTTTGTACTAGACCATGTTACCTGTCTAGAATATGATAGAAAATAACAGAAAAAGATGAGAAGTAATTTTTAATATGCAGTTCCCTTATCTTTGAAGGCTGTGTATCCAAGATGCTCTTCAGTCATGACACCTTTTCTGCTTTTCCTTTGTGTAAAGGAGAGTGTCTGAGGATTTTCTGAGCTGCTTCTGTGAGCAGTATTTTCTTACTTAGCCTCACCAAGATGCCAGTATGTGGGCCAGTGGGTGTGGGGGGAATGGCAACAAGGTGAGGAAACTATTTCTCTTCTCCACTTCTACAATTGTTTCATTCCAAGTGTTGTGGTTTAGGCCAGGTTGGCAACAAAGAACTACGTGGCTGTTTGCTCACTCCTTCCCCCACAGTGGGATAGGGAGGAGAAAATATAATGAAAAGCTTGTGGATCAAGGCAAGGACAGGGAGGGTTCACTCACCAATTATGGTCACGGGCAAAACAGACTTGACTTGGGGGAAAAAAAGCAATTTAATTTGTCACCAATCAAATCAGAGCAGGACAATGAG
This sequence comes from Aegotheles bennettii, assembly GCA_013398125.1. NCBI lineage: Eukaryota > Metazoa > Chordata > Aves > Caprimulgiformes > Aegothelidae > Aegotheles > Aegotheles bennettii. The sequence continues at coordinate 43,086 of VZRW01003502.1, forward strand.
AAACCCACCCAGATCTTTAAAAATATATTCCCCCCCCCCTTCTTTCCAGGCCCAAATTACCTTGCTCCCGAATTTGCTGCCTCCTGCTCCGCAGCAGTGCAGGGGAGCAGGGGATGGGGGTTGTGATCTGTCCATCACACATTATTTCTGCCACTCTTTCCTCCTCAGGGGGAGGACTCCTCATGCTCTTCCCCTGCTCCATCATGGTGTCCCTCCCACAGGCTGAAGTTCCTCACAAACTTCTCCAGCATGAGTCTTACATGGGGTGTAGTCCCTCAGAAGCAGACTGCTCCAGTGTGGGATTCCCACAGAGTCACAGCCTTCTTCAGGCATAGCCACCTTCTCTGTCATGGGGTCCTCCACAGGCTGCAGGTCCATATCTGCTCCACTATGGTCCTTCACGGGCTGCTCCACAGTGATCCTACATGGGCTGCAGGGGAACCTCTGCTTTGGTGCACCTCCTCCCTCTCATTCCTTACAGACCTTGGCGTCTACATAGGTATTGCTCTCACCTTCCCCTCTTCTCCCTCCTGCAGGTTTTTTGCAGTTTCCTTTTGCCCTTCTGAAATATGTTAATTGCAGAGGCATTATCACTGTTGCTGATGGCTTGGCCTTGGTCAGAGGTGGGTCAGGATTCGGAGCTGTGGGAGCTTCTTCCAGCTTCTCACAGGAGCCACCTCTGTGATCCCTCCCCTGCCACCAAAGCCCCAGCCCCCCTGACCCAACAGACCAAGGAGGTATGCAAGTGAGCTAGCAGGCAGCTGCCCCCATTATACCCACAGGAAAAAAACCCGAGAAAATTGGCTTTTAAAATTTCTTTTAACTTTTCCTCAACATGGGTAGACTAGCCAGGATTTCATACCTCCATATGTGACAGGAACAGTCTTTCCTATTTTCCTTGACAAATGTTTTTCCTGGATTTGCACTACTGCTAAGATTCCCTGCCCTGAAGCTTACAGGACATCTGTGTAGGACAGCTTATAGCTTATAGCTATCCTGTATGTGACTTCTGTTGAACAAATTCTGTTCCCTTAACTCAAAGGCTTTTCTAGTCCCTGCTCACAGCAGTACTCAGGGGTTGGGGGAGGCAGAGAACCAGATCTCTTTCTCATAGGAAGTACTAACAGTATGCACTATTCCACTTAGGGGTTAGGAGATGTTTTTTGTTATTTACAGGCACAGTGAGTGGAAAAGTGACCTAGCCAAGATGGTGCAAGGAGATTTCCCATCTAGGAATAAAAACCCTGCCTTTTGGTTCCTGTGCTCCAACCTCAGGAATATTCCCTGAACAGACTGGGTGCTCCTTGCTGAGGCTGGACTGGTGCATGTGCTTCTGACATTTGTGTTCTGGGATCTGTAGGAACTTAAAAATTATATTCTTGTAGCTTTTTAATGACTATTGTATAAAGTGACAAATTATTCAGAAACAGAAAAGAAAAATTGCTCTCGTTCTCTTGTTGTTTTTCTAGNAGCTGTGGGAGCTTCTTCCAGCTTCTCACAGGAGCCACCTCTGTGATCCCTCCCCTGCCACCAAAGCCCCAGCCCCCCTGACCCAACAGACCAAGGAGGTATGCAAGTGAGCTAGCAGGCAGCTGCCCCCATTATACCCACAGGAAAAAAACCCGAGAAAATTGGCTTTTAAAATTTCTTTTAACTTTTCCTCAACATGGGTAGACTAGCCAGGATTTCATACCTCCATATGTGACAGGAACAGTCTTTCCTATTTTCCTTGACAAATGTTTTTCCTGGATTTGCACTACTGCTAAGATTCCCTGCCCTGAAGCTTACAGGACATCTGTGTAGGACAGCTTATAGCTTATAGCTATCCTGTATGTGACTTCTGTTGAACAAATTCTGTTCCCTTAACTCAAAGGCTTTTCTAGTCCCTGCTCACAGCAGTACTCAGGGGTTGGGGGAGGCAGAGAACCAGATCTCTTTCTCATAGGAAGTACTAACAGTATGCACTATTCCACTTAGGGGTTAGGAGATGGTTTTTTGTTATTTACAGGCACAGTGAGTGGAAAAGTGACCTAGCCAAGATGGTGCAAGGAGATTTCCCATCTAGGAATAAAAACCCTGCCTTTTGGTTCCTGTGCTCCAACCTCAGGAATATTCCCTGAACAGACTGGGTGCTCCTTGCTGAGGCTGGACTGGTGCATGTGCTTCTGACATTTGTGTTCTGGGATCTGTAGGAACTTAAAAATTATATTCTTGTAGCTTTTTAATGACTATTGTATAAAGTGACAAATTATTCAGAAACAGAAAAGAAAAATTGCTCTCTCTCGTTCTCTTGTTGTTTTTCTAGAGGTTTTTTTGTGTGTTTCCAAATCACTGACTTGTACTTCCATTTATATTCACATGCTTATGGGCTTTATTCTTCTGCCATTCCCTGGCTGCAGCCACATGATGGCATAGCGATAGTGAGAAAGCCTGCAGGTTTTCCTATCAAACTGCTGCAAACCATTAAATAGATTGGACTAAGTGGTTAACTTTCTACTTTCTTATGTAAGAAGATGAACATAGATTATTTTTAGAGGCTGCTGCCTCTAATTTTGTTTACTGTCACATGGAATGTGTGGCTGTCTTTCACGTGTTTCTGTCTAAACTCCTTGCAAAAAATCAACCTACCACCAAATGCTAAGAACCCACTGGTCCTGTGGCACATTGTAGTTGACAAGGATGAAAAATGACCTACTTATAATAAAACAAATTGGAATGAGCAATTGTGTATATATATAATTATCATGCTCATATGTTTACATCTAACTCATGCCAGAGGAAACCATTAAATACCAAATTACTGTAATGTAATTTAAGGCTTCATTTCAGCATTTCCTAATGATCCTTTGCATTCCTGGGACAGGAGTTATTTAAAATGGGTGGCCAGAGCATCCTTCCAAAAGGGAGAAGCAGTCATGAAAGTTAAAATTTGCTTTACCCTGAGTATTTGTTGTAGCTGACCTTTGCGTGAAAGAAATGCAATGAAGTAAAAATCCTCCTACCCTGAACCAAGCATAATCAGGCAGAAGTACAAGGTCCTTCTAGTATGCTCTCCTCATCTTCTTGTATTTCTGAGAGAAGGAGTAATCATCTTCACTCCATACTGGAACCATAGGATCTGTGCAACTGCAGGGTTCTCCTGAACTGCACTGTGGAGACCAGTGTGTCACTTGCCAAGGTCTCCTTAGCTCTTGGGAGCATCCCTTATTGCTCCAGGAAAAGCCAGGATGCAACAGGAGCAGAAGGCCGAGCACTGCTCTTTCTTGCACACTGGTTCTTGTCTGGTGCTCCTCATGTTCCATTAGCACTATAAGTCTGTGCACATCAGTGTGCCTGGTCCTGTCAGGAGCCAGTGCCATTTGAATGACAGAATTTAAATCACAAGTGATGGAAAGAGTTCCTACTCAGAAAATGTTTCTGAAAATGCCTGTCAACATTCCTGATTTATATACCAGACACCCAATCACCTCTTGGTCCATACCTTCTGCCAGGAATGAGTTATTCCAGTTGTTCCAAGTAGGCAGGATTGAGACTGTCAGAAGAAACGGAAATTGCAGCCCACAGCCAAGTGCAACACTGGCATGGAGAAGACTTTTCCTTCTCTTGACTCTTCTCTGATGCCCCTGACCACAAGCTGGAATAGAAGGAAGAATGGCATGAGCAGAGACAAAGTGACCAAGGAAAGGCCTGCTAGGGAGCGTAATGGTTTGTGTTTCTGGTCTTGTGGTGTGTGACACATGATCTGAGCACCTCGTTCAGCCATATCCCTTTCTGAGAGGTTCATAAGTCAGTCTAAGGTGTAGGTGGCTGGCTGTCGAGTAGCCTAAGGCATATCCAAGTAACACCCAACTCTTTCCTTATTGGGTGCCTGACATGATAAAGTATATGGTGTTGAAAGAATGAAAAAAGTACAAAAAATGGTCTGGAAAAAATTGGCTTAGACAAAGAGAAAAATCTGAGAAGGAAAAAGTAACAGTGTTACAAAATCCCTAAATACAGCTGGAAGGAACTACTCTGGGGGTGGAAGGCAAAGTGTTTGGCATTTTGAGCTCACTGCACAGACTGGTCTGTCATTCAGAAAGTGAGAAGAGAGAGCAAAGTTTTCCTCAGCTCTGAGACAGGCCAGAGAATGCTTTGTGTTCCCATGCCTTCTGATTTATATTTCCCATTTACTTGACAAATAGACTCTTAATAGTTTTGATTTTATTTTTTTTTTTAATTTCAGCTGAAAATAATTTTATAGAAAGAAAAAAGAGAGGACAATGCAGGACTGTGCTTTTCTCAGCATTGTCCAATGTATGTGTTGTGGGAGCTTTCTGTTGTTCTTAGGTATACAGCTATTTTAGTTTGTGTCTGTATAAAAATGAATGAACCATCACATGATCACATATAAAACTGTATGTGGCATTAAGAAATAAGTTATAATTGTGTGTCACCAGTTTTAATGGTCCTTAAGAACTGACAATTCCTATCAGTGAAAAATTGTCCTAGACTTTGTAGTGAAGCATGTGAACCCTGAAGGAACCATTACAGTCAGACTCATTAACAAATGCTCATTTCTTTAAACTACAGACAGAATATGTTGACAGTGAAACTTAATTGCTAAGAATGTATTTGGTTTAGAATTACTGAACCAAATACTAGGAGACTTGTACAAGGAAGTATGTAGTCACACCATCTTATTTAAATGGGGCCATTAATCATCACACTACAAATCCAAAGCTTCGCAAGAACAATTCTGTTGGTTTTTTGGGGTTTTTTTGTTGTTTTTTTTTTTTTTTAAAAAAAGTGTATAGATTTTGGACAATAGCTATTTTATCATTCTTCTCTCCTAATGTGGCATGAATATTTTCCTCTCTATCTCTCACTGTCAGGTCTATCACGTAAATGTATGTAAGTGTATAAGGCACTTAATGTGAGATTAAGTAGCTATACTGAGTTATAGTAACTATTTGCTTGAGTAGCGGTGTAAGTAAGCCTGAAATAATGTAAATAAAATGGTGTGGTTGTCTGTTTCTTTGTCAGAATATGTCTTTAGAAGGGAAAAACTGTCAAAGAAAATGAATATAAAGACATCAGCTCTGCAGAATATGAAAATACATGTGTGACTATGAATGTATGTTAGTTGGGCTGTTCAGTCTAACAGCTACAGGACTACTCAAAAGTTACACCTTGAATATCTTTTGGAATTGAAGCCTGAAATCTTAAGAGGTAAATTCGGATAAGACTCTGCAGCTGTGGAGAATCCAGGCCTAATACAGTGGTGTGAAAGACCAATGACAACAAGGAATGCAGAATCACCTCTGATATTTAAGGAAATGGCAGCTGAAACTAAATCCTGAGATTTTCCTTTTACTTGGGGTTCTCATTCACATCCAGAGATAATATAAATCTAACTCCAGGCAAGACTTTAAAGGAGTTCTTAATTTGAAGGAGTGACTATTTATAATACCAATGATGTGAGAAATAATATTAACTAGAATGAGGATTGTTAAATTCTACAGTGCTAATGAATTGCTGTTTTCTCTCTAGTGTGCATTGTATATCCTTCAATGGGACAGATTTGTGTTTTGGAGACACATTGTTGCCTAAGTAGTCTGACATTTATCGAACGATTTATCAAAGGAACAGAGAAACAAAACAGCAAAGAGATGGGAAAGTCAGTGGAAGATGGAGTCACTTATTTTAAGTTTTTTTTAGGTAATGTGTAAATATTGTCCGAGGAGTTCAGTCTGTTGTTTAGCAAGTTAATATTTTGTCTTTGCCCATTAGCAAATATTTGACTCATACCATTCAAATCATTAAAAGTGTGCTTCAAGCATGAATACATGTGGAACTAATTTTTGACTGGTGTCCTTATCATGCAGTAGATTTTCAATGATTAGGAGGCATTGAATGAGTCACTTCATAATTCAAGGTTAAATAAGGATGATCTTTACTAGGGTTTATTCTGTCTTGAAGGGAAGGAGGTCACAACACGGATTTTTCTTCATTGCTCTGTAAATTCACCTTAATTCTGACCTGCAGCAATAGCCTCTAGTTAGGCAATGGGGAATTTTAGTTTTATACTTAATTAATTTTTACTCATCTTTTGACGTTGGATGCTGGCCTTACTGCTTGTGTTGTAATTTGTGATATTTGTCAGTTACTTGACAAAGTGAAGTTGATTTGAATTAAAGGCTACCAAAGGCCACCAAACTCAAGCCAATTATAAGCAATAAATCTAAAGACTGTGTAGTATTATTGGTTTATCTTGTTATAACCAGATTTTTTTCCAAAAGAAAACATGCTTCATATCTATTGCACATGGTATGTGTTGCCTTTACTGCTAGTTCTGTTTTTTATCATAGTCATTTGACTGTTGCACTCTGTACAATAGGTATGAGGCTCTCAATGTGGAAGGCCAGCCAATGGATGATGGGGATGATGGTCCATTTACACCAAAGGTGTTACCATGGCCAGAAAGGCCTATCTACTGTATCATGACTACCTCAACCAGGAAGAAAAGGTGGGTTATAGTGGTAGGCAACTCTCTTCTGAGGGGAACAGAGGGTCCAATATGCTGGATGGACCCTCCTCTTAAGGATGTTTGCTGTATCCCTGGGGCCTGAGTTAAGGACATCACTAGGAAACTTCCTAGCCTAGTGCAGCCCTTGGACTACTACCTGTTACTGCTCTTCCATGTGGGCAGTGATGAAGTTGCAATGAGTAGTCCAAGGCAGATCGAAAGAGACTTCAGGGCCTTGGGATGGTTGGTGAGGGAAGCTGGGGCACAGGTAATTTTTTCTTCTACCCTTCCAGTTGTGGGCAGCAACACTGGAAGAAACAGACCCATCCAGTCTATTAATACATGGCTCTGTGTCTGGTGCCACCACCACAACCTGGGGTTTTTTGATAATGGGATGGCCTACACGGCACCAGGCTTGCTGACGTCGAATGGGATCCACCTTTCTCAAAGGGGGAAGAGGGGCTTTTCTTGGGAGCTTGTGGGGTTCATTGACAGAGCTTTAAACTAGATATGAAGGGGGGGGGATAATACCAGGCTTCCCTGTGACCAGCTGGGGGATGATGTGCCAAGGTTAGAGGGATGGGGTGCTAGTGAGAGCGAGTGCCCTCAGCCTGTTAATCGGAGATGTGCTGGATACACTGCAGCACACTCAAAATCTTATGGAGACAAACCAGGGGCTCCTGAGGTAGTAGAAGCAAACAGGGAAGCACTGGGGAAATACTTCAAAGGAATTCCAGCCACTCCAGCCAGTCAGTCAACTTCATCGGGGGCTGAACTTAAATGCCTCTGTGCAAACACACACAGCATGGGGAATAAACAGGAAGACCTAGAGACATGTATGTGCCTGCAGGGCTATGATCTTAGTGGCATTGTGGAGACCTGGTGGGAGGACTTGTGTGACTGAAGTGTTAGAATGAAAGGATACAGGCTTTTTAGGAAGGACAGGCAGGGGAGACAAGAAAGAGGCATTGACCTTTGTGTCAGTGACCAGCTGGACTGCATGGAGCTCTGGGGATGGAGGAGGAGCTGACTGAAATCTTATGGGTCAGGATTAAAGGGAGGGCAGGGGATGTTAGAATGGGGGTCTGCTACAGGCTGCCAACCAAGATGAGGCCCTTTACAGACAGGTAGGAGTAGCCTCATGTTCACAAACCCCGGTCCTCATGGGGGACTTCAACCACCCCAATATCTGTTGGAGGGAGAACATCAGAGCATAAACAATCCTGGAGGTTCCTGGAATGCCTTGATGATAACTTCCTCGTCCAAATGATAGAGGAGCCAACAAAGAGAGGTGCTATGCTGGACCTTGTTTTCACCAACAAGAAGGGGTTGGTGAGGAACGTGAAGCTTGAGGACAGCCTTGACTGCAAGTGACCATGAGATGGTAGAGTTCAAGATCCTTAGGGCAGAGAGGAGGGCGCACAGCAAGCTCACTACCCTGAAATTCAGGAGAGTGGACTTCAGCCTTTTCAGGGATCTCCTTGGTAGAGCACCATAGGATAAAGGCCTGCAAGGAAAAGAGGCCCAGGACAGCTGGTTAGTATTCAAGGATCACCTCCTCCAAGCTCAGGAATGCTGCATCCCATCAAAGAAGAAATCAGGCAAAAATGCCAGGAGGCCTGCATGGATGAACAAGGAGCTCCCAGACAACCTCAAACACAAAAAGAAAGCCTACAAAGGGTGGAAGCAAGGACAGGTAGCCTGGGAGGACTATAGAGAAAGGGCTCCAGGGAGACCTTCTAGCAGCCTTCCAGTACCTGAAGGGGCTTACAGGAGAGCTGGAGTAGTACTTTTTACAAGGGCATGTAGTGATAGGACGAGGGGGAATAATTTCAAACTGAAAGAGGGTAGATTTATCTTGGATATTAGGAAGAAATTCTATCGTGTGCTGGTGGTGAGACACTTGCACAGGTTGCCCAGAGAAGTTGTGGCTGCCCCCTTCCTGGAAGAGTTGAAGGCCAGATTGGATGGAGCTTTGAGCAACCTAGTCTAGTGGGAGGTGTCCCTGCCCATGGCAGGTGGGTTGAAACTAGATGATCTTTAAGGTCCCTTTGAACTCAAACCATTCTATGATTCTATGAATCTGGCGCTAGTACTGAGAAACTTAATAGATACAGTGACACTGAAGCTGATGAAAGGCAGCATTAGGAAGCTAAATAACAGAGACATACAGAGAACTATAGTCAGAATGGGAAGGAGAGTGACAAGTATAACCAGTCCTGGGGAACAGTGTGACTGACTGCCCTGTGGCACCGTTTAGCACTCAGGATGCTCTGACACAGGACAGGAGTACAGGTAGGTCTCCCCCCGCATGGTCTCTGGGAAATGGATAGAGGGGACATGTTTCAATGGAAACCTAAGGTGGAAAGGTGGGTTCATTTAGTCAGTTTGGGAGGATATTTGTGGACAGGGATGGAGAGGACTATTAAGAGAGCAAATGGAGAATAAAAGTGCACAGCTGGCTCATTTGCGGGCAGCGTGGGTCACTGAGGGTGGCAGAATTACTAGAGATGGACAGACAATGTTTGTTTTGACTTGCTGAAGTCAGTAGGCCATCTATTTTGATGAAAGTTGCATGGCATATAATACAAGTGTAAAGCTAACTGAAATGACATGGAATTCAACAGCTGAAAGCAAAATAATTTTCAGTCCTTCTGGGAGGAATAAATCAAACCCAAATAAATGTGGCTGTTTCCTGATGCAAATGAAAGAATAAGTCAGTATGATTTCTAAATATCCAAAGATAAATCTGGCAACAACAAAAAGCCATTCAAACAATGGGTCTCCATCTGAATGCACACAAGCCAAGCCTCCATGATATTTGGAGAAGATGTTTTAGTCTAATGTGCATATATATTCCTGTTTTTTCCATAGAAATGTAAAAGGTACAGAGGTGAAGAATTACTTCAAAATAAACGCTTTTTGTTAGAAGACTCTAGCATTTATTCAATTATCAAAAAATATTTAAAATTGTATTTACAATCATAGGGCAGTTACTGAATAAAATATTTTGCAGCATCCTAAAAACATCACAAAACACTACACTTTTATCCCTTATCAATTCTACAATATGTCATTCACTGGAAAATGTCAGGTTTGGGGATGGCAGTTTTTCTAGCAATGCATGTAACGGGGAAAATAACCTGAACTACTTTAAAACATTCACAGAAAAAAATCTCATGAAATGTTCCTAGAGGAAAAATGTATTAAACAGTTCAGTGCTTATGTTTCAGTTCAGCGCTTATGTTCCTTTTTTCCTTTTTGGCAAAAGGAACAGTGTTTTGATATCTAACTCTGCATTGTGGTCACAGGCAACACTTGTGTTTGCAATCAAGGAGCTAAATGTCAGAACTCTGCTTTTTATTCAGATATGAATGCAGAGGTCCTGGTGAAGGATCTTCAGAGATGTGACCTACATGTCTAGCATGTTACTGATTGTACATTTTTAAAGACAGAAAGGTAAAGGAGAAATTGAGATTCAAACTTAGCTATAGCAGCTGAGGCGAGATGGCTGCTGGGAAAAGGGTCATGGCTTCAGAAGCTGCTTGACTGCAAATTTATGCCTCCTGCCTGTAAAGACTATGTAGATAGCTAACAGAAGATTGGTAAAAGTGCAATGTATCTCAGAGTAAAGAAAAAAAACCAACCTCCTGAACAAGCAAATCCTTCTTTCTTTAATGTTGAGGCTTTTTTCTTAGCCGAGGTGAACAGTGAAGAGCATTGCATTTCATTCCTCTTTTCTCTTCTTCTTCCTCTAAAAAGAAACTGAAAAAAAAAAGGAGACAGATTAGTTTTTAATTTGGAAAAACTCCAGAAAATTTAGAGCACAACTTTTTCCCCCCAAAAGCTGTATTTCCATTAAGACATTCAGCTTATTTACTTTGGCCTGGTAGTTGTCTCCCTGAACTAGGCAAAGTGTCAGGGATGTATGCAAATATTTGAAGAGCTGGGGCTTTACTCATTGTCTTTGATTTCTATTGAACCAACTGGATAGCAGAGCATGAGTTTTTAGACTATTGTTTATTATGAGAAAATTTATACTACAGAAAACTTCCAGGAGACCCTCTCAACATTGTTATCTTGTTTATCCACCTGTTCTTTTCCCAAATTTCAGTTTAGCTGTTTGTTTTTTTTTTTCTTCTCCTAGATATATTTTGTCATTAACAGGCTTTCTGGATTACTGATCTTTTAATTCTGACCTACACAGGGCTTTCATTAATCTAAAGGTACTTCCATGAAGCGATGGTATACCCTCCATCTCCCAAGTCAAGAGTTACAGCTGTTGTAAAGTCCATGCCCAATCCGTGTTAGTCTAGTCCTGCAATGTTACACTCAGTTTTCACATTTTCCACATTTTCTACCTCTGTTTTCTTTCTTTTCTTTTTCCTTTTTTCCTTTTCATTACCAGGTACTGCAAATACCTCTGTCTCTAAGATTCGTTTACCCAGCACCATCACACATGCTGTCCTCTTTCATTAAATACCTGTAAGAGGAACTAAGATTGATCTAAACAACTGATGGACTGTATAACGCTTTTTATCTAGTTGTGAGCATGCTGGAATTAGATCTGACAGCAATTAAATGTTCTCAGATTATCACACATGTGACTTGAACCTGATCTACTCTGCATACTTTGTCTCTGCCTTTGAAAATTGATTGTTACTGACTGTAATAGGCTGGGAGCTCTTGCTGGTTGGAATACTCAAAAAGAGCATGATGGCTCCAGCTACCTCAATAATAGCCACTGAATGTGTGAAGAAAATTTTAGATCCTTTAAAAGAAAGGATTCAACAACTTGCTTTAATGATTTTTCCACTTTATGCATCAGAACTAGTAGTCTGTGCAAACAAATAAGTGACTTTCATTTCTCTCTCATTGGAACTGACTCTTGTTGAGAATATCTGCGGAATGATGACTACTTTATCAAAGCACTGATGCTACACAGTAGTATAACTGAGATTGTCTAGCCCGTTATAATTAGGTATGGGAACATATGCTAGAGGAGCTCAGCAGGGATTTCCAGAGCCTGAATCTATTCATGAAAGGGATGGGAGCCTCTAAACTAAAGATTTGCAGGGAAAGGTTTCCAGGTTTCTTCCTCATGCCAGGGTAGGTTTAAGTGATAGCTGTTTTAGCAGTATTTCTGAAACAGATAAAATGCTTATTCAGCAAAACTAAACAGTCTTATTATCAGGAAATGCAACTAAAATATAAGTTAATTTTTCATGATTAACCTAAAATTCTGTGCAAGCAACTCTATAAAATGTACATTATGGAAATATCATGGAATTTAAGCATATCACCAGCATAACCTACCTAAACCAATGCATATATCTACTTATGTGTGAGGGAAAGAGATGTGGAAATGTGTGGGCTAAGGCATGAACACAGTCTAATGTCAGGATCATGACACAGAAAAAGATGCTGAGGAGTTTCTGGGCTGGTGTCGGGGACAGATATCAGGTTCTGGGAGCATATGGGGTTGCTTACGGGGCTCTGAAAGGAGCCAGGTTTTCTGAGAGTGTCATGAATGCCAAAAGCACCCTGAAAATGTGAAATTTGAACTGTTGGTTTAGGGGATGGTACCTCAAGCTACCGATATTGTCAAGAAGTTTGTGTGTTTCCACTGATTAAAGTACTGAATATCTTTTATTGCTGGGTTTGGCATCACAACTCAATGGAAGAAGCTCTTGCCAAGAAGGGACGACCTCTAAGCACTTGGGAAATTCTTAGTGGAAATGTGCTGAAGAGTGGAGAGAATTACTACCTTCTACTCCTTTTTAGAAAACCTCTAGCATAGGATAGCTATCCCTTAAATAATCTCGTTTGTTTAATTTTTAAAGCTTTTTATTTAATTTCTCTGTTAGCCAGAAACAGAAGCCTATTGGCAATTTTGAATGGATTCTTCTGCCACACGATGGCACTGCAATCCTTTAGGTAACAACGAAGCATGATGGCAAGCTCTTTTTCTTAACACAGACTTCCAGAACATCTGCACAAAACAACACTTTGAAGAGATTGTTTCCAACAGCTTTTCGAGTTTAAGGAAAAAGGGCATGATAGTTCTTTTAACTGTTGTTATTCACAATTATGGCCTAAATAACTCCCCCTATGCCTGAACATGCACAACTGCTGTTTAAAAATTGGGCACATAAAACCATTTTCATTAAATAGATTTGCACAGCAAATGAAGGATTTTGTGGTGATACACTTTATATGCATCCCAGATGGCTGCAATATATGGAGGGCTTATTATCGTACATTTCTTTTGCGTGTACCTAAATGCAATCTCCTGCTGCCTGGAAGAAGGCTGCATCTTAGAGTGTGCCTGAGTGCTTTGTGGAAACAAGATCCTAGACCACTTTCTAGCTTGAAGTCTGGACACTTCTTTAGCTTTCCCAAGCTCCTTGCTGCAGTGTAAAATTAGCTGAAAGAGCATTGTTGGGTTTTGTTTGGTGTTTTTTTATTGTCAATAACCTAGAAGTTTCCACCTAGGTACCATCTGGGATAAATTCTGTGAAGGAATTAAGAATTCCAGTTCAGAGAATGAATCAAAGATGGCAAGGAAAGAAAATGAGTCAAGGACCACAGTTCACTCCTTCAAATGCTTTCTTCATAGAGTTGTGGTAAGCTGTATGAATTTGATAGTTCCTTAAGAAGGTTTCCCTTCTTTTTATGTACAGCCAAAGGCACTCAAAGATAGTTTGAAAAAGTGAGCTTAAAAACCTGATTTGTTGTTAAGGATTTTAAACACATTGCTTGCCATCACAGAATCATAGAATCATAGAATAGTTTGCATTGGAAGGGACTTTAAAGGCCATCTAGTTCCAACCCCATTGCCATGGGCAAGGACACCTCCCACTAGACCAGGTTGCTCAAAGCCCAATCCAACCACAGTATATAACCAGCATATAAGGGCAATTAAGAAGGCACATTTTTTTCTAATTAAGTGTAATAAGATATGCCAAAATGTCTCATTTTTGCTGTTGCATTGACTCACAAATCTGCTTTAGGTAGGACATGGTTAAAGTCTGGGCTTGGCACTCAAAAGCAGCTAAGTGCAATTCTGCTCACTACCATGCTTATGCATGACCTTGGAGTCAAGGAGATGCAGAGTAAAACAGGGTGAGTACTTTTTCTCTTGGTGTCTCAGTCCTCATTTTGAAAGCAGAGTTGCAATTAATCCCTAGTTTCTTATCTGGATATCCCACCTATTTTGAACATAAGTGCTTTAAATGCTTCTGTTTCTGTACATTTGCAAAATTTACTTGACTAAACTGTATCTTCCAGCTACCACTGCAATACAGCTAACCCTGTAATTAAATGCACTGTCACTGTAAGAATTAAACTTGGGTGTGACTTGGCAATCTTGTGTTAGATAAGACATTTTCTCGTGGATATATTATACCATTTCAGTGTTATACACTGTCCTTATTTAGGTGCTTGCTGATATGGAGATTATTTTTCCCCTCAGAATGCTTCAACTCATCGTTTTTCTCTAACAACAACATATTTCTCTGGCAATATGAAGTGTTACAAACAGGCTTTTTGTTTAGCTGAATTATTATCAACATTCAGGACAGGTGTAAGTGAGGCTACCAGGAGCAACAGTGACATATGCATTGGAGGATTGCAGTCTACTACATGCTCTATAATTGATAAACAGTTCAGCTTTTGGGGAATTGTTTTTGTAAAATTTACCTTTGTTCATAAAAATAATGCACTGTTGATGCATGAGAGCCACATTTTTTTTTCCAGTTTAAAACTTTCCAGGCAACCAGGACACAAAGCTTCTTTTAGTGGCTGGCAAGGATGAGACACCACAGTCCCTGCCTCATGGTTTGTCTCAATCTCCTCAGCATACACCCTACAGCAGCCCTGTGCAGTTGTCCCTGCTTCTGGATCCAGTGTAGGTATGTGCAGGTAAGCCCTAGCCGTCACCACAAGACCAAGCCTGGCAAAGGAAGCAGACAGCAGTGCTCTGTTAGTGGCAGAATAATCATCAAGTCATAGAACTATTTTGGTTGGAAAAGACTTTTGAGATCATCAGGACCAACCTTTAACCTAGCACTGCCAATTCTCCACTAAACTACGTATGTAAGCATCACATTTTTAAATACCTCCAGGGATGGTGACTCAACCACTTCTATGGGCAGCTATTTCAGTGCCTGACAATCATTACAGTGAAGAAATTTTTTCTAATATCCAATCTAAACCTTCCCTGGCACAACTTGATGCCATTTCCTCTTGTCCTATTACTTCCTGGGAGAAGAGACCCACATCTGCCTCGCTACAACTTTCTTTCAGGTAGTTGTAAAGAGCGATAAATTCTTTTGTGCAAAGCACTTGACACCATCCCACATGACATCCTTGTCTTTAAATTAGAGAGGCATGGATTTGATGGAAGGACCACTTGGTGGATAAGGAATTGACTGGATGGTCGCACTCAAAGAGTTGTTGTCAATGGCTCAATGTTCAAGTGGAAATCGGTGACGAGTGGCATTCCTCAGGGATTGGTAGTGGGACCAGTTCTCTTTAACATCTTTGTCGGTGGCATGGATGGTCGGATTGGGTGCACCCTCAGCAAGTTTATCAATGACACCAAGCTGTGTGGTGTGGTCAACACGCTGGAGGGAAGGGATGACATCCAGAAAGACCTTGACAGGCTTGAGAGGTGGGCCCATGCAAACTGCATGAAGATCAACAAGGACAAGTGCAAGGTCCTGCACCTGGGTCAGGGCAATCCCATCCACAATTCTAGGCTGGGTGGAGAATGGATTTGGAACAGCCCCGAGAGAAAGGACTTGGGGGTGTTGGTTGATGCAAAGCTCAACATGAGCTGACAGCGTGCACTTGTAGCTCAAAAAGCCAACAGTATCCTGGGCTGCATCAAAAGAAGCATGACAAGCAGATGGAGGGAGGTGATTCTCCTCCCTCTACTCCACTCTCATGAGACCCCATCTGAAGTACTGTGTCCAGTTCTGGAGTCCTAAACTTAAGAAGGACATAGAGCTGTTGGAGAGAGTCCAGAGGAGGGCCATGAAGATGATGAGAGGGCTGGAGAACCTCTCCTGTGAAGGCAGGCTGAGAGAGTTTGGGTTGTTCAGCCTGGAGAAGAGAAGGCTCCAGGGAGACCTTCTAGCAGCCTTCCAGTACCGGAAGAGGCTTACAGGAGAGCTGGAGTAGTACTTTTTACAAGGGCATGTAGTGATAGGACGAGGGGGAATAATTTCAAACTGAAAGAGGGTAGATTTATCTTGGATATTAGGAAGAAATTCTATCCTGTGCTGGTGGTGAGACACTGGCACAGGTTGCCCAGAGAAGTTGTGGCTGCCCCCTTCCTGGAAGAGTTGAAGGCCAGATTGGATGGAGCTTTGAGCAACCTGGTCTAGTGGGAGGTGTCCCTGCCCATGGCAGGTGGGTTGAAACTAGATGATCTTTAAGGTCCCTTTGAACTCAAACCATTCTATGATTCTATGATTCTATGATTCTAGGTCTACCCTGAGCTGCCTTTTCTCCAGGATAAATACCCCGAGTTCCCTCAGCAGCTCCTCATAAGACTTGTTCTATAGACCCTTTACCAGCTTTGTTCATAAGGTTACTCCCCAGCTTTCCCCAGTCCACTGGTTTGTGCAGGTCAGAGGCTGTGGGCTGGATGAGTTGGTTCGACTGTGCCTTCTTGGGGACCCTATGCCACGACAGGAGATGGACAGGACACAGGGCCACCAAGCCTAAGGACAGGCAGTAACCCAGTATTGACTCCAGAACAAGGTGTTTGTTCTGGCACAGCTGTTGAGTGGCATCCACTGAAGGTCTGGAAAGAGGAGGGATGTGATTGCTGAACATGCTGGGTTGGTTGGTTGCAGATTGACGATCTGTCTTAAGGAGATTGACAAGTTGGGAATGGTGTATTTGTAAACAGAAACTAAAAAATCTCAGGCTTACAACTAGTAAATGATGTCCAGATTGCTCAACTGATCCCTGACCCAATCCTCATCTACCAAGGCAAACTCCTCCTTTATCCTTTATCCTTTAGAGCATGAATGCATGAGACCTAGCTGGAAAGAGCTGAGTTAGTATCACGAACACCTATAGTTGTTAATGAAGCATGAAATAAAACTGTGTGTTGTAGCAAAAGAAAATTAATATTGACCATGAAACTTTCTGTTTTATAAATTGGAATAAGCGTATTTGGTGCAGTATATAACTTTTAATAGATTACATTTCTTCAGTAATCTTAGAGAAGTGACTCTTCAGTATATCTGGGACCTGTAGCACTATGTACCACTAAGTCTGTCTGATTATAAAAAAATATTTTAACCAATTTTTCTGATCAAGCTAAAGTCTGTTTTGTTTGAAATTCTCCATACTGAGACTATAGCCTCTCAGAAAAATTATTTTAACAGTTTCAGCTAAAGCAGTCCACCCATTCATTGAAAAAGGGATTGTTTTGCCCAGCAGCCTAGGGAAGGAGGCCAGAGACTGGGGAGGAAGAGGGAGGTCACTGGGCAAGGATGTGATGAAAAGTCTGGATGACTTTAATGTAAAGACTGAGGCTGGGTATTACTTGGCAGGAAGAGACAGACTGGAAAGAAATTGAAGGACTGGACTCCTCTGGAAGGAAAATTGGT
Organism: Aegotheles bennettii; assembly: GCA_013398125.1. Taxonomy (NCBI): domain Eukaryota; kingdom Metazoa; phylum Chordata; class Aves; order Caprimulgiformes; family Aegothelidae; genus Aegotheles; species Aegotheles bennettii. The sequence continues at coordinate 60,225 of VZRW01003502.1, forward strand.
ACTGAGATTAGAAACTTGAGATGTGGAAATACATATTTTCCATAAAAGAAAATATGGTTGTACTGAATGGAGAGGAAAGAGAAAAAGAATCTTGAGAGCAAATTAGAAAGTGCTACAGAAATAGCAAAAGCATTTTCACTTTTTAGTGAAGTGCTGGAGTAGGAATAGTCTGAGGATAAGGATAGCAAAGCAACCACTCAGAAGCAATCTTGGAGGAAATGATCAATGATCAATCTGTGCTGGAAAGGGAACCTTAAAATCAACAGCAAACATCTTTAGACTACATACATATGCACCTGAAACTTGTTACTAATTTTCTAATGCACAGATTTTTGCTGCACAACATTAATTTCCCTCTTTTTCTTTTTTTAAAAACAAGAACATAAATACCATAGTCCAAAGGAGAGGCTTCTCAGGGAGGGAGAAATACTCACACACAGATGAGGTCTAATACCTGATTTCCTGCACACTCTGAACCCTTCTTGGACAATAACTATTCATTCCATCTTGGCTTTTATTATCACATCAGAATGTCCCATATATGCAAAGTGATCTTCTGTAGAGTCCTGTAACATGTGTGTGTGTCTGTGTGTTATCAGGATCCTCTTCCCCAGGTGAAGACTTTAAGCGCAAAAGCTTAAGTGGGAACTGGTTCTGCAATGTTTAGGAACTGGTTTTCAGAGCAGAAACTCTTTTCCGTCTGCACAGTATCCACTCAAGCATCTGCCTTATGTTTTGGCTGGGGCATCAAGAAATTCCCCATGGCCCTGATTTTCATCCACTTCACAAAACACAGTCCTACCCCCACCAGAACTGGCAATCTTGTTCTTTGGTAAGCTCACATGTCCTCATACCTAACAGAAAAGGGAAAATTTGGATCCAAGCTCTAGGAGTCTGACACAAGGGTATGAGGTTGCTCGTGGTATTTCCTCCCCTCATCCTTCTAACTCTCTCTTTGGTTTCCTCACTCACAGGTACTCTGACTTTTCTATTCCTGGAGTATTAGTTGCTACAAATCACTTCAAGATGGTGTTACCTGTGTATTCTGAGACTTGCCTGTCCTTTCTGATATTTCCTTCTACAGGATTTGTAGGATGCACAGAGCAGCACATGCTGGGTATGAACTGCCCATGCGTTCTTGGCAGCACTTCACACCACCTCAACCAACATGATGTTTCTTGTCAGTCACTTGAATCAACATCCAGACATTCCAAATACACGTCTCCTCAGGTTGCTCTGTGATTTTCTTAAAAATCCCCATGTATACGCATTATATACAGAGAAATGAGTCTAAGCAGGTGTAAAGAACTGTCATATTGAGAAACTTATTGAACTTTGAAAATACCTGTTTACTGTGCATGAAAACACTGGTAGAGAAAACCATTTGATTTAAATAATATGCATTTGCTTTCACTAATGAGTTTTCTTCCCTTATGTTTCAACTAAATATTTATCAAGCAATAATGATAAGCTCATCAGGGCCCAGACCACCCCCATCTGTGTGATATGATGATCTTTACCAGTTACTGGGCTTTTGTTTTCTCCTCCTTTACTGCTGTCCAGTCCGGGCTGTAAGCTGTGATGCCACCCATCAAAACTTGTCCTCTTTCAACACAACTCTGTGTCACTGGAGCCACGAAGATTAAGAAATGCCTGAAAAGCTCTTGTTCCATTTTGTTTCTTGGCAATCTCTGCTTAAAAAAACATAGTTCCTATAGCCTTAAACCTACATTAAGCAAGGGTATTATGACTGGAGGCTGAAAATTCACACTCAGTGACTTGTGTCAGGTTGTTATTGCTTCTCTCACCTGTGAGAGCCTTCTGTGCTAGCAGATGAACTTTTTACCAGGAGCTTCTGGTATGATATAAACATGTAGAGATAGTGAATATGTGTTTCTAAAATTACAAGAGTGTCTTATTGTGCATCCAGTCATAAAATAGCTTCAGCAATTAATGACTCCATTTGCATTGTTTGGACGGATTTTGCAGGAAATGGATAATTCTTGCTTTAATTTTTCTTTGCATTGTTTCTGATTAGTTCCAGGAAGGTCATTAATTCAGCTTAGTTAATTAAATTCCAAGAAATTGCAACTTTCCTCCCTGAATGAGAGTAGTTACACTGCTGCAGCACTGTCTGTGGACTCCCCTGCCAATAAAAGCCTTGAAAAACACAGTCACAAAATCTTTGTTGATTATACAATACTTGGAAATCTAGCAACTTATACACACAGCTTTTTTTAAAATAGGAGGGAGTTGTAAAGAGTATACAAGACCTCCCCTAGCATCAGGGCAGCAGAACAAGACTAGGCTCATGGTTAACCATCAGAATGATTAGAGGCAAAAGCCAAAAGCTGGAGAAAACACATCTGACTACTTCACTTTTCTTCTCCTTCAGCACTTAACTCTTGCTTTTCTTCAACTACTCTCTTTCCTGATCTTCATTTGGGATATATTGGGAAATTCACAAAAACCAAAAAGCCTGAAATGAGCACAAGTATAGAAGGAAAAGGCAGCTGCAAGAGTACAAATCAGTCAAAGTAAATATGCCAGAAGGCAAATAATTCAAAGAGCATATTAGAAATTATGACATGAATTCAGCTAACTGTGATTTATCATTTGGAGCCTTTCACCATCACAGCTGAGAGTCCTTCATTGAATGAATTATAAGTGTTTTGGTACAGTATCTGTTACCATTTCTATGGGAAAGGAGATCTTCTGAAAATGGGCCTAGTTAGTTCACAGCTGATATTTTCAGTGGAATAAAAATAGCCAGTGTGAGGGAAAGGATCACGGAGAGTGGCAAAAAGCAGGGACTCGTGGGTGTAAGCCTGAAGGAGTGGTGGAGAAGCTGCTCTCTCTGCTGCAGCAACCTCCTTCCAAGGTGAACATATGCTGTTCAGCCCCCAGAAAAGCAAACAGTTTGAGGGAGGTGTTTTTTAAGTCAGATTAAAAGAGGCTTTAACAAACCTTCCCTGTCAGCAGTATGGTGCACAACCTCCCTGTTGGTCTGTGGCCCGAAAGGCTCCTCAGGTAATCACCACCTGGGACTAAGAGAAGCTGCAGGCTCTGGCTGAGGCTTTAGCAGGTCAGTTTAGAGGAAAGTGAGGTCTCCAAATGACCTGTCTCTAAAGTGAAGTGTGATTGTGCTCAAGTTTACTCAGGATTCGACTTTCTCACCTTTTTGCTGAGCCTTGCTTCTACCAGTGCTCTGTGTAGCCATGTTATTGTTGACTTGGGTTCAACTAAATGTCCTGCCATTTCATCTCTGACTCCCTATGGATATAACCTTCGTCATCTATGATTTCTTATTTATTTTTAAGAGGACTTTGAGAAAGTGAAGCTTTTGGAGATTCATCAGCCTCTAGTGAGAGAAATCTAGTTCCACTTTATCTTCTCTAGGGCTTCAGGGACTTTAATCCTTTAGTTTGCCTGGAAAGCTTTGGAAATTTCATGCTAAGAAAGACAATTGTTTCACAAAGGTAACTGGCTGCATAGAGTCATAGAATCATTATGATTGGAAGGGACCTCCAGGGTCATCAAGTCCAACCTTTATCCCATCATATTCCTAACCATTAGACCATTAGACCATGGCCTCAAGTGCCTCATCAACTTGGTTTTTGAACACCCTCAAGGACGGTGACTCCACCACCTCCCTGGGCAGCCTATTCCAGTGCCTAACCACACTCTCCATAAAGAACTTCTTCCTAATATCCAACCTAAACTTCCCCTGACATAACTTGAGGCCATTTCCTCTTGTCCTATCATTAGCAATTCGGGAGAAGAGATCAACACCAGCCTCACTACAACCTCCTTTTAGGAGGCAATAAGGTCTCCTCTCAGTCTCCTCTTCTCCAGGCTAAATAGCCCCAGTTCCCTCAGCCGGTCTCCATAAGGCTTGTTTTCCAGACCTCTCACCAGCCTCATTGCCCTTCTCTGGACTC
>VZRW01003502.1:64436-75595 GCA_013398125.1 Aegotheles bennettii
CTGTCCAAATCCCACTGCAGAGCCTCCCTACCCTCAGGCAGATGGACACTCCCACTCAATTTCGTGTCATCTGCAAATTTACTGAGGGTGCATTCGATCCCCTCATCCAGGTCATTGATAAAGACATTAAACAAGGCTGGCTCCAAGACCGAGCCCTGAGGGACACCGCTTGTGACTGGTCTCCATCTGGATTTAACTCCAGTCACCACCACTCTCTGGGCTCGGCCATCCAGCCAGTTTTTAATCCAGCCAAGAGTCCACCTGTCCACATGTCAGAGCATGAGCCGCCAGCTTCTGCAGCAGAATGCTGTGGGAGACAGTGTCAAATGCCTTTCTGAAATCCACATCCAATAAAGATGTGACTATCCGGAAGTGACTATCCAGATCATGGGTCAAAATTGAACAGAATAAGCTCTCATACGGGAACTTTTTGACTTACCATTTGCTACCAAAACTCCAGAGAGAGAACAGAAGTTGATACTTGGAACTTAGTACTACACTGATCATTTGCCTCAGTTTAAGGAAATACTATTCCTTAAGACAATTGAGTGTGCTTGATAAAGCCTCCCTTTAAAATTACTAAGTCTGTTAGAATAGACCCATACATCTCTGGCAAGTACGGATGTCTCATTACATAAGGCAAAGCTGGTTGTAGAACTTGGATCAATTTTCTAACTTGCTTTATCCTGTGAAAAACTTGCCTTGCTTGATGATGAATTGGTACACATCTAGGTCTGAGCTGGTTATCTAGACTTTCTTTATAGAAAGAAATGGGGTTTTCTATGGTATTATTATCTCACTCTGAAGCCAACATCTAAAATGGGTCACATGAATCAACACCTAGAACTGCTTCCTTCAGATGAAGGGAATCTAGTGTGGGAAGCTCAGATGGAAACACTTCTATTGCAAATGTCTCAAATGAGGTGAAATTAGTCTACTTATCCACTTCCTTCTTTACTCGACTATCCAGTAGAAAACTGAGAAGTTTACTCAAGAAGAATTCAACTTCTACCTTACTTCTAATTTCTTTAGTCCTATTGAGTCATGTTTCCTGGACAGTCTGTTTGAGATCATTGGTTGTCAAAGCAATAAGATCTTAATTCTCTAGAGTGCTCACATATCAGATAACTTGAATCATTTTCAACAAGGAGAATGATACAGTTACCTTGAACAATACCTTGTTTAATTGCCATATTAACAAAAAAATATTCACTTTGTCAGATCTTCTATGACAAGAGGAGAACTGAAGAAATATACAATGCTTTCCTCCATAGGAAGATAAAGCCACAATCCAGTCAAGTGCAGGTAGGGAGGTTTTGTGTCACAGTATCTTATGCCCTGGGATGAGGGACATACAGCACGTGCTATAGTAGGTCATGCTGACGGTGAAGCAGAATCATAAAGTCATAGGATCATAGAATTGTTTTGGTTGGAAAAGATCTTTAAGATTATCAAGTCCAACCCTTAACCTAGCACTGCCAAGTCCCTACTAAACCATGTCCATAAGCATCACATCTACACATTTTTTAAATATCTCCAGGGATAGTGACTGAACCACTTCCCTGGGCAGCTCTTTCAGTGCCTGATAACCCCTTCAGTGAAGAAATTTTTCCTTATTACTAATCTAAACCACCCCTGGCACAACTTCAGGCCATTTCTTCTTGTCCTATCGCTTGTTACTTGGAAGAAGAGACTGACACCCACCTCACTACAGTCTCCTTTCAAGTAGTTGTAGAGAGTGATAGTCTCCCCTCAGCCTCCTTATCTCCAGGCTGAACAATCCCACTTGCTTCAGCCTCTCCGCATAAGACAAGTGCTCTAGACCCTTCACCAGCTTCATTGCTCTTCTTTTGGACAAATTCCAGCACCTCAATGTCTTTCTTGTAATGAGGGACCCAAACCTGAACACAGTGTTTGAGGTGTGGCCTCACCAGTGCCATGTATGGGGGACAATCACTTCCCTAGTCCTGCTGGCCACACTATTGCTGATACAAACCAGGATGCTGTTGGCCTTCTTGTCCACCTGGGCACACTGGTAGCTCATATTCAGTCAGCTATTGACCATCACCTCCAGGTCCTTTTCTGCCAGGCAGCTTTCCAGCCACTCTTCCCCAAGAGGTTGGGGTTGTTGTAACTCAGGTGCAGGACCTGGCACTTTGCCTTGTCGAACCTCATGCAATTGGCCACAGACCATTGATCCAGCGTGTCCAGGTCCCTCTGCAGAGCCTTCCTAGTCTCCAGCAGATCAACACTCATGTTGTCTGCAAATTTGCTGAGGGTGCACTCGATCTCCTCGTCTAGATCACTGATAAGGATATTAAATAGGGTGGTTACAGCCTCTCTGAACCCCCTTCTCTCCATCCGATAAATCCAAACTCACCTTACTCTCATCAAAGTCAATCTGAATGAGAGGTGATATCAAAATACAGTGTGCTATTCATCAAATGCAATGGGGGAAATACTCCTTTCATGGAAGGGATAATGTCACCCACTTGTCTTTATATGTAACCTATTCACCCCACACTCATACAAATTAAGTACCAGACTACCTGTTTCAGGTTTCAAGCTGTGCCACTGTGGCACTCTGTCACCCATCACCCTATTGCATGCAGTGATTATAATTTGATATGAAACATTATATATTTACACAAAAATACTAAGTTTCGCCCCATGTTTTCAATCAGTTCCATGCCATTTTCCAAGGCACACACTTACTCTCTTTTCTCACATGCAGCATTTGTATGACTTGGAAGTCTAAACAGGTAGAAAGCTGGCACAAACAATGGATAATTGTAGAGACACTCAGCTGTCAGATAGAAGATCTAAGACTCAAAACTCTGGACATTTAATTGGTACTCTGATGTGGTTTTCTTAATATTTTTAGAAACAAGTGTACAGTGTGTAGAATATATACTAGAAGATGAAACAAAGCTCTCCCTTCCTGACTAGAACAAAAGTCATGTGGAATGTTAACTAAATTGTTCTTACTTTCTTTTTTTCTCTTCTGCAAAGGAAAAAAAGAGCTTTTTCCTGCTCTCCTAAAAATAAAAGATTGATGAAAACAATGCATGACATGCACATCAGGAAAATGCACCCTGACATTTTTGCACAGAATATGCGTTGCAAGTTGACAGATTTTTGCTATAAAACTGACAGTTTTGGTGCAAGCTGTTCCTACCATGACTATAGGGAATAAATAGCAAAAGGGAAAAGTATAATTTACACTATGCACACTTGAAATGAACCTGACAGTCGACAAGGTGGCTCAGTTGTTCCATGTAAAGGTACCATAAGGTATCTAAAACTAGTTTTCTTGCCCTTCATAGAACAACATCCCTAAACATTATACTTCTAACGTGGTGTACCGATTACAGGAAAATCACAGGCCTCTTTACAGATTTTCACACATATTTCAAAAGTATCAGTGTGGACCAGTGAACTGAAGTCTTTGTGAGATTCCATCTCTTCTCCCAAATCTTCATAGTGCAAGACCATATTTCCTTTAAACATTTACATGAAACAAGACTGCCTGTTTATGAAAAGATTAACAAAGCTGACCATGCTGTGTCTGCATAGTTCTAAAGACTTTTTACAAGAAAGAAAAATGGCAGCAGTCCTTGTAACAAATTAAACATTTGGCTTCACAGAAGGTATATCTATTAATTTTAAGTGAGAATACATCCAAAAAATCTTTTTTATTGTATAAAGATTATCATCAAACTATAATATATTCAAATCCAATACAAAATGTCATTTTACTAATAATTTCCTTATGCTTTGAAATTTCAAAGAAGTGGAAAATCTTTAAACAGCAATGATTAAGTATGCAAATACAATCCTTGCAGGGTTTTTTTTTTTTTTGAGAAATGTACCTTTTAGAAACCTATCTGCAGAGAAATCTTACTTTTTTCTCATCTTTTTTCTTCTCCACCTTTCTATTTTTAATGATGGATTGCTGTACAGTAGGCTGAACACCACACAGCTTCAGTCTTCCTTATTTAGATTAGTCTAGGAAGAACATAGATTTCTAATCTTGAGCAGTTTCACTTCCATTTTCCCATTGCTTGAGGGCTTACTTCCTGTCCCCTCAAGCTAAATCCTTGTCATTTATTCACATAAACCATCAACTTTCATAAGACTTCCAAAATAAGTAAGACCATCAGGATATGGCCCCATATTTATTTCAGTGACAGCTTTCTTCAGTATAACTGCTACACACAGAATGACACTAGGGCTCTGCTCTTCACAGCCACTAGTTTTTTTGAGAACAACTTAGTTTTTGTTTTCTTACAGCATGAGCTATTTAGTAAAGTTGTAAGAAGTGGGTAGGTTAGGCACATCCTCTAATCCCAACTCAGTTTTGAGGTATTTTGGTTTTCCTTGGCATTATGGTCTGCTGCTATTTTGCTCAATACCTGTTGAGGCTGTCTTTTTTCCTTTTTTTTTTTTTTTTTTTTTTCTTTTTTTTTTTTTTTTTTTTTTTTTTTTTTTTTTTTTTTTTTTTTGACTTTTGTATGCCTGTGCTAGGTTTAGCTCCTTTCTAGAGCTCTCTCAATGGGCCATGTTTGGAAAGACACACTATTGATAGGGCTAGTCTAATGAAGTACTGGGAGATCAAGGCTGAAATTTTAAAGCTCATCCAAAAAGTGATTGAATATGATCCCCCATATGAAGAATAAGAATTCTTCATATTCAGAGAAGCTGCTGCACAGTGGCTAGTGTCAGAGACCCATAAAACAGCTGGAGCTCAGCTGCAACATTTAGTGTTCATCCCACCTAAGTGCAGGAAACAAGTCTTGGAGTTACACAGGAGAAAGCTGGGATTAGAGCCATAAAATAATTTCAATGCCTCTATACCAGCTTGTGATCCTCAAGTCCTTCTGAGGTCTTTTTATCGTAAATTAACATTTCTCTGGACCCTGAGCTGTATGTGTACTCTATTAAACTAGAGGTCCTTCTGCACCTGGGTGGCTCAGCAGGCTGCTGTGGTCAGGACACGTGATTGTGACCAACAGCATTGAAAGAAGAGATGTGACTGGGATTACATCTGACCACCTTTCACTTTCCACCTTTAAAGACCCTAGGTCTAAACAGTAAAGGCAGCTACTGCCCAGCACATGAGGGAAGGCAGAAATGGGGCAGAAAAGTATTCTGGGTCAAGCAATAGCAGAGAGTCCTAGTTGGTTTGTTTAAGTCTAAAACACTGGTTCTCTGGTTTCTTTAAACAGCCTGCATGGGGTCTGCCTTCTTCTCCTTGCTAAAAGGGACACACGACATAATTAGTCTCGCCACGCTCTCTCTCTCTCCCCTTCTCACTTTGCTGGAGCTGCTGTGCTAAGCCTCCCAGCATTGATGCTGACTGCACCTCTCTCACAATCAGCAGCAAAGCAACTGGACCTGGGCTGCAAGGCAGAGACACAGCAGAGGAGGGAGGAGGTGGGGGAGACAGTGCAGCTGGCCCAGAATGTGCAAGGAGAGACACTGAACAAAATGCATCCCTAACTCCTGCCTTTTCCTTATACATCTGGTCAATGTGTAGTGCTGCATCTTGTTAAAAAGGCGAAAGTAGGGCTGGAAAAGTGTCTACTGCTGCCTACCCCCATTTCTACATTCAGAGTCAGGGTGTCTCACTGCTAGAGGAGACCCTCTGCCAAGGAAGCTGCTGCTAGCTTCGTACAAGCAACAGCAGTGGGAGTGAAAATTCTCTCCCAGTCTATCCCTCTGCCACAAGAGATTATACAATTTTGGGGCAGCTGAAACTTTAGATCTGCCATCTGCTTCCACAGAGCTGTAAGAAAGAGACTACTGCTGGTCAAAAATACAGATGACAGATCAGTAAATGACAGAAATGTGCTGAGCAATCCAAAAGAAGACAAGTTTCTCTTCTAAAACCAGAATGCAATAATGATTCTGGAGAAAGCAATGTTGAGTAGTAAACTGTTAAAAACATTATATTCTGAATGATATCGCATTATGGGGTAATTCTGAGTTGGAGAGCTAGAAGTTCATTCTCCACCTTTCAGAGGTCAGCCATTACAGTAATTTCAACTTGGCTACTTTCTCCAAGAGGACTAGAGATCCTCCATTGTTGCCTACCTCCCACAAGGCATGTCACCCAGAGAGCAGAGTTATGGTGTCTCATAGGCTAGTATCCAAAAGCATCTTCAGTGTGCCACTGATTAGTTGCAGAACAATCTATCATGAATGCAAGCCAGGAGGAGGTAGGAAGAAGTAGGAGTAAAGGGGAGAGGAAGGAGTGATGCTTATTGTCATGGAAACGTTTACCTACTGTATTGTTGGCCAGCTCTTACAGATGTGGCTTACCAAACAGTGGGGCAAACCTACAGATTCCATCAGGTACATGTGACCTGGTGTGTGGCAGAGAGGATATTTGCAATTTGTTACCACTGCATAGCTACTTGTACATCGCAATCAATAAACTACTTGAGACTGGTACTCCAAGACACTTGCAGTAACCCTGGATACTACACTACTGATGAAGACAAATGTAGGATATTTGCAGACAGCAAAATCTGCTATAGAGCTCTTCTGCATTCTAATGGTTGATTCTAAGTAATGTATTTTCTGACCTTGAGCTCTGCATTTATTTTTTTAAGAAGCTTGAGAATCAGTTTAAAATTATTGGAGGGATAGTTGTAATCTCGATTTTCTTCCAACTGCATTGCTTTCAATTCCCCTCTGTCCTTTCAGACACCTCCTCTATTAAATGGTCACAGAAGATGAATAACAGTGGTGTGAATTCTTCAAAATTGCACTACATGTTATTCTGCTCCTTATTAATGGTCTATGTTTTATTTACCATAACCTTGTGAACAGTAAGATGAGATGGCATCCACATGGTCTCTGCATCCAGCTGAAAAACAACACAAAAGTGTATTATTAACATTCAAGGATGGGAAAAATAATAAAAGACAGGATACAAAGAAGAGAAAGTATGTTTTCAAAATGAGGTCAGAAATTAAAAGAGGACTGTTAGTGCTATGTGTTTGTATGAGCTCTTTATTAGTTGCTAATCTTTTAAAGATCTATTTGTGTAACTCATTTAACTGTCAGAAATTCACATGCCTCTCTTGTAACAACTACCATATGCTAATGTGTCTTTTTCTAATGGATTTTATTCAGAGTTATTTAATACACACAAAAATGAACACTGCATGTTTTGTATTTCCTTTATTGGCTCCAAATACAGTGTATCACAGAGAGCTTTGAAATCAAGGGAAGAAAGGTTTTCCTTCTAGTATATGTTTGCTTCATAGATTCCAGCATTTTTGTTATTAGGATGACATGGCACATGTTGCTTATTTGGAATATCTTAACAGCATGGTAAATATTCCCTAGATAAGGAGCATATAGTAGGTGATTAAACCATTTTTTACATCATTGCATATGCAATAAAATATTTTAAAGTCTATTATATGTGAAACTATGTTCTGTATCACTTTTCTGGCTGCTTGAGAAGATTTTCAGGTTATGAAATCTGCTTCACCTCATGGTTCCTGGGAAGGATATACACAACTCATGCACAATCCCTCCATGTAGCATGGTATTGCCACCAAGCTCAACACTCAAAAATAGTAGCTCAGACTCCAAAACTCTTGACATGCGACATGCTTATACTGGGATTTTTTAAAAATTCATTTCAGGTATCTCCTCATTTCCTTTCTAGCTTCAGAGTGTTAAGGTGCATCTGAGTCATAGTTTCAAGCTTTTATCTAGGAACTTGAGTGATGAATGCTTTTCCTCTTCTTTTTTTTTTTTCTTTAATGAAAGCAGAAAAGCAGATAGTCTCATGCAATTGCTTGCTGCTAGCTGTGGCCTTCAGAAAAACAACAAACATCCCAAGAGTTAAAGTAAAATATGAGTGCTGCCGAGATAGCCATCAAAACTTCTCTGCTTTTTAGGCTTTTTATGGGGAAACTGCATAATCATGAAGGCCAAGAAAAAGTGTTAGTAAGTCATGCAGGGCTTTATGGTGGGAATAAGGGGTGAAGGAACAGAAGCTTTCTGATGAACAGAAGGCACAGAGTAGAAAATATATTTCTGTGAGAGCCATCTGTTGTGGATCTCCCCAGGCTCAGCTGTGGATAGGGGTGGAGATCTCTGTAAGGTGATGGAAGAATTATCTGTTGGTAAGAGTTTTTAACTTACACATATGTATATATATATATATATATAGAGAGAGAGAGATATTGGAAAGTTATACTGCCAGTAATTGTAAAGTTCTAGTATTCTTGGATGAGAAAGTCTGCATATTCTGCTATAAGGTCGCTATATCAACCAGAGATGATCCTGCTTTAAACTCAGATCCTTACAGAGTTACAAAGGAACTGGTTGTCAAAAATTATCTTTGATCAGTTGATTATAAAACAGCTAAAACAGGTCTGTAACTACTGTTTTGGATTCAGAATGGCATTTTTTTCTGTATATGAAATAAGGCTCAGTGGAGTAAGGAGCTCAAGAATTTTAATGTGAAGGAGGCTTGCAGTTAATTTACATCAGAAGCGTGTATTATTTAAGAGTTTTCTTGTATATTGCAGGCACAAGGGGGAGATGGTAGGAAAGGAAAACTGACCCACTTGGCAAAAAGAAGCACCCACATACTGTGTTTAAGAATGAGAAGAAACCTGCCTCTAAAGGGAAAGGAACAGACAGTTAGGTCTCAAAGGTCAGAAAATGCAGAGATAAACTAAAAACATTCAAAATCCTCGCTGAGCTGCACCTCATGAAGAAAATTAAATAGCAGGAGATACTATGTCCTCTGAAATAAAAACAGAACAAGAAGGCAAGAAGTGTAGGAAATGTTGAATGACAGATGGAAATAAAAGATTAATCCGGGTATGGCCAAAGAGTAAATGAATCCCTTTCCCAGGATCTGGGAGGGGCATAGTGCTGGGATGTGAATGAGGATGGCAGGGTGATGGGCAAGCAGTGAGTGACACTTCCCGGCTCCCAAACTATGAGTTAAGCAGATGGCCTTAAGGAAACAGAGATTTTATTGTAAGGTTTAAACATTTTGAGACAGGAAACCTGAGCAATCTGTCACAAGCAGGGCAAACACTTCAAATAATTTACTGGCAATAATCCTGATCACATTTTCTCCTCAACTGCTGGGTGTTGGGTGAGGTGAAAAGTGCTCATGGGCTTCCAGGCTGATACATAAACTGGGGTAGTGAGGAGCCCAGAGAGCTGATGCTTCCTTACTCCATAGAAACTAAGGCAGCTGCATGTATATTAAAAACTCCATGAGTCCTGATCTGTCAGAGCTCTGCATGTGTATCTGAAAGGCAATGAAGTCAACTCCCTCATCCAGCTGAGAAGCCAATGCATGTGGGAGCTGGTCCCTTTGAGCTGCTTCTGCTCATTTTTTGGTGGATGAGCATATCTGTTGTCATTGCTCAGCAGTTCTGCCCTCTCTGCTCTGTAAGTCTGTTCTCAGGCTGCAGTTTTACCTCACTTATGGCATGGTCTGGCCTTCAGTCTTGCCTTTCCCAAGAACCGTCCCTTCAGTGCCCCAGCAAGCATTTGTTTTCAAAAAGCTGCAAGGATAGCCAGGATCTATATGGAGTCTTTCCAGTACAATATTTTTCTGAACACTCTCTCTCCTCATTCAGGGTCTTTGAAAGAAATGCCTCCAATACTATTGAACCTGTATGTTTGTTAAACCTCTTAAAGATTTAGCTAAAAAAACCCCCCCAAAACCCAACACCAGCAGTAGGAGTAGGTGATGTCCCAGACATTACTTCTTTCTATCCTGACAGTTCACCTGCTCAGTAGCTCCTTTTTTTCCCAGGAGATGCTGACAGAGTACTTGTCCTCTGCTGGCACCTCTCCTCCTGCCATTTCTAGAGAGAAACATACAGCTTCATGGCATGGGTGAAAGGAAAAAAAAAAAGAATGGAGGAGGGAGATAAAGATAATCACAGCTCAGTTTGATTTTGTCCTCTATGAAACCCAGAAAAGATTTTAGGAAATAAATATGGATGAAAAGCAAATAAAAAGTGGACTGAATCTATCTAGATTTAAGGAAAGTGTTGAGACAGGGTGTGCCTCACAGGAACTAATATTTGAGTAAGAGATGACAGGGGATTAATTCTGACATTGTAGAACAGAGGAGGCTACTGGATTACAGAAGTAGAGAGCAATAGTTACATTCCTTGTGAGGGCAGCCTTGGGCCCAGTCTGGTTTGATGTGTTCCATCGTGACCTTGGTGAAAGAACTAGACGTGCGCTTACAAAATCTGCAGATGACACAAAGCTGGTAGTACAGCTAATACAGACCAGAGGAAAACTTGATTATTATGCAGGAAAAATTAGATGACCTTGTGGAACTGCAGAACAGAAACAGCATGAAATTTAATAATCCAAAGTGCAAAATCATGCCCTTGAAGACTAATCACCAGAACTTTCCAGTAGGAAAGGGGTTCATGAACTGAAAGAAGGAGGGATGAATGAATCAATAGACCATAAGATGGCCATGAGCCCCTTTGTGCTATATGGCTGTGAAAACAGCTAATGGTGCTCCAAAATGTATCTGGTGAGAATGTGCAGCAGAGGTGGGAAGGAATTAGTAGCAAGGTAAAAGGTATTGGGCTCAGAAGATCATATGCATGTCTGTTCAACTATGTTCAAAAGATACTTATAACAAATGCAGAGAAAGGCACATATGTACGAGTAGGAAAGGTTAGATGGGGTAGCAACAATTGCCATTTCTGTGTTACAGAATCACAGAATCACAGAATCTAAGGGGATGGAAGGGACCTCGAAAGATCATCTAGTCCACCCCCCCTGCCAGAGCAGGGTCACCTAGAGTACATCACACAGGAACGCATCCAGGCGGGTTTTGAATATCTCCAGTGAAGGAGACTCCACAACCTCCCTGGGCAGCCTGTTCCAGTGCTCTGTCACTCTCACAGTGAAAAAGTTTTTCCTGATATTTACATGGAACCTCCTATGCTCCAGTTTACAACCATTGCCCCTTGTCCTATCATTAGTAATTACTGACAAAAGCCTGGCTCCATCATCCTGACACTCACCCTTTACATATTTGTAAACATGGATGAGGTCACCCCTCAGCCTCCTTTTCTCCAAGCTAAAGAGACCCAGCTCCCTCAGCCTCTCCTCATAAGGGAGATGTTCCA
>VZRW01003502.1:75718-87569 GCA_013398125.1 Aegotheles bennettii
GTGTTATGTCCCCTTTATTCTCCTCCCTCTCCCCAAGCTTTCATACACTTACAAGGTTTGCTGCTCTGCATTTATGTCGTCACCACTGAGTTAATCTCATCCACTAAGGGATATTTCAGTCACCTGAACAGGTGATGTTGTTAATTTCCCTTTCCACTGATGTGTAACTTCATTATGGGAGAAGGGGAAATGTTTACTTTCCTTTCAATCATTAGTGGTTGGCTACAGTAGGGCATTAGGGTAAGCATGTAGAGTCTTCTCATAGTCCTGGGAAGTCAGCCTGTGCCTCTCACCTGCACCCTCTTCACCTGCTCAGGGCAGAGTTGACTCACAGGGCTGAGCAGAAGTGATGGAGATGCCAGCAGCATCCATACTGTGGGGCTGGGTACCACCAATGACAGCTCGGTACCCAAGTGCTGGTCTCTCTCACAGCCCTATTGCTGAGCCATCTCTTTGCTGGACTTTTCTGAGCTACTCCACATTTACATCAATGCAAGGGAAAAAAAAGGCTCGAGCTCAGTGTAAGGTTTTCAGTGCACCTCTGGCATTTTCCTCCTCTTCTCTCTGCCTATCATGTTTTCCAGACCTATTTGGAGTGAGAAGGAGGAATGGAAATGCTTCAGTGGACTTGCCAATGGCAGCTTTCAGCAAACCCCCTCCCATCAGCACTGTAATCTGTGAAAAATATCTTGCAATAAGGACAGGCTGTTCATTTTCCTCTGTGCTCAGTCTGCCTCACCCCGTGTAAGCAGAGGCTATCTTTAGCATGGTGTCGGTCTTTTTAATGAAGAGATATAAAAGCTCCCACAGCAGGAGTCCTCTGGCTCTGAGACTGGGTGAAGGAATGAGGCTCTAACAGACTGCTTAGCTGGCCCCACTGTTCAGAGCCATCTGCTTGCCAAGATTTCTCAGCTATGAAGAGAGAGGCAGACGCTGCCCTTCTCAGTGGTGGTATGTCACCATAGTATTGAGCACTACTCAGAGATTAGGAAGGGTTCAGATAAAATGAAACCCAAACAGTTTAAATAGATGAACAGAAGATAACTTGTACTATCTCCTATTTAAAAATAATCCCTCTAGTTTTAAATAAGCATCGAAGCGTAGTCATTCTCCTTCCCCCAGTGCAAATCAGCAAGGCTCTACCATAATTTGTTCAGACCCCATTAATAAGTATAAGCAATTTAAGCAGTTTGTTTTATGGCCATATCTCTGCACTCGCTTATGCTACACATAATTTCCTTTCCTGTTGCTAGCTTTGCAACAAGTCTCGAGAGTTATTTACAGACACCTTAGTTTTATCTAATTTAACAGCTTTGTGTTGTCAGCAGTTTTGCCATCTCATTGTATTCCCTCTCTTCCTGGTCACTAATAAATAGATGGGTCCAGAGAAAGAGCAGAATTAATCCTAGAAGAGATCCTCTGGTACAGTCCCTGTGGCATCACACTCTTACCACCTATTCATTCCAATCCTCTGCCATTCATCCCCATCCTTTCCTCTCTCTTTAACCTGTAACAAAGGCCTTATCTCCTACCCCAGGGTTACTGAGTTTCCTTAAAAGCCTCATGTGAATGATATTATCAAATGTCTCTGTAAATGCATATCCTGTGATTCTCTTTTAGTCAATATTTTGCTAACTCTTTATAACATTTGAACAGGTTAGGGAAGCACAATTTATCCTCACTGGTAAGTGTATCAATTTATCTCTGCTGATCTGTGCTGACTTGTAATTTATTCGTTCTGTTTTTTTCTCTCTCTCCTACATATCACCTGTAGGTGTTTTATAACTATTTTAAACAATTTTCTCAACTATTTTCCACGTTAATGAATTAAGATTCTCTAGATTTTGGTTCTGAGAGTCAGTCTTAAGAGCTATTTTAAAGATTGTTACCGTGTTGGCCATTTTCCAGTTATCCAGCAGAGTGACTGTTTTAATGATGAATTACATATCTTTAATGATAAATTATGGTAGGCTGGAATTGTGCTTCATTCTTAGAATTTCCTCACAAACTCCGATGAATTCCATTTGGTACCATGAATTATTGGAGCATACATTTCTGGAGTTTTTATACCACTGATAATTTTAATATCTTTTATCCAACAGGGCTTTCACATCATTATATATAACTTCAGAGTAAAGATTCACTTCCAGCCCTTCTTTTCTGACACCCAAATAAATATTTTGCCTTCATTGCAATCTTTTCTCACCCTGTGTTTTTTTTCTTTACACTTAGCAGTCTAGTAAGCCTATGTATAATAGTCAGCTTTCTGGATGTGATTTAGTTGCATCACTTACTATTTGTCATCATGTGTTCAGCTGTGTTTGTGTACTTTCTGAGCTTCATCTTACTATATGAACTGTATTTTGCCTGCCAGATCTTCTGTTTTATTTGCATTCCTTTAACTGGATATCCGTTCCTAAAACATGTTTTGGAGACCAAAATTAATCCTTGAATTTTGCCATTTAATTATCCTGTGCCTTCCCTTGTTTCTTTTTTCTGAACTGTGGAGATCTGCTAAAGCACAGGTTATAAATATCTTCCATTCTAAAGTTATGAATCACATTTTAAAAAATAAAATTATTTCTCTGGAAGAAAAAGATCGTGTTTCAAATACTGATATTTTATTTAAAAATGCTGATATTTCGCATATAGCTTCAATTATTTAGCCTGAATGTGATTCCATTCACCCATACTTGTGATTCTATCAGCTTCAAGGGAAATACTCACTTAAACAGGGATATAATAATTATTCTCATCTTAATAATTGTACTTGGGACCATACACCCTGAACCAAAACATGTTGTTACTAGGCTAATGAACTCCATTACACATAGTATTTCTTAATGTGTACTCACTTTGATCCACAGGTAAGTGGTGTATTTACAGCCCTGGATCTGTTTTTCTAGGATATAGAATTTGTGTGTCAACAGCCAGTTTCTCTTACGCACTCTGAGTCCCCCATCCATGGTTCAGACAGCACACTCCTACCTTTACTTAACTCCTACCTTTATCCTCCTCTAAAAAAATCTCATCATCATTGAATGTCTTTTTATACTACCTTCTGATGTTACTTACAGGTGCTTCATTTCTTCCCAACTTGGTACTGGCTTCTCAACCATCAGTAACCTGTGGGGTTGTTTAGAGGAAAATGTCATGTAGTGAACCAGCCATTTGATAGTTTTTGATTAAGCACGTAGCCACATACCAAAGGTCTTCTTGAGGAGCAGGAAGAACATTGATTGTTTCCAGGTCGGAATATGTGGAAGGAACACCAGGAACTAAGTGGACCAATGGGAGTGTTGCCAAGTGGACCAATGGGAGTGTTGCCGAGGCACATGATTGCCTCGTGCAAAAGGACTTTAACCAATCAGAAAGCACATGATAGGTGCATGGTCCGCATGTAGGGATAAAAAAATTGTATATAAAGGGATAGTGGAGCACAATAAAACAGCTTCTGCTTGATTCACGTTGAATCGTGTGGAGTCCTTTTTTTTTTCTCCTCAGTAACCCTCCCATCCTGTGTCTATACATTTCTGTTACTTACAAATCTGTGATTTAGCATTCCTAGCTCCTTCATCCTGCTCACCATCCAAGAAGAAATCACTGATGTTATTTTAAATGTTTAAATTATTTCTCAATGTTACACTGTTGTTAGTATTCTAACCCAGGAATTTAAGGAATTTCCAGATTCCAAAATTGTTTCTCCATCAGCGGTTAGCTACTTAAGCTACAGACTGCCACCGGTCCCCATTAACAGTTGAACTCCCATAGCCGAGCAGGCATGTTAAAATACAGCATCTCTAGCTATACATGTGCTTGAAAAAGTAAGGAGTAAAACTGCAAGTGGTGTTCAAGAGAAATGTCTAGTGCTCAGACATTTGCAAAACAGACCACGTAGATTAGGACTAATCAAGCATTTTATGGTGAAATAATTTTCTGCTAGAAATAACTCAAGAGTTCGGTGTTCACTAGCAATAGAGATAAGCCAGGATGAAGCTTATGTTGTAATCAGACGAAGCGGGTACTTGAACCTGGTCCTTCTAGCCCTATGTGCACTTTTGCTATTAGAGTGACAAGGAGTGGGATCTAAAATACATGTTAGAATTTGTCTATAGATGTTAATTTAAAGAAAATATGGGCCCAAATATTTCTCTTCCTTTTGTTTGTTCAAAAAAGCGAATAATGGAATTTATTTAGAATCATGTTCAGTAATGATTTAGTTATATTAATTAACAGAATTTTAATTTTGTGGCTTAAAAAACAATGCTAAAATGACACAAGTTTTAAAACACATGATGTACATGCATGCTCTGGAATTACCAATCAAATTTATTAATAGATTTTTGGTTCTGGCTCTTTGGAATTGGGGGTTCTTTTATTACATCTGTAAAACTAGCCCAGTGAAGCATGGTCCAAAGCACAGCGTGCATTTCTTCTTCTTGGTGATGCATGTCAGGAGGTCTCCTTTCATCTGCAGGAAGGCTTGGTGAGACTAGCACTGGACATGTTTAGTCTGTGCTGTGAAGTAGGGTTCAGAAATCCCCAGACGATGTCACGCCAAAGTGCAGAGCTGTTCAGACTTGCCTCCTTGGGTCCAGAAACCACCCACTGTGTCTCAGAACCACAGCATCTAAGCTAACAAGCCTTTACAGATCTCCCAGCAGAAGAGGCTGATATGGCTTAGGTGTCTGCATCAAAGTGTAGACAGGCCCCTCATCACCCAGGTTGTTGCCTTTCTTCTACATTCTACTCTAGGCAGTAGAAATCCAAGGTCCTTTAAGAACAGGAGTCTGATGATGTGTTAATGCTACTACACAAAGCTACACTACTTAAAGGCCTTCTTAATTGTCTGATAGTCTGATAAAGTCATTGAAGCTATTCCAGTTTGCCCAACAAATATGCCTTTGGGTATGAAAACTGTACAGATCAAGTTTGAAAAGCCTATTATTTGTCAGGCAGTGTAAGAGATCCTGTGATACTTTCTCTCCAGATACCGCAAAAGTAATTAGACTATACTAGGAACTGTTAAATTTGTACCTTTGAGATAACAAGCACATTTCAAAGTATTTTTTTCCTCTCTCTACAATGCAAGATCCAAAATCTGGCTTTGCTCAACCGAAAACTAAATGGATGTGTGACAGGTATTAATATTCTGTTCCACTACAGTCCCACTCATGACACATCAGGCAGACTGGATTTCTTTGAAATTATATGTGCTGGTTTGGGGAATTTGTTGATATGGCAGCTTGTTGCACAAAAGGAGGAAAGCAGAGCTCAGTATCACAAGTGTCTGCCATGCTTCTGGGGTGGGCCGGGTCTGGGGATGGGGTCTGGATCTGGTCCCTGATCCAAAGTTCCCTGGAATCTCTCCACTGACTCTGACCACCACAGCAAACTGTGAATGCCATTCTCTAATGTCTGTGTCAAACCCGTAAGAAAAGCATGTTCTCTAAAATGGCATTGGCTTTCAATGAAAATAAAGCCTGGATAATTCATTGAGCCCCTTGTGGTGATTAATAAATTCTGCTGTCAAGTGTGGATTTGTTCTGATTTGATTCTCAGCTACTGGATTTTGTTTTCCCTTTGCTTTCTACAGTAAAGAGTCTTTTACTATCAGAAATCCTCTCTCCATTTCTGTACTTGCAGATGGAATTACCGTATTACATTAGGCAGTAGAAGAAGAAAAAAATTGCACCCACCCTCTTTCAGGGACTCATACTCCAGCCGGTGTCTGGCTCCAGTGAGGGTTGTATACATTTTTTTTCTTTATTACAAGAGTAAAACACACCAGATTAAAGTCTTTCCATGCCAGCTTTGCTATCATAAATATTTGTGATGGATATGCTGATCCATTTTTTAATAGGGGACAATACTTCAGATGGCAAAATGATCAAAACACAGAGCACACCTAGGTCAAGGTAATTTAACTCTAATTTTGCCTAATTGTTAACATGGTCTGGACTGACAGAACTGAGATAATTAAATCCTGATCATCAACTATCCTCTTCTTATTTCATATGGTTCCATGAGCCAAATACAACAGCAGCACTCCTAGCTGACATTTTCTGTGAGAAGACATTTTTAGGCATCATAACGTGTGAAGGCTGCCAGCAGGGCAGTCTATCACTTCTACCTTACATCAAAGGGATGTGCACCCTCTTGGAGGAAGAAAATAAAGCTAGTATAAAAAACAAGACTCTAGCAAGGAAGGTTAATGTGGGCAGCTTGCAACTTCGAAGATTCAAGGTTCAGATGTGGGAAAAAGAGAGCACAGCCTGCACTTCCAGCCTTTCATCCTTGCCCTTGAATCAAACAAGGATTTTTGGGAAAACCTCTGAAAAATACCTTCATCTCTACAAATCATTAATGTAATTGCCTCCATTTCTCTTTCTGCACCCAGAATAACATGGCCATAACAACAAACTTGTAATGTCCACCACTCCTAGTGCTGCTTCTCCACTGCTGACTGTGCCAGTCCACTTGCCAAAGTGCAACCTGAAATATCCTCAAGTGAAGATGGTATAAAAAAACAGGAAGACATGAAACTTTAAGAGACATGAAGTTTGTTCCTTAAATAGCTGTAGCCTTTGTTTGACAGCTCTGTTTTCTGATGGTAATTTTTGCAATTACAAGTGGGGCAATATCAAATCTGTATGAAACATTCATAACCGTAACTAAAATGGGTGATGTCTCTTCAGCTGATGCGTGCTCGAGAGGAACGCTGTTGATGCCAAGGCATTTTAGCTGGGCTGGTACTGTCATGGTCAGGCATGTAGCTTAGTCATTTTGACAGTCTCTCTTGGGTCTTAGCCAAGTGCTATATTTAAATTCCAAATTGTTCGAGGCTTTCCTGGTCAGAAAGGCGGAGTGCATTTCTGAAACAGGAAATCTGCAGAGTGCAGGATGCTAATACAGATACCAGCACTCAATGAGGGGAGGCTGCAAAGAGACGATGAGCAAAGGAGTAGGTGTGCATGCACGTTTATGTGTGAGAAAGGGGGAAAAAGAAAGCACCTGTGTGAGGGAAAGCTGCTAAAAGCCTGTGGGGAATCAGGAAGAGAAGACTATGTAAGGGGGAAGCTGTGAAGAGGCTAATGAAGCAGCAAAAGTACATCACCTGCCTTATAGAAACAAGTAGATATGCATATATGTTGGAGGAAGAGGGTGCCACAGAAGGTCCCAGAACTGATCAGGAAGCTGGGAAGAAAAAACTATCTAATAAACAACTGAGGTTTATTCAAGAACAGCATCTGAGCTTTCTTCCTCGCTGTTGAAGCCATCATTTAGAAAACAAGTGAAAATGAGTTTGGTGGTCTCACCTTAGTCCCACATGGCATTTTACACATGACACAACAACTGTACTGTCTTTACACACAACTGTTTTCATAGAAGGAAAATCTGGATCATAATGATATAATGGTGCAGGCAGAAGTCCATACTGAAGGTTATTAACAGAAACTTCTGCAGCGTAATTTGCTTGCATTTTCCCTGACTGTAACTAATAAAAGTCCTCATCCCCAGCAGTATCAAATCTACTCAAATTAAAAAGCTACTTCTCTATGACAACAGACTATTGTCCTTGTTCCACTTCAAAAAATATTAATTATGGAACATCATGTTTTACAAATATTTTTCTGTATAAATGCTGCATTAAAGCACTATGATATTGAGTAAACAACTATATGTGTTTTGCAATATAAGGAAGACTGTTTTCTACACTCTCAGAACAGAAGTTGCATCAGTTTTTTATAAGTAGGTTGGTGACAATTCCTTCTGTATTTCTTAAATTCACATGGACTCTCCAGGTTCCAGCATAGGAATACATGGGTAAAACTACTGTGAATAAAATATTCATGTTTTCTTTAAAAATAAATAGACCCAGATAAGCTGCAGTAAGAGAGGTAATGCTTTCCCAGTGCAGGGTTGTCATCTGCATGCTTTAAGAGCTTTACTCAATTCAGTTTATTAGCACGTAATTAATATGAGAATCATTAATACGAGATTCCTTTTGTAATTAAATCATTCATGAATTTGGGACTTGTAACAGCCCTTAACTCTTCATTTGGCATGAAAATTGTTGCATTAGTCACTATTCAGAAAACCTACTTAATTTTTAGGATCTAGTAGGGTTTTTGGTGAGAGCAGGCAGTGTCAATATCTATGTAATTCAAAAATCTCATTGAAATTGAAACAGTGGTGACCAGAAGACTGTTTATAAGTCAGTTGTATTACAGAGCATCAAAACTGTGTTACACAGCATGCTCCCACTAGTGTGACTAAAGCATGGCAGGCTGACCACCCTGTCAGGCAGGGACAGAGCTGCCAGGGGCATTCCCCCTTTCAGGAGATTTGGTGGCTGAGTCCCAGCTCAGCTACTCAGAAAGCTTTTTCACTTGGACAAACTGCATGTGTGGTACTGTTGACATATCCATTGCTGTGGAATTCAGGGTGTCATTTCATCCTAGAAGTTTCTCAAAGAGAAGGCTGGCTAACTGTGGATGTGGTAATACCTATGACCAGGTGGCATTCTGAAGAAAGTCACAGGAGGAGTTCCATAGCCAGCAAAAAAGATGGGCCTTGTCTCCTACAGATGTTTCCTTGAAGAATCCTACCTCTAATGTTTGTAGAGATCATAAGTATCTTAGTAGGGATCGGAACTACCTTAGCTCCCCTCCCAAAAAAAGACCCCCATAAACCAACAAAAAAACAAACCAACAAAAAAAACCCAAACCAACAAAAAAAAAAAAAGGAAAAAGAAAGATACTTCTGAGACATCTAGACTCTGGAGAGCTTTGAAACTTGCTGAGAGCCTTAAAGGTTAATATGTGGAATGAGCTGCTTTAGACAGACCTTGCTTAGTAATAGAAAGCACTGGAATACTGTGCTTTCACCAGTACGTGGTTCTTCCATGCAGTATCACAGGTCTGTCACCCTTTGTTGTGTGTTGAGTAGATTATGGTGAGCCTTATTGTGATGTGTGTCTCTTGGCTAAAAGACATGGTTTCCATCAAAGGGACGAGCATTCCAGCCAACTGAAGGCATAAACCCCACTTTCTTTTAGATACTTCCATAATATCCAGATTTGAGTAAGGACATACCCAGAAAGACTGCAAAACTGTATGTTTCTAGAGTGGTCAGAAGTGGTACCATGGGTAGAAGTACATGCTAGGTTTAGCCAACTATTTGAAAGGTCTAATCATCAATAACTAAGTGGATAGATGATGGTAGAGCAGTAGATGTGGTTTATCTCGATTTCAGTAAAGCATTTGACACTGTCTCCCACAACATCCTCGTAGATAAGCTGATAAAGTATGGGTTTGGTGATCAGGTAGTCAGGTGGATCAAGAACTGGTTAAAGGGAAGAAGTCAGAGAGTTGTAGTCAACGGGACAGAATCTAGTTGGAGGACTGTGACTAGTGGAGTCCCTCAGGGGTCGGTACTGGGACCGGTGTTGTTCAATATCTTCATCAGCGACCTGGATGAGGGTACAGAATGTATCCTCAGCAAGTTTGCTGATGACACTAAACTGGGAGGAGTGGCTGACACACCAGAGGGCTGTGCTGCCATTCAGCGAGACCTTGATAGGCTGGAGAGTTGGGCGGGGAGAAACTTAATGAAATTCAACAAGGGCAAGTGCAGAGTTTTGCATCTGGGGAAGAACAACACCATGCACCAGTACAGGCTGGGGGCTGACCTGCTGGAGAGCAGTGTAGGAGAAAGGGACCTGGGGGTCCTGGTGGACAGGAGGATGACCATGAGCCAGCAATGTGCCCTTGTGGCCAAGAAGGCCAATGGCATCCTGGGGTGCATTAGAAGGGGGGTGGTTAGTAGGTCGAGAGAGGTTCTCCTCCCCCTCTATTCTGCCTTAGTGAGGCCACATCTGGAGTATTGTGTCCAGTTCTGGGCCCCACAGTTCAAGAAGGACATGGAACTGCTTGAGAGAGTCCAGCGCAGAGCCACTAAGATGATTAAGGGAATGGAACATCTCCCTTATGAGGAGAGGCTGAGGGAGCTGGGTCTCTTTAGCTTGGAGAAAAGGAGACTGAAGAGTGATCCTCATCCTTGTCTACAAATATGTAAAGGGTGAGGGTCAGGATGATGGAGCAATGCTTTTGTCAGTGATGACCGATGATAGGACAAGGGGCAATGGATGCAAACTGGAGCACAGGAGGTTCCATGTGAATATCAGGAAGAACTTCTTTACTGTGAGAGTGACAGAGCACTGGAACAGGCTGCCCAGAGAGGTTGTGGAGTCTCCTTCCCTGGAGACATTCAAAACCCGCCTGGATGCGTTCCTGTGTGATGTACTCTAGGTGACCCTGCTCTGGCAGGGGGGTTGGACTAGATGATCCTTCGAGGTCCCTTCCAACCCTAGGATTCTGTGATTCTGTGATCAATACTATATTCTTTGTATTGGTAGAAATTCTCATTTTGCCATTCACTTACTTCTTGGTTAGCGGAAATATGTCACTATTGACATGTCACATAGCAGAAACATGGCCTGTGTAACGTGTATAATGCCTGCCCTGGGCTGCACATGGATAAGAGGGAATAGATAAAACAAGTTGGATGATATCTTGAGTGATTTTTCATGTATGTGACATGAAGATGAGTGGCCACTCCCTGGAGATCTATTGAGAGAGAAATGGATTATCAAAGGGGTGGACTTCACTTGATTTGCACATTTAATCCATTCTGGCAGCCTCAGCTAAAGGAAATTGTCAGTGGCTGCTGACAGATGCAAAGAATTCAAGGCAGATGTTTGCCTCTTTTTGTTTGTTCATTTGCGTGCTTGACTCGACTGGTGGTGGGGGTCATTATGCACCATTATTGCTCTAGATTTTGAACCTATTTCTTCTCAAATTAATTGTTTCTGGTTCAGTTATCTGTAACCAATGTGATTGAAATAGCATGAAAACAATCACTGACACATGGCTGTTGTCCATTAACTCCCCCAAGGAAACCCATCGTCCATTAGACTTCTCTGTCAGCCAGTGGATTTCATGCGTTTAGAAGTCAGTTCCACATCAATGACAGGCTGGAGACAAAGCTTTGGTGCAGAAGAGGTGCTCAGCTGATTAAGATGGGGGTGGGATGTCACTACCTCCTCTGTAAGGTGTAACATCAGGGACACTGTGTGACCAGCTGTGTTCCAATGCCCACGTTGTGGATTTGGTTGAGGGATGGATTGTATTTTCGCGCTTTCATCTTTAAAGACTCCTCTCTTCTTTATTTCTTACAGGAAAGAAGGTGTTTGCTTTCTAAATTGCTTAGGATCTCTGCGAATCTGGCCTGAAAAGGACATTTACCATTGACTCCCATGGTCATCTTTGGGGAAAAAAAAAAGGGAGAAGGGGAAGAAAAGGAGAAATCCCTCTTCATTTTAGTCTTTTGGAATTGTTATTGGGAAAGTTTAGTAAAAATTACTTGTAAAGATTCTATTATTTGTAAAGATCATGGAGGATGAATTTGGGGGAGGTCAATAAACAACATTGGAATCACCAGCTGACATCAGGGTCTCACTGACATGCATGTGAAACTATATAGAAAAATTAAAACCCCAACCCTTTATTCCACAGAATTTGGTAATGTGGCAACAAGACATTTCTGCCTTGGACGTTGGAAGTCTATGAAAGGGAAGGGAAGAATAAAGCTATTCTTAGCCCCCTTTATAGGCACACAAATGTCACTTGCCGGGGGGATAAGGGTTTGTTCAGCAAAGGAGAACAGGACCGCTGTGTTACTGTAAAATAGTCCTTCACGACAGGGCAAACGGGACGGCAGCGGCGGCTGTGCCAGCCCTGTGCCCACGGCTCTCTCCGCACACTCCCATCTCAGTCAACTCCTGGAA
>VZRW01003502.1:88312-167904 GCA_013398125.1 Aegotheles bennettii
TCGGGCATCCGCTTGAGCACGCTCTGCCTTCTCCTCTGCCTGGGGCCAGGTAGGCGGATGCTGGACCCGCCGGGCGGGCAGCCGGGAGCGGGGCCGGGGGAGCCGCTGGGCGGCGATGCCCTGGTCCCCGGGCGGCCGCAGGTGCGGGCGCGGTGGTGGCAAGGAGGGGGCTGCTCGGAAAGTTGCGGGGTCGGCGGAGGGAGTAATGGCACTTTCTGGGTCAGTTGCAGGCTTTGGCGTGGACCCCTCCCTGCAGATCGACGTGCTGTCCGAGCTAGAGCTGGGAGGCTCCGCGGAGGGCGTGCGCCAGGTGCCGGGGCTGCACAACGGGAGCAAAGCCTTCCTCTTCCCAGGTACGGCCACGGTCGCCCCCAGCCCGCCCTGCCCCGCTCAACTTCGGCGGCCGCCGTCGGACCCCTGCTCCCTGCGGGGGGGACTCGCCCGTCCCTCCCCCCCAGCCAGGGCTTTTGTCCTCTCCTGGAGCACCCGAAGGCTTTTCCTTTCCTTCCTTGCCCGCTTTTCTTGCACTCTTCTTCTCCCCCTCGACTCCCACCCTTTTTTTTTTTACTCTCCTTTTTTATTTTTATTTTTTTTTTTTGGACTGGTAGGCGCTTAATTAAAGTACAGCAGGAACGGGGATGGCAGATGGCTTATTTTGTGAGTCGTGGGGTGCAGTGATGAATAATAGCACCACCCACTCTTCTGCTTTACTTGGGAAATGCTAAACATACCCCAGTTCCAGATAAGGAAATGCTCACTGAAAGTTTTGTGTGAGTTGAGCAAAATGCTGAAATGAGGTGCCCCAGAGGAGTGAGGCAGATGGCTGAAAAACGAGACAACCCTTTTTTACCAAGGAAAAGTGGCCCTTGTGAGCTTCTATGTCATACCCCTCATGGAAGACAAAGAATGAGTTTTGGTCTCTTTTAGCACTTGTGATTGGGTTTTTTAATTATTATTACTCATATTGGGAACAAAAAAAATAGTAGTCTTGTTCCATCTTTCAAAAATACATTTAGAAGGTTTATTAAAAATAATTAAGCTTCCTTATATTGTAATTCATAAAGGACTGCAAAACAACTCTCAATGGCTAGTTGAATTTATTGGCATAGGTTACATTGCCTACACTTGCTCATTTTCAGTGTATATTTCTGAATTACACTTTAATAATGTAAAGATACCTTAAATGAAGCTGGAATCAAGAGTGCTTTCAGGAAAAAACTGTCTTGTTTAAAAAGAAAAAAAAAGCCTAAAAATGGCCTTTAAAAGCAAGTCTCTTCTCTGGAAGATGTTGAAATGCTCCTTATAAACATGACTAAACAAGAGCAAGGAATATGGCTTGACATCTGGTGGAGCAAGACTAAATCTCTGCATCAGCCTGTAGTTTTAAAATAGGGGGGCTTGATTGCTAGCTTCTTGTGTCACACCAGGAGTTTCAGCTCTGTTCTGAAAGCATTTCTAGTGCAACAGGCAAGAGGCTGTGTTTCCCGTATAGGAGAGTTATAATTCAAGGGAGATTAGATCTGGAAAGGGAATTTCTTTTTCATGTTTGCATTAATGAGATCATTTATCAGAAGCTAATAGTTGCCAAAGGCTTTTTTTTAAAGGTGATCTCTAGTGGTGTTCTTCCCCAGTACAGCCAGCATGTGTCACTATGGACATTAGTGTGGAGGCACATGGGCATATGCATTCGGATACACTGGCACATGCTGGTTTTAAACATCCGTGGCGGGGTTGTGATTGCAGGACAGGGTCCTCCGTGAAGGGGGCGACTGCATAGAATGGCAACGTGTTTGTTTGACTGTGGGCTTTGTCCTAAAATAGCTGTAATATTTAAGGTATGATTTGGGTTGAGACCCTACTGTGCTATAATGGATTGGGGTGAGGGGGAAGTCAAAACTCCCTTTGACTTCAGTGGTAACAGGATTAGAGGTTTAAGAATAAGTCTTTTTATTGTATATTTTCCTAATGTTGAGACAAAAAGATTACTGGGTCACTAAGGACTTTTTTTCAAGTTGTTCCCTCTTTATTTGTGATTGAGTCTATGTAGCTCCCAAATGGGTTTCCAGTTTGGCTGTAACAGAAGAAGATGATAGGAATTTTAAATTTTTACACCAACCTTTTATTTTGTTACGAGGAATCATGAGAATAACAGGGATGAAAACACTTTTGTCTAAATGGTGGCTGAAGCCACTCAGTATCCCTTGGGAAGTCTTCAGTTCCCTGCAGGACTGGAATTACTTTTCCTAGTACTGCGTAAGTTAAATGTTGAATTTTTTTTTTTAGTAGTAAATGGGGTCCTTACTAAGCATGCAGATTGTAAATTTTCTAACCTGCATTTAGAAATAGAGAAATTTCCTTCCTTGATCAGACCACTGGGTCTGCTTAGTCATTTTCGCTCTGGTCTTAGAGCTAAACCTGTGGGAGTATTGCTGCAGCATGTGCCTCTTAATATGTGTATTTTCAGTGTTTGGATTTCAAATATATATATGTGATGACTTAATTTGTTTTTTGCCTATGTTTTTTCCTTATTCCAGTTAAAGCCTTAGTCATAGAACCAAATGTTTTTGTGAAAGGACACAAATGACTTTAAGTGATCTGTGAACTTACTCTGGGTGCTTTTACGTGTGATCCTTTGCCTTTTGGTTTCTTCATGTATTTAATCTTTTCTTGTACCATATACATATTTATGAAATTTTAGTATGTTGCCTCTTTTGATAGACCACATTCTCAACTGGTATAAAGCCTTACTTTACATACGCTTAAAGCATACAGAAAGCCTAAATGCTGTTCTTTATTTTAGAAAGAAATTATGGAAGTGACAGGTTGAACTGCCAACGGGTAACAGACAATTAAATATATATATGATGGGAAAATTGTACATACAGCTTAAGCAAATAGTCTTTCCTTCTGTTTCTAGGTGAAAGTCAGTTTTGACTGCTTAATTAGATGTAGCATTAATTTTCAATACAAGTGTTTTAGCGTCTAATTGGCTGTTCTGACAAATTCTTCTTTGTGTAATTGATTTTCAAAGGTACTTATATTTCTCGGCTGTACAACACAGTAAGCAGTTACTCTCTCTGAAGGCAGTTTTAGTCTGTTATAGTCCATTCAAGATTGCCCACGTAGATTTCTCCTTATACTGTTTCTGATTTAGAAATAACTTGTGCTCACTTAGGCTTTCTTTTTGTGTACCAATCTGCTTTGTCACTGTACAAATATCACAGAAAGTATCAGACTTGAATTTAAAAGTCGGGCCTTGAATTTAAAAGCTTTTTAGATGCCTGATGCTCCTTGGTTGTGGAGGATGGTAGCACCTGAATGCTGCTGTAATCTGGCTCTAGTTAGCTGCAGGGACTTCTCTTTCTGGAGAAATGTGGTTTGCACAGTAATTGTAAAATGTTCCAGTGTAGCTTGTGGGAAGATACAATTATGAATAGAAAACAGGAGGAAGTCTTCCAAAATGTTCATGTTGCTATATGTGAACATCTGCCAAGCACTTCCTAGCCAACAGCAGATATTATGTCAAAATATGTTGAGGGCAAAATTATTCCTCTTCTGGTCAGAGAAGCAGAACAGAAGTCAGAATATCTACACCACAAACTTTTCACTGGCTTATGTAAACAGTCACCAACAGAGAAATTTTGAATACCTTCATTTTCCATTCACAAAACAGAGAAGGCACTAAAGGTAAAGCCCCAATCAGGTGGGTGGATTGAAGTGTAATTAATGTATTTGAAGAAGGCTTTTGGAGAAATACCAATTATATTAATGCAGTATATTTTCAAAGAAAGAATTATAATAATAACAATTTGAGAAGATTGGTGGACATGAAAGTTAATGTGGCCATTTTCCTACGCAAACATGAATACTGTATTGCTGCAAGAGCACTTGTTGCATATGTAACTGCAGGGAAATTTGAAAGGGCATACAAACAACAGCGACTGGAGGGTGCTGAGGGTTTTGGGTGGGTCTGACTTGCCCAGGAGACTTAACGTTAAGCACATGCAAGGTCCCAGTGAAGCCGGTATTTCAACTTGCAATACAAAGTGATGATCTGAGGTGTGAGAATCCAAATAAGGGCTGCAAGAATTACTTGGTCTCCTCTGGCACTCCTCTAGGCAGCAATTTTTTGTCACCATTCCTCCTCCCTCTAGACTCTGTCTTCAAAATATTATCTATATAACTTACATAGATAAGATCCAGAAACACTACTTGCTGTTGAGAACAAATACTGCTGTTGAGAACATCAGAGTGTCTTTGTCCAAAGAGTGTACATGTAGTAATGGAAACACCTTCCAAACACCTCCAGCAGCAGTGGAGAGTAGTGGAAGGTATGCTGTAAATCAGATGATGAGAGGCATCAAAAGTGAAAGCCAAGTGATGGGTAGGGAAAGTATATGCCCATGAAAAGTATCTCCTCAAAGGGAGGCAAAAGTGGGGACAGAAGAGTGCAGTCAGATGGCTGCAAGCACAGGTATGTGTATTTAAGGAAAAGATGAAAAAGAGCATGGCAGTCACAAAAATGTGGGAGCTTCTATATCTGAATACAGAACTTGAATCTCATTCAGAGGATAAGCTTTTTCTTTGCCAGTTAGGATATGTAACTCTTAATATGGTTATAGATAATATTTAGATATTTCTCATGAGGAGGGACAGTTCTAGAGTCAAGATGTGTTATATTCTGATGGGGAACAAGATGTGCTATAGAACACGGAAGAAATTATTTAATCTGCCAGTATGATACATGAAAGGACTCAGCACTACTGTTCTCTGAGTTGGGGCTTGCTGGTATGAAAAAACCCTAAAATAGGCCTATTGGCATAAGTGATTTCTTTTGTATTGCTGCATAACGGGATCATTAGCCCATTATTTTAAAATGCTAGCAAGAAAATATTACTCTCGTGTATTATATATTTTTTTTATCTATCTTATATCCCTTTGCCTGTTTCTTGGGCCATGACATCATCTCTGGACATTATTTTTAGCTCTTTAATTTAGTAAAGCTTTAAAACTAGATGTGAGTAAACTTTCATTATAGAAATAAGATTTACGTTGCCTACGCACTTCACTCACACTTTTTTCCTTGCCACCTGTCATTGAAACTATGGACAGATGCTTTCTCCAGGTTCCATCTGAGCCTGCTGAAAATATTACTGTTCCCAGCTGCTTGTTACTGCCTGGGAGCTAGAGGTTACTGTCCCCACACTTCCAAAGCAAGAGATCATCTGAACGTTCTCATGTCTGCTGATGGCAGAGTTGGCCAGCTTCAGGAGCAAGCCTGGCTGACTGCAGTGACATGGGTTATGGAGTCCCATAAAATCCCCATTCTCCAGCTGTACTTGAGACTCAAATTGTCTCCCAGAGGGGCAGTGATAGACAGCTGAGGGTGAGGATGCTAATGTTGCCAACTGGCATGGCTGACTGCAGAGTGAATACCTATCTGCAGCTTTTTTTGACTTCGAAGCAAGCTGGTTCCTCTCTCGGAATCACTGAATCTTCAAAATGTGAGACCTCCAGCACAGAGGTTATCTGTAGATAATAAAAATTGCCAATTTTTTTTTGGAGAGGCAAAGAAAACCCCTCACCCCTTAGTTTTCAGAAAGACTAAAATATTTGAGTTCCATTTAAGAAAGTACTGAAGTGTTTTTCAGTGTTAAAATGCTTAGTATAAGCAATTATTCTATGATAATGTGGTGGCCAGAGAGATCCTGATTTTGGCATACCTGGAACAACAGCATATGGCTTTCCTCCTGTGGTCCCCATCCTTTTCCACCTCTGGCATGTTTCAAAGTCACCTCTGCAAACAGTAACTGTCATGATCAGTGCTGCTGGGGAGCTGGACTGGATGTTAAAGGAGAGCCCCAAAGAACTGGGCTGCTTCTGCTGGGGCCTGTAGAGCAGGGACTGCTGCTGCAAGGCATCCCCTCATTCCAGAAGAGCTGAATATTCAGTATCTTCCTCCTCCTATCAGTAGCAGCAGCAAGAGAAGGTGGTTGGGAAATGTTTGCTTCTGGAAGAGCCTGCCCCAAAAAGTGGGAGGTAGAGAATCCTGCATCCAGTTCTCATCCCAAACCAGGCCTAGAGAACTAGTGTGTACTCACCCACTACGTAACCATACACTGAACGATCATAAATATACCTATTATTGGAGACTACATTGCTTGCTATCTGCTGCCATACTGGCTTCAATGTAAAAGAGAAGGGGAAAAAGTTATTGGAAGAAAATCTTCAATATTGTGGACTTGTGACTGATGTATGTAATGGTACAGCAGACGGTAGAAGTGAGAAATGGAAAGCGAATGGGGACCTAATACCTAGCAGATACCAAGGAAATTCAGGTTTCTAGAGAAGGAAAGCTTGTAATCTCTGTGTATAGTCATTAGAGCATAGTTGATACAAAATAACATTAAGGAAGACAGAAAACTGGGTCTGTAGCATTTGGGGATCGTAACTGCCTTAATGCTGAAGGTTTCAAATAAGTAATGTTGCTGAGAATGTATATTAGGCATATAAAACTTGGCAAAGGCATAAGTATACAGCAATAAAGTTGTTTTAAATATGGCTCTAAAAAAGCTGTGCTATTGTTCATGTCAAGAAAAGGTATATTAAAGAAAATTTTCTTTTTTTGAATTAGTTTTGTTTTTCTACAGTGGGCTTATTTGGGGGAGGGAAAGGAAATAACCAGAAATCAAGTATTCCACCCATGGCATTTGGGTTTTGGATTTATTTTTTTTTTGTACTCTCATCTCTTGTCATGTGTCATGCTATGGGCTTTTGTTACCTTTCAGTACGTTAAATTCTTAAGAGCATATTTTCTGGGAAAAGCTACGGTGTGGGGAAAGAAATACCTCCTTGCTGGTGTAAGCACCATACCTTACCTGCCCGGTCCTGTAGGGAGATGGTGCCAAGTGACATGGCTTCTGTGGTGTTACCTGGGGTTGGTGGGACAGCTGACATTTCCAGTCTCTGCTGCTTTGACCTTTGTGGTGAATTAGTACCTGCATTTGTTAATCAGTGAGGATTTGACTCCCTTTAGAGGAATGCCATATTTTGCTGTGTACTTGTGGCCTTGACCTGGTGCTTTTCACATCCAGGTTGTATCTACTATCTGCAATAAATTAAAGTCCCTGGGGATCTGTTTTCTTTTGAGACAGTGTTGAGTGTTTAAGACCTCTTTTTTTAATGACAGTTTGGTTATTCAGGTTAATTCAATCATGCTCTGTTTATACATTCAGTATTGCCTAAAACAATTAGTACAGATTAATAATAGACAGAATTGCATTTCCTAGTTCATACCTTTATAATCAGGCCTCTTCTAAAACATTGCAAGTGCGGGGTTCAACCTGGCCTATTTGTTGGAAAGCTGAAGCTCAAGTATGCTGTGCAGCACAGGTATGCTGTGCAGCTCTGAGACATGTATGGAAGGAAAATACATGCAGATGGTGTCAGTGTAGTGATGTGGAGCAGAGCCCTGGTTGGTGTCATGAGAACAGGGAGGATGGTTGGAGGAGTAGAGGCCAAGGAGGCTTTTCTCCATGTCAATGTCCCCATCAGGAGCAGCCAAGTGCAGGTGGCTGCTCACTTGGCAGCCTGTCCTGGCAGCATAGCATGGTGCAGTGGTCTCGGCTGAAGTTAAAGATGTGATGTTGGCAGCACAGAGACATAGAAATGTGTTACATTGCATGCCATGGATAACTCGGCACCTGCTGCATGTGTGCCCCGAGTTGGGGGCCAGTGGCTCTTCTGGGTAGCTGTCAAGTACATCTCTCCATATTGCCGGGGGAGGATTGCATTAGCAAGGGTTAGTGACGTTGGAAAATGAGGTCTCTGCTACCCTTATGTAATTGCTTTTGCTGTGACATAGTTCTGTAGTCAAGAAGCATGGTCGAAACTAGCTAGGTTAATGGCTTTTTAATGGTTTCTCCCCCCACTGCACCACGGTTCATTCTCCAGTGAGGTTTCAGAGGGGATGGCAGCATTTCCTACACATCCCTATCTAGATCAGTCTTAATGTCTGCTTTTCCCCTGCTGTTTGCTTATAAGCTATGGGAAATAGGTTTCCTATGCTCCCCCACTTGCTTCCATTCTCCCAGGGCAAATGGGTGCCAGCCTGGGAAAATAACTCAAAGAATGGTTAACTTCACTGATTCCACTGCATCTTAAGGGAGATACAGAACCGAGCTCATAAGTTATTTAAAACCAGTGGATAAGAGCTGGAGATTATGTATAGCTGTCATGGGAAACTGTACTTCCATGTAGTTGCTCTTCAGTTCCCCATATTTTGTCCTTTTTGGTCATGTGCCAAGGTGCAGATCCACAGAGCAGCTGTATTCTCATATGTGCACTGCTAAGGTAAAGCTGAATAAGGGATGAAAAGTTATTTTTCATGTTTGTTTTTTTTTCTGTCCCTCTGTTTTGGCAGTTTTTCATGTATTTTGCTTGGTCATGTTTTCCATGATAAATACCCATTATGAATGCTCACTCAGATATTTCAGGTAGCTGTTACTAAACTCTAAAAACTTGAAACAAACTTGTAGCAAATATGTTATTTAAGTTAGTTATGAACCCATTTAGTGAGTAAATTTTTTTTTCTTTTTTTCTTTAAATCATGTTTGGGTGGAAAAAATGCTGTAGAAGAATTTTACAGCAAAATTTTCTCATTATGTTAAACAACATTTTGTTTCCTTTTCTTTTTTTGGTGCATACTTTTTTGGGGTGTGTGTAATCCTGATGACTTCAGAGAGAAATAAGAACTTAGAAAACTGACTTTTGTGTTGAGCTCTCTTGGGTGACAGGACTCAACTCTCTGCTGTTGCAAGGTACTAAAGCAACGGATATGGTATAAAAGGATGAGCAGATTGGGAGACTTCTAAAGATAGTGTTCAAAAGAGTTTTAGCAGATTAACATATTTGCAGCAGCAACAACATTGCTACTATAGACTGTAATGTTTCCAAAGGAGCCATTACAATCAATACTGCTAGTGATCCATAACTAAGAACTCTTTTAGTGGACTTTGAGTGGCAATTTCCCTTTCTAAAAATGTGGAGGGGGTATAATAAGAAAAAGACCTCCAGTTGTAGAGTTGCTCTTTCTGTTAGGCAGAGCAATGTTTATACGGTTTCCCCAGCATAAATGCTTAGTCAAGTATAATTAGGTGGTTGTAACGTCCATACTGTTTACCATATCAAGAGAAGACGTGTGCAAGCCTTGACTCCATGGCTGGAAGTCTACCAGTCTCTAAATACAGCTGCATAATGCTCCAGAAGGGTTCCAAAGGAACTTCTGTGGTTTTGAGGTTGATAATCTGGGTTTTAATAACTCCCTAAACACACATTTACATATTGGGCCACAGTTGCTCTGAAGGCACTCTTAAGATTTCCTGTAATGTTGGCTAATGTCCCTTGAACTTGAGACAGTCCCAGCTTTGCTCAGCGCCCATTCAAGGACTGAGGTAGACCTGACCAAAACCTGGTGTACCTTGGTCAGTAGTGCTCTTTCTAAGAATCCCTGCATACGCTGCTGGTGTTTGAAGCATAAGCAAAGTGTACTGTAGTAAGAGATCTGGGAGCTTGAATTCTTTTAAAACTGAGTTGTGTCTGGGTTATTGCATTCACTCTGGGTTTAGCCATTTCAGAAAAATATCAATTACAGGGAGTGAAGAGAACAACAGCAATCCTGATTATGCAGTAAAAAGGACTGGCTTGCTAAGAAAGCTTTTGAAAGAACTTGAGTATGTACAGCTTGTCCAAGCGATGACAAAAGTGTTGTATGATAAGTGTCTAGTGATAGAAGATTCTTGGAGGTTTAAAATGAAGAAATTATTCAGTGTTCAAAGAGCTAGAGGTAAAAGTAACGTAATGATATTATAAATGAAAAGGAGTTAAGATAAAAGGAAAATTTCACAGTGAACTAGTGTAGATTGTGGAATAGCTACTGAAAGGAACTGGTAGCAATATCCAGGCTTTTGACAATGTAGAAGGTAATGTGAAATAGAAAATCTAGGAACATTAGTTACGTTGTAGTCATTGTGTGACATTGAGTTAATATGCTACGAATGGGGTGCAGGACCCTATAAGTCTGTCTATACTCTGCAAATCTGAAATTGTTCTAGTATAGGGAGAGATTTTCAGACACAAAGGCACATCAAACACCCAGTACTCATTAAAATCTAACTGGTGCCTTTGCATTCTCTCTAAAGCTGTTCTTTGCTGCATTTAAGTATTTTTTAATGGTACTCAGTTAAAACAAGCCTGCAAGAGCAAGGAAATATGGGCTTGGAAGCATTTCTAATTTTAACTCATCCAAGCTTATAATTGCACATGTATTTAAAACCTGTAGCCGATTCACTGAGGTAACAGACACATTCATAGAAGCAGGGACTCCACTCATACCTGACTTAAAGCAAACTTTCTTGTAGGACTATCTGAACTCCAGTCATCCTCAGCTTTCTTGGGACCTCTGGCAACTGTAGCTTGAGTCCCCCATGTTCTTTCTGGCATTAAAACAGTTATCAAGTGAGCAGTGATTTTTCTGATCATGTCAGTAGGGCTGGTGGCTTGGGTGTCCCTCCTCTCCCCTCAAGTGTGGTCCCTCTGGCATTCCCACCTTGTTTCTGCTGGTACCTGAATTCTCTTTATGGCTCAGTCTTCTGCCTCTTCCTCCCATCTGCTGCTGTTTGCTCAGCTCACTGCTGGAGACCTGTGGCTAGCAACAGAGTTGTTGGATGTGTCTGGCATGCTTCAGATGTAATATTTTTCCAGTGGTAGCCTTCCTCCCCCTGCCTTGCTATGCTGCTTTTGCTGTTGGGATGAAGGTTTGGGTTTTCTAGGTCTCTAAATTGGTTACTGTTGAACATTCTCATGTGTCAGAAGTTAATCTTTCATGCAAACCACATCATTGTGGTCATCTGGAAAATTAAGACAGATCTCATATTAATGCGTTCTTAAGCTCACCATTGTGTTGTATGAAAATTAATCAGCCTTAACACTTAGAAGTTTGGTGAGCTGAAGGCAATTAACCCTAATGTGGTACAAAAACAATTGTACCCAAGCAAGACAGAACTGAAGGAAAGCTAGGATGAGAGATGCAAGCCATTGCAAAGAGGGAGAAACAGATTCTTAATAGAGGCAAAAAGCTAAGCCCTGCAGGGCATCCACAAATGATTGGAGTTGGGCTAGATGTTCTCAAGAGGTCCCTTCTAGCCTAAATTATTCTGTGAAACAGAGGCTGCATGTGGTAGGTCCTCAGAAGCAGCATACAGGTCACAGGAAAAGGAGCTTTTGAGAGAAAATGACCAGAGACCATGAGTAGGTCTTCCTGACACTTGCACAATGAGAACCAAGTAAGGTGTGGTCTATTGCTTGGAGGATTTAGGAGTATCTATACCCAGCATGATCCTAATCCAGAGGTGCCATGGTGGGTGCTGGTCTTCTACAGTCTGTCATTTTATGACCCAGTTCACCACTGGAATATGATATATTTGAGAAGCCTGAATTGTGTCTTGTCTCCTGGGAAAAGGGTAGTTGATGTAATCCAGTTTGATCTTTGCCTAGTGTAATCTGATTGCATGGTTTATTATTGTCGTTAAGTTTGTACTTTGTTGTTTTTAATTGGATAGACTTCATTTACCTTTGGTAGCTTGCTTTTTTGTTTGGAAAAGGCTGACAACACTGCCCCTTACTCTTTCTTGTCTTCCACCTCAGCATGACTTGCATAATTCTTTAGATTCCTGGCCGTCTATATGACTAGGGATTGGAAATTCAGTCTTTTAGTAGTTCTCATGTGTGTCATGCCCTTATTACAGTACCAGTAGGGCTGGAAGGTGATGCATTATTTTTTTTTTTGTGTGGTCTTCAGTTTGTCCCAGTGTTAACAGCATTGCTTGGTGTGATATTTTTGTTTGGTTTTAGGTCAGTTTGACACAAAGTGTTCATATGACAGTATGCAGCCAAGCATAGCTAGGTGCATATGCCACAGATGGCAGCAGCAAGGAAAACAAGACAGGCTTGAACTCTACAGGTTTCAAGGTGTTCTCAAAGCAGCTTCTATAAAAATGCTTTGTGGCTAAAGGGGTGTGACTGTATATGTATATGTGCACATATATATTTATAAAGCTATAGTAGCTGCAACCTGTCTTGAAATGAAGTAGGCAGAAATCCCACTCTATGCTGCCTCTGTGTCCTTGTTCAAACATAATAGGTTTTATAGTGGTACTGGTCCTGAAAAACCTAAACAACATCATTGTAAGTAGCAGCACTTTATACTACCTACAAGGGAGCAAATACAAAGACTCTTCAGAATTTAAAAAGGAATTGAAAATACTGTTGGAATATAGATGAGGGAAAACTAGTAATCAGAAAAGCTATTGCATCGTATAATTGATAACCCAGAACCTATAAATCACCAGAAACCATTACAATGATAAATACCTGGGGCAGAGTATGCCATGCAACACACATTTTAATTTCTTAGGAGTGGAATTTCTGTTACAAGAACAGAAATCATCCTTTATATTTGTCACTTTGGTATCATGTAATAGGTCCCCACTGAGTAGCACCCTCTCCCCTGGTGATAGCATCTAGCATGATGACATGTTTACAGTGAAAGGAATAGTGTTTCTTGTGGGTAAGGAACGGTGGTTTTCTGTATCACGTATGCCTTTACAAATTCCTGACAGCACTTTTGTATAGCGCTTCCCTCTGTGTTGATGCGCATGTTCCTTATGTTCCTTTCAGAAATGTTCAGGAGTGCACATTCACATTTTCTTTGGCAGTTTGGTGGGAGTTGTTTTAGTAGCAATCTAGTGTGGTAGGACCTGTATTGTTTGTTAAGCAAATCAGCTGCTTCAGCCTCCTGTGTTAAGAACACAGACTTTTAATCTGGAGCGGTCCACATTCAAAGTTCATGTTTTCCTACAATTAGGTTTCTTATCCTTTCATTTTAAAAGGTTTGCAAAATTGTCAGAAATATACTGTTGTAGATACAGTCACTTGAACCTTTACTGTATTTGCTTGCCTCTTTACCTATTTAATTTTTGCCTACTGAGTCCAAAAGTAGTAAAATCGTTGGTAATGAGCCCTACATATTTTTGGAAGAGCACACCTGACTTCTTGTGGTGCAGCTGGGCTGCTTTACCTTACAGTAAATGGCTCCCACTTGTAACCCTGGTGTAAATTCCTTCTTTGCTGAAGGGACCACAGCCAAAAGGGAGGATGAGAGCTGTCTAAGTGTCTTAGCATTGTGGTCTGGCAAATTAAGCCCGAGATGGAGAGGGCTAGTCCTGATGCTCAAATGGATTTTTATAGTGGTGTGAACCTGCCACTTGATCTCTCTGCATCTATTTCCTTGTGTTGTGTGGATCTACTAACAAGCAAAGGTGCTATCTATGGCTGTTTGTATTGTGCTGTTGACACACTGAGGTGTACCACCATTGAAAGGACATTTCCCTGATCTGTAATCCAGGTGGAGAATCATGCTGAGCAGCTAGCTGCACCATTCATTTGACAGTTTCACCAAAGGAGTTGGATTCTGCTCGTGTAGTAGGTGTCTGGGCTAGAAGAAAAGATCCACCTCCCCCCTTGCACACAGCATGGTCTGGTTGAGTACGTGTGTGCCACAAAGAATGATTTCATAACCCCAGTCTCAAGATCATCTCATTGTTTTGATCATGTTTTGAGAGTTCAATTGTATTTTAGTGGCTAGCACCCAAACAACGGTTTTGTAGGCTCACAAGGATGCAAAGGAGGCTGTTTCAGAATGGGAAGTCAGTAGTCAGGCTGTGGGAAGGCAAGCTTAGCCTTGCAGAAAGATTCAGCTTGATGTAAATTTCCTTGGTTTCCAGAAGCAGCCAATACATACACTCAGAGGCTTAACCCCATGCTAGGGTAATAACTCTCGAAGTAACATTGTATCATCTCTTTTGCAAAATGCTTCTAGACAGATTTTGGTGGTATTATTGTCAATTTACAGTGAATGCATAATATATTACAGCTGTAGTTTGCCCCAGACAGTCTTGGATTTGCAAATTCTTTCCTAAAGTGTCATCCATGTCAATGTCAGGAGCTGGCAGAAATGGTTGAGGGCTTTCTACCACTTAATTAGTCCTTTCTATCGTATCAGGTAGAAGGTTTCCTTCTATAAAATATGTACTAGTTTAATTTTATTTGCATAATTGACAATTTTTAATGTTCCTTTAGCTTAGAAAAAATGTTATGAAAGCAAACAAACTTAACAAACCAATCAAAAATTCCCTGGGGAATTTGACCATGGAGAAGAAAATATTACAAACAAAGCACTTTGAATGAAATTATGATTACTTATGCAAATGAACAAACTACTACCAATTACACAAGCAAGTTAGATTCTTAATGGTTTAGTTATTTCAGATCAGAAACATTGCAGCTGTATTCAAGCATGTGTGCCCAGGTTCTCAGTACCTTTCCCACTCTTGTTGAGCAGTGGATTTGTGTTCTCAGCTATGTCAGAATTACTTTAAACACAC
Organism: Aegotheles bennettii; assembly: GCA_013398125.1. Lineage (NCBI taxonomy): Eukaryota > Metazoa > Chordata > Aves > Caprimulgiformes > Aegothelidae > Aegotheles > Aegotheles bennettii. Next base: position 102,814 of record VZRW01003502.1, read on the forward strand.
AAATATGTAGCTTGTAGGTGAGCCAGAGTTTTGGCCAGAAATGATATTATTAGCAATTTTTGAGGCTATAAGTGTGAACAGTCAATGTAGCTGGGGGACAAATATGTGTTCAGAGGCAGGTCCTTTTTCTAGTCTCCTGTGTCAGTCTGTCATTACTTGTGGACTTTGCATATGGCTTGAGCTGCCAGAAGGCCCTTGCTAGATGACACATCAAAGCTGTAGCTGGCATTCAGAATAGAGAAAGCTACAAAACAGAAGCAATTGGAACATTCCCAAGAACAAACCATGACATTTTCCCCCTTGTTTTTATTTATTTAATGACTTGGCTTCAAGTCAGTTTTTGTTTCGATTGTTTAGTTTCAGCTGAAGTGTGTTTTGCCCTCCTCCTTTTCTCCTTCCCATCTATTGCATCTTTCTGCATACATCCTTGTTGACGCACTTGTTTAATGGAAATAAGAAGGGAAGCACACAGAATTAGTGGCCACTGGGGAGGTGTCTAATCTACAAGGGCAGTTTGTGGGGTATCCTCCTTGAAAGGTCTGTGGGGCATCCCAAGGTCCTGATCATTCAGCTTGAGAGATTTACTAGAGTCCTTGCTCCTGGCATTTGTGTGCCTTTGTTCTGGTGAGACCAGGTTGTACCCTCTTTATAAAGAGCACTTGGGTGCATAAAGGTCTAGTTGTACCCAGTTGGATCCTGATGTACAATCAGATTGTAGTTCCAGTGTTCACCTAGACTTGGAAACTGGGCAGTGTGGGTCACAGACACCTTGGGTCCTGCAGGTCACACACACCCTTTGGGAATGGCCCCAGTGGCAGTCTTACAGAGCCAGTGTTTATCCTGTATTTTACAGTCTCTTAAACTTGGGGTGAAACTGCAACATGTTCTCCCAGAATCCCGCTGAGCTCCTTGCTACAGCCTTGGAGAAACCAAGTCAGGTTCATGGAAAGCTGTGACTGCTCCTGTTTTGCTGCTCTTTCTGAAATGATTTGGAACCTATGAGAAGGGAGTGAACAAATGTATAGGAAAAGTAGCTCAAAATGTTTTGTTGATCAGTGTCTTAAGTATCAGTTCAAATAAAGAGTCAGGTGCAATTAGAAAAAGAAAAAGCAGCAAACCAATCAAACTTCCCACTGAAATATCTAAAGAATAATACAGTCTAATAAAGGTTGTTTTACTTCTTTCTATCTTCAGATTTCATTACAGGAATGCAACTCCTGAATTTGAATGCTTTGTGCTCCACTTAAAAACCTGCTGTACCTTTCCAACTTTGTAAAGATTCTGCTTTTTGGATTGACTTTGCCTGCTGTCCCGTTTGCTGGGAGCAGCTTAACCAGTGCTGGTTACTTTATATTGTTCTTATTTCAGTAAACAGTCTCAGATATTGTTGCCCTTCGTAGGTTGTGTGAAATCCCTAGTTAAGAAAAAGATTACTCAAAAACTTTAATATGGGGAAGTGACACGATATGAATATATGTTTTTGACACTGATCCCAACTAGTGCAGGAAAATGAAACAAAATTGAGCTAGCCTTATTATATTTTTCAGGCTCTTTTTAGCCTGCAGCCCTTCTCCTTTTTCCCACAAACCACTAGAATTTAATTTGGATAGTTCAGCAAACCTACAGTCAGATGCAGAATTGATTTATAGATGCTGCTATTAAAAGCTGATTATGTGCACATGAAACAAACTGTGGAGCTCAATTAATTAGAATGACTCCTTCAAAGACTCTTCTGCAGGGGTTTGTCTTAGAATTCAGTTCGTCCTGTATGTTTAGATTTAGATGCACTTCAGAAACTCAAGAGCATACCCTGTGCTAAGGCAAGCTATTCATTCAGTTTAATAACTGTTTTTATTGTGGACTGGAAAACATCTGCAATTAATAACTTGTCCTAAACTACTTACATGTAGTTTTTTCACTATGCAGTTTAGTATGCTGCTGGTGCTGTGAATGGAAGTTTTCCTGCTTGCCTCTAGTAACTTGTTAACAATTGCTTCCAATGCCTTTTTGAGTTCGGAGGGCTGGATCAGTTGCCGGATACAGTTCCTCATATGTTTGCCTGACTGCAGTTGCCACCATAGGAATAAGGAGAAGGAATTAAAGGCTAGTGGCAGAGCAAAGAGTAGAACCGTCTCTTTCTGCAGCACCAGTTGGGACTAGTGGAAGCGCCTTTTGACCTGTGGAGTGAGCGCTATTGAAAGTTAGACTTACTGTCTTGGTAATAGCCCAGTCATCATCAGCTCAAGAGCACGACTGAAATGACAACGCCTACACTTGACACCTTCAGGAAAGCTTTCGTGGCTTTGATGTTTGCTGCAAAGCTCTGACTGCAGATTGTCTCCAAGGGGGGGAAATGTGTCCTAGTTGTGACAGCTGTTGCTAGCACAGAGTAGAAGCAGCCACTAAGTTTGTCTTCTGAAGGGTTGTGGGTCTTATGGTCAGTGTTTTTTGTCACTGGGTTTTCAGACTGCTTTGCAATATTAGATCTTAAAAGAGTTTGTTTTCTGTACCTGTGACCAGCTGATCACCTCATAATCAGATGTTGCAGCTGAAGATTTACCACCACCTACTCTTCATCTGTGTCCTCATAAATCGTTATCATTGCCAACCATGGTATAAGTTAATTCTCCCTTCCTCCAGTATCTCTTTCCCAGTTTGTTGTGGAGTTTTCTGTACTTTTGCTAACTTTCATTGTCACTTTGAACATTGTTCTATGAATTAAAATTTTAGGAAAGTAAAACCAATATATAGGTATCATGCCTAGAGACAAATTTCTCAATCAAACTAATAGCTCTTTCCTTTTGCACTGTAATGTAGAAGGATTTATGCCTTTGGTTTTGTGTATTATAAATGTTCACAGTATAAGGTTTTTATGTAATTGTTGAGAAACCACAAATTCTTATCTGAGATATACCAGTTTGATTTTCTGAGCTATTATGAAAGAAGTCCAGTTCCAGCAAAGTATTTTCCTTGGTCTTAAAATGATTACTAGAAACCAAATGTCAAGAACAAGCCTAAATCAGTATTTATTGAGCACAGCTTTTGATCTATCAAGTACCTACCGGTAGTGTTCGAAGGCAATTGTAATGAGGGATTTGCACTGTTGTGTTAGTGTAAAAAGAATGGATCTAATGGATCAAGGACCTCTCAGTGGTCTTTCTCTAAGAAATCCACCTGGTACCTGCCCTGAGCAAAGGGTGGTGTACTTCATCAGAGTAGTAGTAGCAGTTCTAAAGGCTGTGTAGCTCTTTGGTACAGCAAGTATGAACTGACCTATTTGAAATACCAATGCCAAATGGCCATGTCTTTTAGCAATTTAATACTCTAGCAGTTAATGTGATTATGAACATAATATATAGGCTTCCAGCATGTTCTAATCAGATCTTGACACTTTTGTCTGTATATGAGAAGGTAGTCTAAGGCCATGACGAATAAGGTTCTATCTATAAAGGGATGGCAGACTTTTGTCCCGCCAAATGATCAGGTAATTTTTCACAGGCATGACAGGAGTAAACCTCCAAAATGATTCCTCTCTTGTGGGTGTAAAGGCAGCTCTGTGTTTCTCTTGCCTGTCTCAACGGAGTAGTGAGGACTGGGAGGGCTCTGGAGAGCTCCAAGGGACAAGAGAGGGTTTGTTTCCTTGCTAAAGCAGAGGCCGTCTGTAGCACAGCGTTTGCATCTCAATAGCTCTGGTTAGAATAAAAGTGCATGTAGGAGGGGGAGATAATACTTCATGTGCAATTGAAACTGGCCTTGTGTAATGGTGGGGGTGTTATGCATATACTTTCTTTCATTGGTTGCTTATGAAAATACCATATAGATTTGGTAGAAATTAATATTTATTTCTAACTGAAAAGTTGTGGATTTTATTTTTGTTAAACAGGCATAGTATCCATGGACCATTTTCCACTTCCAGCATAGACCAATTATGATTTTCACTGGTAGGATATGATAGTAGTTAAAACTGGGAATGACACAGAGGGATAAACCTGAGAGTAACTGGGGCAGGGAGGCACCCTAACAGCTTCCAGGATTCAGAGCTGTGCAGGGAAAACCTGGATTCTTGGGAAAAGGTAGTAATTCTGCACTTCTCACCTTCCCTCTTATTACTGCTTCATTGTCTTGAGTGAAACCTTAAAGAAATCAGTTGGAAACAATGGGATCTGAACAAGAACAGCCAGGGAATTTTCTGCAGCTCTGCTATTTCCTGCAATTCTGATGGGACTTTCTCTTTTGTCTTGCTTCACTTTTTTCCTTCTGACCCTGTTCCTATCTTCTATCTTTCTAATGAAATCATATTTAATATGTATACCTCCTATCTCTTTCTGCTGCCACATTAAACCATAAATATTGTGTGTCCAGCTCCAGAGTACATCCATGGGAAATTGACAGTATCTTCTCAGTACCTTACGCCTCTGTAGATTTCTGCGTGCTCACTCTCTAAATCAGAACGAAACTGAAGACTCAGAAGCTGCTGGGTGAAGGACCTGTGCAGCCTTTTCACTATCCTGTTCACATGGATGTGTGCTTTGTCAGCCTTGTATGAATGGCAGGGAGCTGAGAGATGATGGCGTGGAAATCCTCTTCATAGCCCTTTTTCTCTGCCCTTCCCTTTCCTCCTAGCAACTCCTGCAATGTTTCAGTTGAGGGGGAATCAGCCTGAAACAATATGTGGCTAAAATACATGTGGTGTTCATGGTGCATACCCTATAGGCTTGGTTTCTATAATCTCATTGTCTACTGAAGTGAAAGTGAAATAACTGTACCAAGAAAGTTTAAAAGAAACATCAAAGAAAGTTGGAGGGACAAGAGTGTTGTTACAAAGCATGTTAAGATGTAAGCAAGTTGATTTCCCACATTCTAGTCATCTCAGTGGCTCTGGGTTTTGTTCTCAAAATAAACGTTGCACTACTCGTTCTGTCTCAGGCTTCTAAGGATGCAAGCCCTTCAGGGAGGGTAGCTCTGCCTCTTAGAGCAGACACTCTTTGGACTATGCACACAAAGATGCAAATATAGCTTGATACCTTATCAGATCTTCTGTCACTAATTAAAATGAGATTGTCCTCATTCCAGTGTAAATGTGTAATGTATTTGTGTACCCAAAATGAGACTCTGTAAATGCTGTCATGATAATGAACCAGCAGTAGAAAAGGATGTTGGTTGGGCTTTCTAAGCTGAGAAACCCAGCTCTCTCCCCATTGTAAACAGGGATGAAGGATGTGCTTTGTGTCTAGAAATCGGGTTTTGTAGGCTTTTAAGTGAGTACCTCATCAGTATTTTCCTGTGTTCCTCTGTATCTTGGTAGGAAGGCTGCTGCTGAGAACAGCAGTGCATGAGGATCCTGTGCATGAGTAGAGAATATGTTCTTTGTGTGTCCTTCCTTTGCTCTCTCTCTTGGGAGTAGATTGTTTATATTGCTAGAAATTGTTAATGCAGTTAAACTATTTTCCAGCATGCAAACCTATGTCATGCCACTCTGTTAGAGTCCCTTGGCTAGAAATGAACATTTTGATGTAATTGTATTTGAGTTGCTTTATGATTTATTAACAATTCCATTAAAATACCATGGATGTCTGCTACAGTGAGTTATGTAATCCACAGTAGAAAAGATGTGAAGTTTAAAAAAACCCCAAAAGCTTTAAATGATCTTTTATTCCCCCCCCATCTTTATTTTTTTTTGGTCTTTTGGATTCCTCTTTGTAAAAAATGAATCAAATTCAGCATAGTGTGACACTGTGCAGGAGCTTGGTTAGAACTTCAGGGTTGTACAGTTTGTTCCATTTCTTAAACACATTAAAAAATATTCCTGGTTCATAAACAACAATAAGTTGTTGCTGTTAATATAGGGTAACATCTTCATAGGTACAACTGAAGGAATAAACCTGTTTTTACAAACAGCGATGTAAGCTTACACAAGAGCTCAGCTCCATTACTGCCAAAAGAAAATCACTATTTCTATTGCAGTTAGCTCTCTGCTGCTGTTGCTGTTCCTGCATTAGTGTCCCTGACTTAGAGCAATATGGTCAAATTCCAATGACAAGAAGCTTGTGAATTGATTTAGCTCTTACACAGTTGATTACACATGCTAATGAATTGATTTTGTGCATTAAAAATATGTATTAATTTTTTTCTTGTTATTGGTTATTATGGAAAACCTTGGGAATTTCTTTTCTAGCATTGACATCTTATTTTGTAAGTTATCTCTTGAGAGGTTGGGCCTTTTTGTTTTCTATGCATGCTCCATGCAAATTCAGCAGAAATATTGCTTCAGTCTTGTGTGTGGGTTTTTAAAAGCAAAGTCTTTATTTTGTTTGTGCAATTACACTAACAAATGTTCATGACATCCAGTGCAAAAAGCAGTAACAACATACAGCACAGTTGGAGTATACAGGGATTTAGTGACAATATATTACTTACAGCTGAGTAAATGGAATTGTCCCTAAAGAGATGCAGGTTTTTTTTTTAAAAAAAATAAACCAAATAACTGCATAGCTATTAAACATAACATTTTTGTAGAAGTCATTAAAAAGTAGCTTAGGTCATGCTTCACAGCTTAGGCTCATATCCAGTGTTGTCACTCTGTGCTTCACTGCTAGCGAGTCCATGTTTTGGATGAGATATTAAAGGTACTGTATGCCCATCTCTGGAGAGAGTAAGTTATGACCCTGTCTTAAACAACAAAAACCCCCATCCAGAATAGAATGGGTGTCCTAGCAAACATGTTCTTCTTCATTGAAATGGCTCCTGTTTCAAGTAAAAGCTAGTGTTTAAAATACTTAGGTCCCTGCTTTTGCCTGTCTGTTCAATTCTGCTACTCAGTAGCTTGTTATTTTGTATGCTCTTTGATTTGGGGATGTAAAGTAAAATAAGACTTTTATATCAAGTGTTTTTTGTTGTTTTTTTAGATACTTCAAGAAGTGTAAAGGCATCTCCAGAAACAGCTGAAGTCTTTTTTCAGAAGTTAAGAAATAAATATGAATTCACAATCCTAGTCACCTTAAAACAGGCCCATTTGAATTCAGGGGTTATTCTCTCTATTCACCATTTAGATCACAGGTAAGTACAGCTACCTGTATACTTGTTAAAGAAAGTGGATGTATTTATGCAGTCAAAAACGGAATATAAATTAGGGCAAAATGTTTGTGTAGCAGGTCACTTGCAAATATTTATACTGTTTGGGTAGGCATACTGTGCAGATTCATAAAAAATCACAAGTCCAACTCAGCCAAGGGAAAGTGGAACAGCTGTTACTCTTTTTAAATGTCTCATGCCACGAAGGGCAGGAAAAGCCAGTTCTCTCTTGTCATTCATGACTGTAAGGACCAGATGCTTGCTGGTGTAAAACTGTCATGTCAGTATAGCTGTACTGATTCACACAGCCTGGGCTTGTACGTCCACCTCTTCACCAGTTGGTTTTTAACACTGTGAGCACTTTAAACAAAGCAAAAAATCCTCCAGTTATGGGCTTACTCCTTTTGTGAAAGGCAGTGCACTTTACTCAAAATGTTGTCAGTCTTAAACTAAATTGAATGACACTGAGCATTTAAGGATTATCCTTTTGATAGGATAACAACTGCTAGAGAAATAAGATATTCTTTATATATCTCTCTGAGTAGTGGCTAATAAAGATAACAGCCATATGATTCTGTGACAGAATAAAAAGGAGTTTTAAAATGCACACTTTCTAAGCCGTCACTAGCACAAGCAACAAACAATCTCTGCTTTAGCGTCATAGTCTTTTTTATTTTCCTATGTACAATTCCATAATTCTTTCTTGAGAGTATCACTACAAAATAGAAAAAGAAAAGGTAAGGAGAGATGTTCAGGCAAAGCAAAGTATCTGTTTCTTTTTCACGAGGGTACAAGTTTTCATTAGCAGGCATGGTGTCAAATATTTTGTGCTGGAAGATGGTCCCATTCTACTTTTATTCTGTTCCCTGGATGCCCCATCTTCTGCAATTCACCTATTAAAAAACCAAACCAAACAAACCCAAGATAAAAAAGGAAAATATTCCCGAGGATCATTATTCCAAGTTTAAAAACATCTTTAAACATTGCAAGGGTGTGTTTGAACACCTCCTGGATGATTCTTACTGGTGTTGTAACATAGAAAAGCCAAGGGGCTTCTCTGTTAGCTGTTACCTGCTTCTCATCTGCAGGAGTGAGCACTGTATGAGGGACAGGCCTGGGCAGCTGTGATTGAGTTTTGAACTCACTGTACCAACATATGTGCAAATCATCTCAGATGGAAAAATATATTTTGTCTCAAATGAGGGAGTAAGTCTGCAGGGCCAGCTGTGCCCTTACACAGCTTGTTTCTACATTTGTAGGGAGAACATGGGTTGGTTGGCCTACTGATAGGGCCAACACAACTACATGTGAAATTTCAAAATGAGAGAAGAAACTTTCATATGCTAAAACAGTTGCAGAAGTGGACAAAGAGGTCGCTGATGTGAAACTCTCAGACTCAGAGTAACCATAGCCTTTCTGAAAGCTGGCAATATTTGCTAGAAAACCTTTCCTGGCCTCAGGAATGGCATGAAGAAAGAGACATGCTGTAGAAAATAAAAAAAAATATATATATGTGGTATATAGCAGAGCAAAACTCAACAAACATTATCTTGGAAAGTGGCCAACTGGGAGAAAACTGCCACTTAGTGAATATAAAGAGTGATAAAAGTAGAGAAACTGATGTTTAGTGAACCTTAACTGGAGGGTTGCAGAAGAATTTGAGATATTGTTAGGGAAAATAATTAATTTCTTGAAGTGAGTCAGGCTGGGCGAGTAGGCTTGCTGTTGGTCTTATGGGAACAGAATGCATTAAATTGATTCTATCCAGCCACAGCAAAGAAAAGGGAAGGTTAGAGTAGTGCTGGTGTCCAGGTCACGTGGCTGTACAAACATAATGCTGCTAATCTCATTTGAATCTCGGTCATCCATGTCATCTGCTGATGCCCATATAAAATATGCTTGTAAAAGGGCGACAAGCAGGACCCTGAAAATCCTATTATTTTATATCTGTATGCTTTTAGGAACAGGTGATTAGATTTTTAACAATATATTGATAAATTTTATATTTTTTTCAAGAAACTTCTCTCATACCTCAGGTGTTTGAGGGGTATTCTCTCCCTCCCCATCAATGTCTTGTGGAGTAGACATTAGGTAAGATTAACATGGGATTCATTTTCAAACATTAAAGCTGTATGTGGCTGTTCCCTGTGTCTGTAGAAGTTGTAGCTTATTTCTCCTTTTTAAACCACTCCATGATATTCTTTGCTGGAAGAGTGGAGGATTGTAATGTTCTGTATTTTTTTTTTTTGGTAGTAAATCTTAATTGCTATTTCTTACTATTCTGACAATAATTATGAACCTTCTTGAAATTATTCATAACAATCAATTGCTTTTGAATTGAATTCCTCTAGTGATTTAAAACTCTGGTGTCAGCTTTCTTCTCTTTTGATGCAGTTTGCATGTTTTGTCAAAGGTGTCAAAAAAAAAAGGTATTTTCTTTCACTCATTCATTCCTTTTCTTGTGCGTGAGAAGATTCTGTGGGACAAAGGGTTCTCTATGTAGCCACTGTAAGTTTGGCTGGTCTTTTGCCTCTACCCCAAAAGAGAGAGGTTCCTTGTTTCTGTTGGTTTGAGAGATTAAATTCTATCCATGGGTGTATGAATGGAGGAAAATATTTGTAAAGCAGCAGTTTTGTGTTACACTCTAATATCATTCTAACATTGGGAATGACCTGTTTCTGTAAGTGTTGGTTGTCAGGGACATTATTAAATTGATTGATGCCTTGTCACTGTTGCCTGGGTTTTTTGCTTTGGTTTAGTTTATGCTTTGTGACCAAAAAAACCCCAGAAATACAAAATACCAATAAGATGTAAATTCCTGTAATGCACCTACCTAAAAACCACCTTCCTATAACTTTTGTTAAATCAAGTGCAGTTGGCCTGTCTGCTGATGTATATCACAACAGTGCCAGCTAATCCAGGATGGTTTGGTGGGGAACTTATTGCAAAATGCTCAGCTGAGCTCAGATCCTGTAGTTTGAATTGAGGCTAGTGACAGACCTACTTGAATAAGAGGCAAAAGATTTTGTCCCTGCCTAGGACACGGAAAGCCACCACTGAAATAGCTGAAATGTGAGTTTTGACAGATACTGTTTTTTTTCTCCTGGTTGAAAGGATTTCTATTAACAAATAAATAACAAAGAAATATGTATTCTGTCAGGGTAGGAAACATGAAGAGTTAAATTGAAACTGGCATTTGCATTTATTAATATATATGTATGTATAATCAGAAAGTTGTTTATTGTATTTGTAGTCCTCTTGATCTCCATGGAGAAACTTTGTCAAGAAAGGGTGTGAGGGGAATGGTTTATGCTATGTGTTTTTACAGTGTTTGATCTGAGAAAGTTTCTTACCTCCTTGATTTTTCTATCAGAAAAGGAAGCTTGAGATAGACAAGATTAATATTAATGGGGCTGTGTAATAGTGAGAACAGAATGGGACTAAATATTGATAAATGAGATTAGTGAGAGAGATGAGAGGCATGAGAGCAATTGTTCAAAGGCAAGAATTGTGTTTCAAAAAGTTTTTCCTGTTTTGGGAGTTTGTTTTCATATTCACAGCTCAAACAAGGACAGCATGGACAATTTGCTTTAAGACCATGTGTATTGGGTTTGCATGGCCAGATTTTGGTAGCGGAGAGGGGGCAACAGGGGTGGATTCTGTGAGAAGCTGCTAGATGCTTACACCATGTCCAATGGAGCTGATGCCATAGGCAACAATGGCAGTGCCTCTGTGATAACATATTTTAAAAGGGCAAATAAAACCCCAAACTTGTGCAACTGCAGCTGGAGAGAGGAGTGAGAACATGTGAGAGGAACAATTCTTCAGGGACCAAGGTCAGTGAGAAAGGAGGGGGAGGAGGTGCTTCAGGCACTGAAGCAGAGATTCCCCTGCAGCCTGTGGTGAAGACCATGGTGAGTCAGGCTGCTCCCCTGCAGCCCATGGAGGTCCATGGTACATCAGATATCCATCTGCAGCCCCTGGAGGATCCCACACTGGAGCAGGTGCATGCCTGAAGGAGGCTTTGACCTTGTGAGAAGTCTGCACTGTAGTAGGGTCCTGGCAGGACCTGTGGACCCATGGAGAGAGGAGCCCATGCTGGAGCAGGTTTGCTGGCAGGGCTTGTGACCCCCTGGGGGACCCACACGGGAGAGGTCTGTTCCTGAAGGATTGCACCCTGTGGGAAGGAGTCACTTTGGAGAATTTCGTGAAGGACTGTCTCCTGTGGGAGAGGACTCACACTGGAGCAGCGGAAGACTGTCAGGAGCCCTCCCCCTGAGAAGAAAGGAGCAGCAGAGACAATGTGATGAACTGACTGCAACCCCCATTCCCTGTTCCCTTGCACTGCTGTGGAGAGGAGGTAGAGAAATCAGGAGTGAAGTTAAGCCTAGGAAGAAGAGAGAGATAGGGGGCAAGGTGTTTTGAGATTCGGTTTTATTTCTCATTACCCAACACTGATTTGATTGGTAATAAATGTAATTAATTTTCCAAATCAAGTCCTTCATGATGGTAATTGGTGAGCGATCACTCCTAGTCCTTATCTCTACCTATGAGCCTTTATTTGTATTTTCTCTCCCTTGTCCATATGAGGAGGGGAGTGATTGAGCAACTTTGGTGGACATCTGGTGTCCAGCCAGGGTCAACCCACCACTCCACTTTTGTGAAGAATAGCTCCTCTTGGGGTACTTTGAGAAGCTTAATGGGATCTCAGGTCTTGCTTCTAGCTCCTGCTGAGCTAGTGGGAAGTGTTGTGGGGAGGCTGGCTGGGAGCTTTGCTTTGTCATTAGCAGTAACACTAGAGGGTCCAGGCTATCTTGCTCCTATGATGACTTGGGGCTCTTGGATCATAACACTAAACTCAGCAGAAGCTATGCAGGCTGCAGGTGGGGAAGGCAAGAATTTGCCTCCCTCCTTTAGGGGCGGAGCTGAGCTCAAAGTCTGGGAGTTGAGCAGAGAGATCTCTTAGATGAAAGGCAGGTTCTTGCCTTCAAAGCCAGCAAAGTCTTCCGGTTCACAGAAGCTCCACTGGAGCCAGAGGAGGGGCTGGAAGATGTTGATAGGCATGAGACCTTATTGACACATTTTTCTCTCACATGCTTTATTAGTTTGAGTCAGGTACAGACATATTGTCTCCCTGCTCTTCCAGTTATCTGTCACCTGGCTGTTTTCTCCTGTGAACATCCCAATGTGGAGGGTGTTCCTCGCTGCATGTCCCAGCATGTGGCTCTGTCTCCTGTGCGCATCAGGAATGCACCTTCCTCCTCCCCAACTGTTGTCCATAACTATCCAGTACAATGAGAAGTTGTTGTTCTGGAACAAAGCTGAAATGGTTGACCTTTTTTGTGGTAGGAGAAAATAAACAGCAGAAGAGATGTAAATGCCAGAATGATCAGTAGCTTGCTGGCTGGGGTACTTCAGAGACATTTTGCTCACATTGTTAATCTCTGTTCTGCCTGATTTGGAGCAGTGACTTGGACTTGGTTCTTTTCCATCTGAAACAAGCATCCTGAGAAGTGTCATTCTCTCTTTTTTTTTTTTTTTGCTTCCGTCCCCATTCAATGCAGTAGAAAGCTTTGTTTGCAGTACCTGGCCAGAGCTACACTAATAAACCAAACAGCACCCAGGCTGGAGCACTGCTGTTGTCCATTCTGCGTAACTGTTAGCATCTTCCTTGGCATACTTTTGTCTCCTGCAATTAGCACCCTTGCAGATAATGCCAGGGCACAGTTTGTGAGGTAGCATTGGCCAGGGACTGTTCCCAACAGGCAGTGTGGAAAAAACCCACCTATTTCAAGGAAAAACTGGGATAGAACACCCATATGGATGTGAGTTGTAGTGGAGTACCATTGTTGGTATTTGTTTTCAGAGCTTTGCTGACTTTATTTCTTAATATAGACATAGGACTTGAGATCAACTTGCTGTATTTAGGTTGCTTTTGTACCTGACGTTTTCATTGATGAAATCTATGTAATGGGAGAGCCTCATCAGGTCAACTCGAGAGACTGGTTTTACTGTCCCGTCATTTGTGTACTCTGTTCTGATATGGGAAATAGCCTCTTCTGATTTCAACCTCTCTTCACTTGGGATCTCTGCTTTCAAATAGGTTGTAACTGCAGCATTGAAGTCTTAGATTTGCTCACTTTCTCATTTTTATAAGCATTTTAACCGGGACCCCACAAGCCTTGCTGCCAGACTGTTTGTTTCTATCAAAAGATTTGGTGTTAATGAATAGATCAGCATTTTTGAACAAAAAATTTATGTCTGGCTGTAAAACTCTATTGAGCAAAAGAAAGGGACAGAAACTGAATTGGTGTCTTTCCTGTCCACTGTGCACTTGCACTAAGTGCTAGCAACATATCCAGTAAAGATAATTTTTCTTATTTATCACTGCTAGTCATCTCTTGTTTAGATAGAGCTCTAGATAGTCAGGGAAAAGGTCAAAGCCAGTAAGGCCAAGCAGTAATGTGAGAGGTGGGGACTAGGTTTTTACTGCTATAGTGCAGCTAGCACTTGGCATTTAGAATCCATCTGGGGTTATTTTGATGCCATATTGTTCTGGGGGATGCACCAAGCAGTAAAAACTCCTAGTTAGTGTTTCAGAACTTTTAAGTGTTACTTCCAAATAGAAAAATAAGGCTTACACTCCTGACTGACTGGTCATCATACCATGGAAAATGGCAAATAACACATTGCTGAATATGGTGGCTGTGTGGTGTGAATTGCTTTTACATCTTCATAATCTGTGGCCAACAGAACTGCCTACTGCTATCGTGGCCATAGTCTGCAATGAATAGGGTCTATTGAGTAGGATCCCTTTTTTTTGTTAGGTATAATTACATAAAACATAAAAAGCCAGAACTTCTGTATCAAAAATCATCAGATAAATATTTTTCTAAGTAATGGAGATAAGGATTTTAACTTTTTTTCTGAAGTACATATTTTGTAATTTTATTGATATTTTTTTTTCCTTAGTGTAGATCAGAGCTGTGAGGAACTCTTTTAACACTATACCTATAAATGCGAGTAGCAAAAGTTTAAAAAAAGCCAAGACCTTGTAATAAATTCATAAACAGCAGACATGATATCTTGCCTTTAGCTTCTAAAATATTTGTTGATGTGCTGTAAATTGAAGTTGAAATTATTAGTTGCCTGGACTGAGAGTGGGCAGCTATAGTGTGCATTTGCCATGTGAGCAGGGATGCCAAATGAGCAAGTGAGCTGTAGAAGACTTAGCATTACCAACACTGGCTGTTAGCTGGGAGAGCTGTATCTCCCTCTTCCCAAAGACTGCTACTGCATACACTAGGACCACCTGGTGTTTCACTTCCTAAATCTCCAGAGCTTAGCTGTACATCCTGACTTCTACAGTCTCTCCCCACGCTGGCCTGTCACAGCCTGAAGAGCAGGTCCTGCGCAGGGTGGTGCAGACCACAAACCATTTGCTGGGATGGGGCCGTAGCAGCTCTGCAGCTGAGCAGATCTGCTGACTCTCAACTCTTACCCAGCAGTTACAATGGATCAGTGCTGGACAGCAGAGAAGACACCTATTTTCTGTCTCAGATTCCTCTGGGGCATTTAAGACAAATTTCTTCTGCTTATGAAGATAGGCTCAGCCTTAGTCAGTACATACGGGATCGCTGACTGGCTGGCTTCCAAAGCAGAGTGGCTGATCTTAAACAGTGTTGTATTTGCAATGATTGTGCATGCACAGAGTGATCTGTGGAGATCTAACAACCTGTTTTCAGGTTGGCATTTTCTTTGTATGTCAAATGTAGTAAACCTGAGCATGTGTCATCTCCCTACTAAGTTAAATCAATTTCACCCAAAGTGTGTATGATTTTGGGAGGGTTAAAATCAAGTAGGCTGGTGTTGATTAAACAACCACAGAGATCATGGATGTTAGTAATGGAGGAAGTAGATTCTGCCATTGTACTGTATTTGTCACTGTGGTTTATTTTTCACTTCAAGAGCTGTTTGCCCTCTGCAGCATAGAAGAGCACCTTGGAGCTGTTGGCAGAAGCAGCCGGGGATGTTAGTAATGGGAATCCTTGAGCTGATGATCTCCCTGCAATGACTGGGCTGGTGGGGGCAAAGGAACCAGTGATTCAGCTGATGAAGTTCCCCTGAAACTTTTCAGTAATGAGATTCTTGGTTAGGAGAAGACTGCAATACGATGCAGTTATTGTTTCCTTTGTGAGTAAGTTGTTTAATAACCAGGATCACCCCCTTTTCTCTCTCAAAAGATTAGTAGTCCTGAGAGTACAGAGAAGGGTAGAGTATTTTTGATACTATAAATGATTTTTTTTTTAAATCCAAGTGTATTGTTAATGCTTAGCTTACTTTCTCAAAGACTCTTCCAAACCTTTGGAAAGCACATGCCCAAGTGTTACAGCCTCACAGGTGGCACAAGAAGCCTCACTGTAGGCAGGCTTTGCTTTTCCACCGATATCTGTTTGTCAGTGCTGAGGCTTATTCCATCTTCTGAAGGCCAAGAGACTGTATCAGAACCATTAAAATCCAGGTAGTTAAACAAATCTAGAAAAGTGGAATAGCAAGCACAGTATTTTATAAAACATGAGCATACCACTGTGTTTCAGTGTCACAGCATTAGTTCAAGCTGAATAGAATATTGTTCCAGCTGTCATTCCACTTGCTTTTCTAATTGTGTTTTCCTGCTGCCTCTACAGATTCTTAGCAAACCATAAATTATTCTCCTAATAATTCTAATGGCAATTACTTTTTTTCATTTTGATGTTTGTTTTCTAACAATCATCAAGCCTTTCAAAGGCAGATGTATTTGTTAGTTTGCTAAATAGAAGAACAAGAGATTGCATGTGGATCTCAAACCAGTTTGTTAATCACTGGTGAAACAAAACCTCAAGTGTCTACAATTTTTGCATAGCTTTGTGTAGGAAGTTTTCTTTGGTTATTGCAGCATTGTCAAATGTCATCATCCTCTCAGCAGTTCTTAATTCCTGAAATTTTTATAGTGGTGTCTTAGGAAATCCATGTTTCATTCTTGGAGATTTCCTTATCTCACCTGCATAAGGGTTAGGTAAGTGTTAATTTTACACCTTCTGTACTGACTGTATGTCTACTGATGTAGTTTGTTCCCTACCTGCTGTATCTCTATGTGCTGCTATCAGTTCTACTATTGACTTTAAAGACAGTAGGAGCTATCTATTGGCTGTACCAGGAGATAGTTTCAACATATCCATTCTGCTCTTTTTCTAGATTGTATCTGCAACTAGGTGGAGACACTTAAAAGTTTCTGGAGGATTCCAGTTCCATAATGTTCCCCTTCTCTGTTATTTTGAAATTGACCTTATTTTTATCCTTGAAGCTTGAGTTATGAAGGAGGTTATTAAGTTGACTGATGTCCTGCCACTACTGCCCAATTTTTTTCCAGCCAGACCTTCAATTAGTTTACACTTCTTGCCAATGCAAAAATTATTTTTGGGCCATGACAAGGTAAATTATCTCAGATTACAAAATTTATTGCTGACTCTAGTTAACTGATTTGTTAATGCTGGGGAAGAAGAAGAAATGCCCTTTGCCAGTTTTGTAAAAGGATAATTGGTTTTGTGCTGTTGCTAGGCATGTTCCACTGTGAAACACCCTGAAGGAAGGAGAGAGATGCAGTGAGCCCAACCTTCTCCTAGGGATAATGACTGTACAAGATAGTTTTGATTCGGTCCCATCTTCAGTCTTGAAAACTGCAATCATTGTCTTGTTTGTTCTTTAATATAGATAACCTGTTATAGTAAACAACATCACCCTAAAATAGCGTGCACTCGTATTACAAACCGCTGTCATGTCTGATTGCAGATGTAGCAGCAAAAATAGACAATGAATTGTCCATGCTCCCAGTTGTTGCGCATCTCACTATGTTATTTTCCTTGCTCTTCGGCTGTGGGTTGTGTATAATTATTAGATAATATCCATTTCCATGTCTTTCCTGTTTTAAAAGCATTTGGGAAAGGGGACTTGAAAATGGGAAATTTAGTACTTAGAAGACAAATGGTTTGTCAAGCTTGTTCCCACAAGGATCATATATGCAAGAAATAGTCCTGTCTAAGCATCAGGTTTGGTTATGGGGTACTTTTTAAAATGATCTGCTGGAATTTCACCAGCAAAGCTAGTATTCGAAATCTGCAAATCTAATGTGTGGTGCATTCATCTTGGTTCAGATGCAATGCTGTTTTTTTACCATGCATATACACGTGTGTGTATGTGTATATATGCGCGTGTTTGTGTATGCACTCATGTGTGTGTGTGTATATATATATGCGTGTGTGTGTGTATATACACACACCACAAATACACATAATTATTTAACAAAGCAAATATGTACATATATATAAATTGTTATGAAGAGTTAGCACTTGATTTTGTATTTCTTTGGAGAAAATTCATTATGAAAAATGAAAGGGAATGTTAACAGTACATCTGAAGCAAACAAAGCAGTGTCCAGTCTCAGTTCTTGCTTATTGCTTGATTGGTAATGACTAATGGTGTCCCTATGGCAAATCTTGGGGTTGTCTTTTGTGCGTTCATGCCTTCAGAGTATCCTTACTGTGTTTTTAGGATATGAGGCATTTATTCATAGCAGGGTAATTATATTTCCAACTAGATCATGTTACAGAAAATAGTGTTGCCAGAGGAAAAAAATACTTGGCTTGGAATCTTGTGCACTTACATGGAAGTTGGAACCTGCTATTGCTGAGAAGGAGGATGCAATGCAAATCTGAAAAGTGTCTACTTTCATCTTTGTATCTTCTTACTTGTCTTTCCCCCTCTTTTAAATAGTTCCTGCATGATAATGAGAAGTTGTTATGTAAAATGTTGCTGTGTGGATATGAATGGTTTATGACATGACAATGCATTTATGGTACAGGTACCTGGAGCTGGAAAGCAGCGGTCATCGAAATGAAATCAGGTTGCATTATCGTTCCGGCAGTCATCGCTCCCACACAGAAGTATTCCCATACATTTTGGCAGATGATAAATGGCACAGACTTTCCTTAGCAATCAGTGCCTCTCACTTGATTTTGCACGTGGACTGCAATAAGTAAGTAAAGAGTGTTGTTCTATAAGAAGTTGTCACATTTGGAACATTCCAGCTCTGAGTAAATGAAATGATAATGACTTGGGACTGTATTTTGCCCTTTCTTTTCAGAATTTATGAGAGAGTTGTGGAGAAGCCCTTTATGGACTTACCTTTGGGTACAACTTTCTGGCTCGGACAGAGGAATAATGCACATGGTTATTTTAAGGTATGCATTCCCTGAAAATAATAGAGTGAACTTAAATAAAAAATATTAAGCAATTGGAGCATCTTCCATATGAGGGGAGGCTGAGAGATCTGGGATTGTTCAGCCTAGAGAAGAGAAGGCTCAGAGCATCTGATCAACGGGTATAAATACCTGAATGGGAGGAAATGAAGATTGAGGAATCCAGACTCTTTTCAGTAGTGACCACTGACAGGCCAAGGAGCAATGGGCAAAATCCAAAACACCTGCAATTCCATGTGAACATAAGAAAACAGTCTGGTTGTGAGGTATGACTACTATGGAGGTATTCAGAAGCCATTTGGACACAGTCCTGGGCAACCTGCCATGGCTGATGCTGCTTGAGCAAGGAAGTTGTAGTAGGTGCACTCAGAAGGCGCCTCCCAACCTCAGCTAATCTGTGCTTATGTAATCATAACACATTTTTTAGGGCTATGATGTGTTGTGTATCAGCATAACTGATGCAGCAAGCTGTGTTTCTATCAAATTGAACTTCACTAAACAAACATGATTCTCTGAAAGTTGCAGAGCCAGATGCATAGAGCTCAGTGTCACCCAAGACATGGCCAACAGAAGCATAGGACAAGGAAAGGTAAATAGCCAAGTGCAGCAGAATCCCAGGACATAAATCATATAATGGTTTGGGTTGGAAGGGACATTAAAAATCATCTAGTTCCAACCCCCTTGCCATGAGCAGAGGCACCTCCTCCTAAACCAGGATGTTCAAAGCCTCAGTCAACCTGGCCTTGAACACTGCCAGGGAGGAGGCAGCCACAACTTCCCTGGGTGACCTGTTCCAACGTCTCACCACCTTCACAGTAAAGAATTTCTTCCTAATACCCAATCTAAATCTACCCCCTTTTAGCTTGAAACCATTTTCCCTTGTCCTATAAATGGTCAGATTATTTTATGTTTTGTAGCTAGTGGCATTTTTCTGTGTGTGTCACTGAACACTACAGCCTAAGGAACTTCAGTTTCATTACCTCTGTAGGGTTTAGATTTCATCACAGTATCTTCTCAGCTCAGAAACGAATGAGATGACTAACATCAATGAAGAGAACACTTTTTTTTTTCCCCAGAGGAAGAGTATTTGTACGTGCTTTTTGCTTACTGCTTCTGCTTTAACGTATATATAGGAAGCATCTGATGAAGCAAGATTGAAGAAGTGAATGCTGTATTGAGTACTATGTGTAAATGTTGATTCCCCAGAGTCCATTAGGTCGCACTTAATGGTCACGGCTGCTCTCTGTGGTTTGACCTCGGTCTTCTCTGGAGCTGCTTTAACGAATTATGGCATCCCTCTGGATGCCTTCCACACTGCAGTCCAGTTTCCTTCCCCGTAGGCATCTTTTTACTTGAGCTGCAAAATAGAATTGAGGGTTTTTATCACAGTCCCAATCCATTTTTAGATTATGGCCTGCTAACCTTTTTTTCAACATAAAACAATTTGACTGTGGTTTTCACTGCAAGTTCTGTGCTTTTGTGCTAAGATAATTTTTTGGGTGTTGAAATATTGTTTGCTATACTTAAATGCTAATTTATATCCTTGTTGTGTATGAACTACTGGGGCACTAAGATTTGAAGACTGAAGCATGACTTTGTTTTTCTTTTTCAATTCAATAATATGTTTCCTTTTCCTCCAAAAGACTGAGTGTCTGTTAAGCAATCTACAAAATTATATTTCTGGCTTAAACAAACAGTTGTCTTCAAGAATAAAACCAGAAAATACTAATAAATTGTTTAAACTGATCTTGGATACACTTAATTTATTCTATGTGCTTATATCTAATATTTTTTTAGTATGGGTTCAATTTTTTTCTTGTGCCTTCTCAGTTTTTGACGTGATTTTTTTTTTTTGCCAAATCAGTCACTGTGAAGAAGCTCATTAGGTGTAGAAAAATAAATAATCCAGTGGTAGATTGTATTTTCATTTCTTTTCAAGAAAGATAAAATTAAGCAAAATAGATGGAGAATTTTGCCTCAGTTACAAATACAAACCAGCTTAACAGGTATACAGACATATATTGATATAGCCAAAAGTTACTGTGCTAAGAGATTTCTCCAGCATAATATAGTACCAATGGTCAACCTGCATCTGAAAATCATAGAATCATTAAGGTTGGAAGAGATCTTCAAGATCATCCAGTCCAACTGTCTACCTACATCACCACTAAACCATATCACCCAGTGCCACATCCAGATGCATCTTGAACACCTCCAAGGATGGTGACTCCACCACCTCCCTGAGCAACCTATTCCAATACCCAATCACCCTCACAGTGAAGAAATTTTTCCTAATGTCCAATCTGAATCTCCCCTGCTGCAATTTAAAGCCATTTCCTCTCGTCCTTTCACTATGGGCACGGCAGAAGAGACCGACCCCCACCTCACTACAACCTCCTTTCAGGTAGTTGTAGAGAGCGATGAGGTCCCCCCTGAGCCTCCTCATCTCCAGACTGAACAACCCCAGCTCCCTCAGCCATTCCCCATAAGACATGTTTTCCAGTCCCCTCACCAGCTTTGTTGCCCTTCTCTGGACATGCTCCAGCACTTCAGTGTCTCTTTTGAAGTGAGGGGCCCAAAACTGAACACAGTACTTGAGGTGCAGCCTCACCAGTGCTGAGTACAGTGGGACAATCACTGCCCTACTCCTGCTGGCCACACTGTGCTTGATGCAGGCCAAGATGCCATTGGTCTTCTTGGCCACCTGAGCACACTGCTGGCTCATATCCAGCCGGCTGTCTCCCAGCACCCCCAAGTCCCTTTCTGCTGAGCAGCTTTCCAGCCACTCTTCCCCGAGCCTGTATTGGTGCCTGGGGTTGTTGTGGCCCAAGTGTAGGACCTGGCACTTGGCCTTATTGAACCTCATCCCATTGCCCTCTGCTCATCGATCCAGCCTGTCCAGATCTCCCTGCAGAGCCTTCCTTCCCTCAAGCAAATGTGACACTACTGTACAGGAGATTCATCAGTTTAGAAGATGAGGACTTTTAGTGCTACTTAGTGTTTTGGAGAACCTATATTTTTAGAAACTCATTGTGGGACATCTCCTACTGATCTGATTTTGAGAGGTCCAGGTGCTTAGCTATTTCTGAACATCTGCCTGCTTGGAGTAAATTAAATGGATTGTCCAGAGAGATCAAAGTACTCAAAATCATTAGTAATTCTGAAAAAGGTTTTATTTGGCTCTATTTGATTTTGAACCTAATGCTGCTGCACTAAACAACTGTGCCAGTGGGCATATTCACACTCTATTTGTGTATTTGTACCTGTCTCTCTTTAAGGTCTGAAGTCTAAGAGAGTAATTCTAGCTATCTGATTTCTGGTACCATGTCACTTCTTTTGGTACCTAGCATCCAGTGGTTCTTTAGGAGCCTGTGCAAAGCCTCTCATGTACTGTCAGGAGGTCCTGATGTGGGAGCCCAGGTGGGCTGGGTGTCACAGCTGCCTGTTGTTATTTTGGCAGAATGAGAAGGAACCTGAATTTCTGGTGAGTGGCAGAGTCAACTCACATCACAGCTGATGTATGATGAATGAAGCTCCTCAAATAGTTGATGGAGCTTTACTATGGAGTTAAATGGTTTGGATACCTGCCTGTGTGTCCAGTCAAGAATGTTTTAAACTTGAATGGGTTGGACCCTTCCATTCTTTCTTCTCATGGAAATGTCATAACTTGGGTTGACATGAATTTGAACCTGATGACACTGGGGAAGGCAGGGAGGAGAAATTAAAACAGTGAGCTTTTTAGTGTGCTCTTCAAAGAGTTCTCTGCTCCTGACTTCCAGAACAATTTCTGTGGGAGATCCTGACATGGAGCCCTGTCTCATGCACACCTATTTCTTTCACTGTTAGCTAATTGGTGCAGCTCCTCCTGCAGCATGAGGGAGCACCCAGTTGCCCTAGATGGTAGCTTTGTTGTTAAGGGAGAAAGGTAGGCAGGGTACTTAAGTACCCTCTTAGTTGCCCACCAGGGACACCTGTTCTTCTCTGTAGGTCACTTAGGTTGATAACTCACCCTGTGTCACTCACTTGAGGTCAAAATCCTGGTGTTTTGACTTTGCAACATCTGTATTGAGTGTCCAGTGTATGTGGATGAAATGTGGACTTTTACATTTAGTTTGCATTGTGTTCTCATTGTTATGAAACATTCTCTTCATAAGCATTCTGAAGCATGCAAATATTTTGCTCTTCCTCCTAAGGAGTAGTTTTGGAGATGTAGGGAGGGGGTCATGGATGAAAGGGGCATGTGGAGCAAATATGATAGAATGACTCACTTTGGGGATGTTATTTGCCCTTTGCTTTTGGAGAGCAGCAAGGTGGCTCCTAATTATATCTTCATGACTAAGGATCCATGTAAGTTCTGCCTGGAAACATGGGATCTATTCTTCTGGATGAAACTGGCCATTCCCAGATAGCATAGTTGAATTTCACACTAAACTTCCCCCTCCCATAAATTCTCGCGAACATGTGACTGTGTAACAGACATGCAGTTTCTTGGCATTCTGCATGCTTCATAAAAAGATCCCCATCAAAATCATAAAGCATTTGCATGAATGTGTTTTTCCTGACTCAAGTTGCTTTAATCTTCACTTCTGTTTGACTGTTATAGCTTAGTGAAAAATTTGCATTTTATTAAAGTGTTTCAAAGTAACTGAAATTACAACTGTTTATCAAATTACTTCTAAAGGTCATTTTCAAGCTTTTCTGCAATGGCTAACTAAAAATAACAATGAATTCAACACAACCAAACTTACCACATCTTAACATTTAATCTTATGCCTTTAAAAATTATTTGATTCTCATGTCTTTAAAAATGATTCAATATGTCTGTATTTGTGCACGTATCTATTTTACTTTCTTTTTATTCTTCTACCACTGCGTTGGGTCCAGGCAAGAAGCTGTGTATTCGTAAGTATTGTCTTTATCAGGCAGTTTTTCTTTGTGGGCTTTAATGTTTTACACTGTGAATAGAAAACATAATGTTGACAGGTAAAAATGATGTATCCTTTTTTTTTCCTCTCCTCTACACATAGGGCATAATGCAAGATGTGCAATTACTTGTCATGCCTCAAGGATTTATTTCTCAATGCCCAGATCTTAATCGCAGTAAGTCTATTAATTCTTATATCATAAAATGAGAGGTGTGCTTTGTATCTACTTTCTGTCCTACAAGCTTTCTTAAAACCTTGAGTTTCAGTGTATTAGTTGTCAACTTTGACACGATTGAACCTATTGTGAATATTTGAGGGTTTTCTTATATATGTATTTTGTTATTCTAGCATGCCCAACTTGTAATGACTTCCATGGACTTGTGCAGAAAATCATGGAACTGCAAGACATTTTAGCCAAAACATCAGCTAAGGTAATGTTTACTAGGAGTCATGGCACAGGAAAATCAAGGACTCTAAGGCTTAAATTACTGGGTTTTTTTAGATTATTTGTGCACATGTGGGGATTTGCCCATGGGTGTGTGTGGAATGCCCCTTCATGATATGTTTATATATCTGTACCTGGTATCTATACATACAAATTCCCAGTTCAGAGATCCTTCTTGGGCTTTTAATATTTTTATATAATCTTATCTTTTATTAATAAACAGAATTCAAATCCCTGATCAAGGAAAGGGCTCATAGATATTCAGGCTCTATCTGTTAGGCTAACAAATCAACAGACCTAGAATGGAACAGGTTACTGTGCTTATAGTGCCTCTTTCAACAAGACTTATTGGTTCAGGACTTTTCTAGACCTGAGCTACCAAAGATGTGTTCAGACAAAACATATGCAAGACAAGGAATTAGAATCCAAAGCAGCATTTTCTTTTTTTCCCCTAGAATATTATTCATGTCTGCTGGTGAACATAGATGAGTCTTCTGGTTTTAGATGTCAGTGTTTTAGAAGTCTGCAGGAATGCTGTTATCTGGCTGATTTGATACACAAATGTTAAAAATGCCTTGCTTGAGGTGCAGAAACAATTGCTAACACGTTGGGTGTGAGCTTTACATCCAATTTTGCCTCCCTACTTAGATTCAGGTCTTTGTGCATAACCTAATATCTGCAAGTAGTTCATATAAAGCAAGAATCTTGGTCAGCTCACTCATTCAAAGATGAGAAATTAGGGGCCCCACACATCTTGACCTACTCACTTTTCTTCATGATGTCCTTGATTTTAGAGAAAGTCAAAATGCATTATGTCTTGCTTCTTAATTTCTATCTCTTGATTGCTGATGGTTTAATCATATTGTGTTTGAGAGTAATTGTTCTATTATGTTTGACTGCACTTTCCTACATGTATCTCTCATCTGCATGCTTGATGATATGGGGGACATTTTCAATCATATTTCTACTAATGTGGAAACTGCTAACTAAAAATTTTTTTGTGAATTGTAAATACAGTTGTCCCAAGCTGAGCAGAGGATGAACAAGTTGGATCAGTGTTACTGTGAAAGGACCTGCACAATGAAAGGCATGACCTACAGAGAGTTTGAATCCTGGACAGACGGCTGTAAGAACTGCACTTGCATGGTATGGCTACAGTTTGAGTGGAGACTCAGGAACCCCTGTGCTGCTTCTGATTAGTTTTATTGAAGCAAATAATGAGAACTTCCAGATGTATGCTAGGTAGTAACAGAGAGTGCTAAAAAAATGGTTCTAAACCTACAGAATAGTATTAATAAACATATTTTCCTATTGCTTTAGCAATGCTATCTTGTGCAGCTCTCCTATCTTTCGTGTCACCAAAGGCAGGTGCTATACAATGTACTTAGCTATCACATTATTCCCTTGCACTGAGTTGCAAACAGTTTCTCTGGATAACTAATTCTCTGGTTTTTATCACTATAAACACAGCCTTTTTCTTAGGAAATTATTTAAGAGATCCCCTGTGTCTGATTCTGCTTAGTTGCCTTTGGTTACATCCCAATCAGTAATAAAGAGTAAAAAGTCGGGGTCATATGCATGCTCTGTTATATCACAAATGAAAAAGATCTGTTAGGTGAATGGAAGATTCCCAAAGGTATCAACTCCAGAAGCAATTGCAAGTATCCTTTCAGATACCAAACCATAACATCTTTGTTATTGTCCATTCATTTTAAACTCATTAATTCCATTTGAACTCATTAAATTTCTAATCCAAAGGCCATTAGAAATTGGTGAAAAGGCTGTTGTCTGTACTGCACCTTAGATTGGTTTGCTGATGTCTATAATTTGCTAAATTGTCTCCTTAAGATTAGTATGATTTTGATCTTTATATTTTTAGAGGGATGTTAGTTTTGTTTTTAGAGATGTACAGTTGATGAGAAGAAGACTTAGTTCCTAGTATTAAATCTGGCTGATAGCTATTTAAAATGCTTTGAGATTAGTGTTAAATGCACTGTATATTTTTGTCTCAGGCTTTTCATGCAGCTATGATATTATTACCTTTCAGAAATGTATTGTCTCTTATTTAAAAATCAGAAGGTAGAGTATTGTTCTGTGAGGTTTTTATTTCACGCTAATCCGTCAGTTTGCTGCTGATTGGCAGAATGTTTTAGCTCCAAATAGATTTGCCTCTAAAAAAAACTTAGATCATTATAGTCTCAAAGAACACATCATACAGGTCTGAAAGATCGCATGGATGATATTCTAAAGGTACAGTTTCTGATCTTGTAGTTATTAAAAGAACCATGTTAAAATGTCATTTTGGGTATTGTTACAGTTCACTGCATTTAAAAATAGATTTGAAGTTCCTGTGTTTGAGAACATCTCTGCTCTTGCTAAATATAACTACCAGCACCTTTTAAGCACCTTTTATTCTTCTAGAATGGTACTGTGCAGTGCGAGGCTTTGATTTGCCCCCTCTCTGACTGCCCACTTAACTCTGCCCTGGCATATGTGGATGGCAAGTGCTGCAAAGAATGTCAATGTAAGTTTTACTGCAGTGGTTCTTTCTAATGAATATTTTGACATCTGTAAAGGAAGTGAACCTTTCTGTAAATATGTCAGTGAAAGAACTGGTTGGGGAATGAAATATTTGGGTTAAGGAATGAGGGAATTTAGACTTCTCTGAAATGTTTTGGGAAACCAATTGTCAGAATGTTTTCATTTTTGAGTTGTGGGTATTTTGTTTTATTTTTGTTTTAGTTGTGTGTGGGTTTTTTTAAACATAGGTATTTCTTATCAATGTTCTAAAAAAGTTATTTGAAAAACTTTCTGCAGACTTTCCTATCTTTTGGACCAAGCTGCTAGAAATACAAGAGCGATTGCCTGAGGTTTGTTTTGACTAGTGTTTCTGACACCTCTATCGCAAGAAGACTGTACTTTCAACCTTGTGTTGTAGTGCTAGAAATGGAGGTTCAGATTCATGATTCTTCTTCTGTAACTAAGGGAAGAGAACTCATACTAGACCCAAGAGACCAGCAAAACCCAGACAGAAATGTTCTTTCACAAAAGGTCAGGCAGAATTATACAGGAAACTGGATAGAGGTAACATAATGTAATTTAGCATAGGTGATCTACCTTTTGGGTTTATAGCATTTTGGTTTTGTTGCAATAGTGCCAGAGAAGGGGAATTTTATGTTGATCACTATTTAGATAGATTATATATAATATTTCAGGTTGATTATCGACATGTATCACATATGTGATGGTTATTTGTTTTAGGCTACAGTGGAATCCTTTCTTGAAATTGAGCATGAGATGCACACACTTCAGTATTTTGTAAACGCTGAGATTTTTCTGTGTGATTTCATTGCTCTCTACTGCTGTATAAAACTTCTTTCAGAGTATATATATATATAACTGGTTAAAATTACATGTTGTAAGATAAAATTCAGGAAGACGTTTTGTACTCCATTGATCTTGGTCCCACGGGAGTTTATTAATATTTAATTGTGTTAGAAGTTACACAAACCATCCCATTTTCTGAAACCTTATTAACTTACTCAAGTAGATTAATTCTAGTTGAGAGGAAATGAGAATTCAAATACTTTTTTTTAACCAGCTAGACAGAATTTCCATGCATATTAGATGGCTCAGGGAATTGGTAAGTCGGAGATGTGAGATATGTGCAGTTCAAGCCTCGATTTGAATCTTTGACCATGTTGGCAAAGTTTGAATACCTGATTTTCTGAAGTATGTTTTTGTAATAGTACTGCCTGTGAGTTGAGTTGGGCATTCTTCATCCAGACATTAATGGGGAAGTGCTCACATCATAAGACTTCTTAATAAGTTGTTTTACACCTTTAAATTGATAAAGGTCAAGAAATGTGAATGAGCATATGGACACTGACCTTGTCATACGTCATTATTACTTCTTCCAGTTAAGATACAGTTCTGGTACAGCATACTGCTATTGCCTTTCTGATATTCTTAATAATACTAAAAGCCTTTTAGCTTCCAGTGTTGGTGGAAATGCTGAATTGTCACTGAGTTTATATATATGTGCCAGCTGTACTCTGTCATCTTGGTGTCTTCAGCTCAAGGCTTGAGCTAATTGAGGTCAGTGTACTCAGTGACCATGGTTCTTGCTTGAGGGGGTCAAAGCTGAGTTGCTCCATTTGGATTGGTTCTGAGGATAACTTTTTTGTTCTCAGTTCTTAGAACAATATCAGGGGATGTGGCATCTGACTGGATTACATAGAGTGAACACAGATGGCTTATAATTGGGAAAGCAGCTAATTAGGGTGTGTTGCTCGTGGAGCTGCTATCCTTACTATTGAACAATCAATCTTAAATGCTGAGAAAAAGAGATGGCTAATACTGTAGTTCAGTTGCACTTGGTATTTTTTTCAAGACAGAACATAGAAACATAGAAGCATAGGATGGTTTGGGTTGGAAGACACCTTTAAATGTCAGCTAGTTCAACCACCTTGCAGTGAGCAGGGGCATCTTCCACTAGGTCAGATTGCTAACAGGCCCACCCGACCTGACCCTGAACGTTTCCAGGAATGGGGCATCTACAACCTCTCTAGGCAACCTGTTTCAGTGTCTCACCATTCTCATTGTAAAAAAATTATTCCTTTTATCTAGGAAATGAACTTCAGCTCAACCCAGAATTTAAATATTGGATTGTGCAGCTTTGTATCTTGTTTGATGACATTTTCAACACTCAAGGAATTTCAGCACAAATTACTTTTCATGTTTTTTCTTAAATCCTTACTTCAGGGAAGAATACTTAGTAAGGAATGTTGTGGGTTTGGTGTTGTTTTTGTTTGTTTGTTTTTTTTGTTCTTCTTCTGAGATAAAAGCAAATCACAGAATCATAGAATGCTTTGGTTTGGAAGTGACCTTAAAGATCATCCAGTTTTAATCCTCCTGCCATGGGAAGGGGCACCTCTCACTAGACCAGGTTGCTCAAAGCCCCATCCAACCTGGCCTTGAAAACTGCCAGGGAGGGGGCAGCCACACCCACTCTGGGTAACCTATTCCAGTGTCCTACCACCCTCACAGTAAAGAAAGAACTAGTCTAAATCTAGTCTAAATCCACCTTTCTTTAGTTTGAACCCATTCCCCTTGTCCTATCACTCCATGCCCTCATAAAAAGTCCCTCTCCAGCTTTCCTGTAGGCCCTTTCAGGTAGTGGAAGGCTGCTATGAGGCCTTCCTGGAACCTTCTCTTCTCCAGGCTGAACAACCCCAGCTCTCTCAGGCTGTCTTCATAGGAGAGATGCTCCAGCCCTCTTATCTTTGTGGCCGCCTCTGGACTTTCTCCAAGAGCTCCATGTCCTCCTTATTTTGAGGAC
Organism: Aegotheles bennettii; assembly: GCA_013398125.1. Lineage (NCBI taxonomy): Eukaryota > Metazoa > Chordata > Aves > Caprimulgiformes > Aegothelidae > Aegotheles > Aegotheles bennettii. The sequence continues at coordinate 131,890 of VZRW01003502.1, forward strand.
TCCAGAACTGGACACAGGTGGGGTCTCACGAGAGCAGAGGGGCAGAATCGCCTCCCTCAGCCTGCTGGTTAGACTTCTTTTGATACAGCCCAGGATACTGTTGGCTTTTTGAGTTACAAGTGCACACTGCCAGCACAGTATGTAATAGTAACAAACACTGACCTCTCCCCTAATTGTACCTTTGTCTGAGGACATTCAGACAACTTGTTCTGTTTTGTCTTGTGTGAATGTCAGTGCTGCTAGCACAAGGAATGGAAGTGCATGCAAATTATCATTGTGTTTTCTATTAACAGTAATGGGCTAAAAGAAGCAATGATCTTCAGAGGCATATAAATTGGCCCATGTGTTGTGTATATTTGTCAGCTATGGACAAGCTAAAACACAAAATTCAGTGAAGCTACCAGAGCATACATCTTGGATCAATGGGAGCTTCCTGTGGAAAATTGTTTGGAGCTTGAAAGCAGAGACCACTTCATTTTCTACATCAAATGTAATTTTAACCTACCCGAGAAGGTATATGCAAGAGATCATTAAATTATTTTCTCTTCTGCAGAAACAAATGCATTGTGTAGTGATAGGCATTGATACGAGTCTGGAAGAGATTGAGCTCCACTAGTGACCCTATAAATTATTGCTTTACACAATGAACTTGGCTTAAGAAGTACAAGGACATGTTCATTTATTTTAAGTGCATTATGGAAGGACTGCCAATGTCTTAGTAGTTCAGACAATTGCTACTTAGTCAGCAAATCTTTTTATGGTAACTTTTTTATTAGTGGGTGTATTAACACTAAAGCATCACTTCCAATAGCTATGTGTTATATGTACTTTCTAAAGTGGAGCCACTGTATTTTTAACAAACTAACTGATTTTTATGTTTTTTTAAGGCCCAGAGTGATATTTCATGCAGTATCTGATGCAGTAATAATTCCCATCATCAAAGACTGATCTCTAGGAAGAAACTGATCTCTTCTCATCACTCTTCCTCCCAGTACTATCGCAGATACTTATAGACCTAATCCTAAACTATTTAAATCTATCCCAACAGATTTCAGTGGAGGTTAAAGTCTGCATTATGTTCAAATCTACAGGCTGTGATTTTTTTCCATGCACTTGTTTCTTTCTGAAGCAGGACATTTGTTGTTTTCCTGGTGCATTGTAGCCAAATCCACACTAACATAAATATTTTAAGCACCTGAGAAAAGCATAGGGCTGTGATGGATCAACTCACACTTCTGTTGCAGGTGTGAAGGGAGAGCATATGGAGAGGTTATATAACTTTGGAAGGATTTTTGAAAAAAATAATTAAAACACAAATACAGACCTCATAGCTCTTATGCATGAGTTTCTGATGCGGTGACCTGTCCTGCTAGCTTCTAGAAGCTTTTAATTTTATAATTAAAATTAAGAAGATTCTCGCTTTTGCTCTTCATGATGTGTTGATTTTTCCCCAAAGCTACACACCCATCTGCAAGCTCCAGTATTTGCAGCCCTACTGACAAAGAGAGAAAGAGCTGTGAAGGCCCATCTGCTTCCCATTTGTGCAGCAATTGATCATCAGCAAGAGTGCAAAACTTTTATCTAAAAACTTCAAGAATATTGATTTATCTTCCTCTGAAATTCATCACTTATCCAGGTGAATTGAAGCACTATGGACTTAAGCTTGTGATGCTTGCTAATTTTCATCTTTCTACAAAACTGCTACCTTTATTTCGGGCTGAAGGAGTGGCACTGCCTTGCCTTAGGTGATGTGCATTTGTGGCAGTGTGACATGCCAGCCCCTGCCTTGTTCACCCAAGTGCCAGAGAAGCTTCTCCTGCATTCAGTGTGGCACAGAGAAGAGGCTGCAGCTCAGGTGGACAATTGAATGCCAGGATTAGTGAGTGCTGACTGAACAGGCCATCTTATCCTTGCAGTAAATCAGAAGAAGGGGCAGTCTTAAAACCAAAGAGGAGTTTCAGCAGGCTGGCAGGGATGAGGCATAGGTCTGAGGGCTGCAGGACAGCCAGCGGGCTCAGGGTGACAGAGCAGGCATTGGTACTGGAGGAAGAACAGGCAGTCTTTAGCAATTAAACAATGATTAGTCATTTATTGTAGTTTGTTGGTTTTTTTTTAATACAGATTTTAGACTATAAAGAAGCAACATTCTGGCTAATACAAGATTAGTTGCTTATGATTCTAGATATTTATATGTGGCTTTTTAAAGATATAAGTTCAAATAAAGCATACATTCTGTTATTTTGAGATTTCTTTTAATATGAGAAATCAGATAAATTAGCTTATTTTAGAATAGTATTGAAAAATACTGGATTATTTCCTAGAGCCATTTATATTTATTAACCTCCTGTAGTCAGCATGCAGAACTTCTGAATGTTACTCAGAGTTTAGCAGAATAGTGTCCATTCAGTCTCTGCTCTGCATTTTTCTGTGCTGAAATAATTCACATGAACCTTATTTCTCAGGCTTTTGAATCACGCACAATGATAATATCACACTGTAATGACAGGTAAAAAGCATTATGTCACACTTGTACTACCAAGATGAATTACACTGTACTTTACTGCCCATTTATACCATTTTATTATTTCAGCAACTCTGTGTCTTTACAATAAAGGCAGTATTTATATTCATTTAGAAATAGAGGACGCAATTTTTTTCTAAAGAAAAATTTTTGAAGGGAAAAAAATATATGCTGACTCATGTAGGTCAATAAAATCAGTGGAGCTATTTTAGATTTGCAAAGCTATAGTGGAAAAACATAACTGATGCACATATCTTTGTGAATCTAGCATAGCTCCTACAACCTCAGTCTCACAGAATGGTTTGAGGTTGGAAGGCACCTCTGAAGGTCATCTGGTCCCAACTCCTTGCTCAGGCAGGACCAGCAGTTGCCCAGCATCATGTCCAGACAGCCTTTGAATATCTACACAGATGGAGACTCCACAACCTCACACTTCCACAACCTGAGGGTGCCAGTGCTCGGTCACCCTCACAGTTAAAATGTGCTTTCTTGTGTTCAAATGGAATTTCATGTGTTTTAATTCATGCCTATTGCCTCTTGTACTGTCACTGGGCAAGACTGAGAAGAATCTGGCTCTCTCTTCTTCATTTGCTTCCATCAGGCATTTGCACACATTGGGAAGATCTCCTCAGAGCCTTGTCTTATCTGGGAAGCGTAACATCTCGAGAAGCTGAGCATTGAGACATTCTAAGAATGTTTTGGGGTCTTTTCTGCCCTCCCCTGCCCTTATAACCTATTTTGTCAAGGCTGTATGGAGAAAACACCTATTATTTTCCATTCCTTTTTCATTATGTTCTTACCAGGGAATTCACAAAATGTAAAATACCAGCAGTGTAATATTATTTTAGTTTATTTCTAGTGCAAATAAAACATTAACATATGCTAAATATGAATATTTTGGCTTTCAGACAGCTGGGAATGGACAGATTGGCAGTGTTCCAGCCTCTAATAAGTTGCTACCCTGACTTCAGTGATGCTGATTTCACCAGAATTTACTTAGTCAGCTGGCTAGAAATAATTAAAAAAATAATATGGTTCTGTCTATAAGCACAAAATTCACCTAGGATATGTGGGTGTTCACATTGTTATACATTTATTTCATTATGTATATTCTCACCAGTGATGTGCTGGTGCAACTCTGCAGCTGCATCATTGGAGTGGGGGGAAGGGGGCTGTTTGTTTGGTTTTGGGGATTTTTATGGGTTGTGGGGGTTTGGGGTTTTTTTGTCCCATAACCAGGAGCACATTATGAAATCAGCAGCTTGTAGCTGATGTTCTAGTTTCCTCCTGGAGCTTTTCCTCGGTAGGTATTGCAAATATCTGTAGTACCAGTAACAATAATCTGTAATGGGCACCTGTTCTGAAAAGAGCAGAACTTTAGCTGCAAACTCCAAAACTGCAGTTTTTGGACACGGTCACAGAAAAGCACCCAGCTGAAGTCAGAGAGCGCTTCATGAAGCTGGATAGAGCAGAATACCAAAACCCAACCAACCAAAATTCTTGGTTTGTTGAGACCTGTGCAGTTTTCAAAGACCAATTTGCACCCAACATAACAGGATTGCCACATTGACAAGGGTCACCTGGGTGGAAAGCTGGCCTAAGGGAGACACTGGTAGGTGCCTTGGGAGTGTAAAAGAAGGGACGTGCAGTTTTCTGACAGTACTTATGTCATGTGAAAAAATGGGAAGGTTGTGAAGGCTGAAACTCAATAAATACTGAAAAAACCCACCCCAAAGCTGTCAATAATCTGATCTTATTTCACCGGCAGTCTAAGGAAGGGATGGTAAACTATGAGGGAGTTGAATCAATGAAATTAATATAAAATTATGTATACTATTATCCTTTATTTGTCTTTTTGTAAAAATAATGATTTAAACCAGTGGCTTTCAGTCTTTTGGACTGTAGAAGTGTGAATTTTTTTCAGTGGAAACGTGTGGTGAATAAAGACTTCTATTGCTTGTTTAATTCTCTTGCAGGTACCTGAAGTGTGATGTACAGACCTCTAGGCTGTTATTGATCACTGGTTCTACATCTGTCAGCTCCTAAAATATATTTGGCTTCAAGTAATGGCTAATTTGTCCCATGTGAGATACAACTTTAAAATTGAAATCTCAGCAGATATGGTGTAACAGTCCTTTCTCATACTTTTTTCATCTGTTCCTTTCAAAACAATCATTGCAGTCCTCTTTATTCGAAGAGTTTCTCCTACTTGCTTTCTTCACTGTACTGGACACAGCGTTATATCTACAGTGATTCTTATGTATCACTGTTTTACATCTTTGCCAGTATAGAGTGTTTTTACTAATTTTTGCCTTTTTGAGGGGTTTTTATTTGGTGCCAGTTTTCACTAAGAAGAAAACTGTCATCTTGTTTGGGAGGGTAGTTGACCATCCTAAGCCTTCCTGTATGGATTAGCTGACTAGTATTTTTTTGCTACTACTTACTGAAATGATTTTTAACTTTCTGCTTGGAAATGAAAATTCTGATACTCCCCTGGCTGCTCTTGGAAAAAATTTACGTAGACTTTTTTCAAGTATAATTTTGACTGGTTTCCCAGATTTAATTTTAAATATAGTTGATGACATTTGGTTAAAATCCCTTAAAATTATTGAACATCTAGATTTTCTTCCCTAACAGATAAATAAAATTTCAAGATATTATTAGGTTTGTTGTTTTGCATTGTCATAAGCTATTTTGATGAAGAAGAGATTTTTTTTATCTTGCTTGTTTCTGATGGCAAATATAAATATATTATATTCTAGTATACGGTAGTGTTAGAATGGTATTACAGTGATATCATTATTTGATGTAATAAATTGGGGCAGAAAATGCCTGGTTTCAATTATCAGATTTTTTTTTTTTTTTTATACTCTGAAAAAGCACAGCAAGGAAATATGCTTAACCCATCTGGAAAATAGACACATATCTGTTATTTCTAGTGAGGGAATACTTCAAATACTTTAAAGTTAGGGAAAATGAACTGGCATTATTCTCTCTATATCATAATTATTTTGACAAAGAGATGTAAATTCGGGTACTATTTTCCTAAGATGTATCTTCAGGTTATATTCACATTCAAACAAAAAAGGAATAATCCTGTTAACAGTTGCTGTGAACTCTAGCTTATTCTTCATCTGTGACGGAGTTGGAGCATCAACTGGAACATCACTCTGGAGAAATCAGCTGTGACAAAGCAGAATCTGTGAACATCTGCTCCAGCTAATTTTTTAATTATTTCAAATCCTGAACTGGCTTTAGACATGAAGTACTATATTGTTTGGGAATGCACAGTGGATAATAGTAACTTCTGGCAGCCTTGAGAAACAGGGGTATGATGTTAGGTGTACGTAGGTTTCTATTTAAAGTTGTCTTTTGAAAATTTCCAACTCTACTGGTAGCGCCTGATATTCTTTGGATTAGTTTTTGATTAAAAGCTATGTGATAATGAATGTTGAGAGTGAATATAAAACAAATTTGGAAAGCTGATATGCATAACTGACTTTAATCAAGATTTTAAAAAAATGTGTTTACTTGCTGTTTGTGTTGAAAACCTTTTGCTGAACTAATGCTAAGGACTTAGTTTAAGAACATTAAGTAGAGTTCTCTGGAGAGTTAGTGATTATGCCAACTAATCCTGTCATTCTGGCTGAAGTAAGGAAGAAAGGTAATGGGGCTCAGAAGAGCGACAGGAGCATGGGCTGATTCCTTATGTGGGAAGAGAAATGGGTGGAGGAAGAGTTGGGAGCCTGAAACCCTGTTCAGTTCCCGTACAGACCTAGATGCAGTCCTAGAAATGGAACTGAAGCAGAAACTTTCCCGTCTTTAGTAGCTGTCAGCGTTTGATAAAATATCTATTTGCACCGTTACTAAGATACAACTATGTTGCTGCTATTGCAAATAGCTTACATAAGGAGTCCATCAAATAATGTCTAATCCCACTTTTATGAGGATTAAGTGGGCATGTAATGTTTGCCTTGGAGTTCTTTTGGTCTTGCAGACTGCTGTGCTGTTTATAAATCTTTAACATAATTGTAATACAGTGGTCATATAATTAATATTAACTTTAATTACTTTTCACTTGACACCCTCTAAGGCTTTTGTCTTGGTGTTTGATTTTATTGTTTGATATTTTTCTGCAAAATTTGTCTGAGTATTGGATGGCCAACATAGTTAATTTGACACAAAATGGATGAGCATTTTGATCGCATTAGTCATACAAAGTTTTCAAAATCCTATATTTAGCATTCAGATTGCTTTTTTAGTCTTTAAGAATGCCTCAAGGAGCCCTCGTTCTAGGGCTCAGATGGATAATACAGAAGACTTCCCAGGAAGAACACATGGGATAATTTAATTATGTCATTTCACCATAGCAGTTGAGGGAAATACAGGAAACGTGAGAAGCAGGTGAAAGAATTCATAATTTTAGATTGACTCCTTGCCAATGTGACTAAACAAGCCCACTGGTGTTGTTGGACGTGGCTTACACCACAGATGCTCTTCCGTGATCGTAAAAGTACTACAGAAAAATTACTTCCTGCTGTCAGTGTAATAGAGACATTTAGCTTTTCCAGCTAACAAGAAATAAGATACAAATGGTAATTGTTTCCTTATCATTAGGAAATTTCAAATCAGATTTTCTTTTTTTCAGCAGAGGAAGCTGAAGCATATACATACAGCTTTTCAACAGTAATTGACTGGAAAAGTTATCAATGTATTTTCCAGCTTGAAATCTGGAATAATTTTGAATTGTTGAGAGACACAGCATGAAATGAAACAAGTCTCCAGCCTCACTGACTGCAGTAACAGAGGAGCTTGTGCTCTCCAGAAAATGAGCAGAGAGGAAATAATGCCCAAATCCCTGCAAAGGGAAATGAGGAGGGGGTGAGGGCAATGCCTAGCACGGCAGTTGAGAGAGAAAAATTCAGGAAAGGCGGCCATTATCTCTGTGTGTATTTCTAAGGATAAAGATAGATAGAGGTTTTGCACTATATAAGCTTGCAAAGTAGGATTAATGGGATTTACACAGTGCCTAAGCCTTGATCTCTGAATAGTGGAAAATGTAATCAAGGAGATTCTGAGGAGGAAGTTGGAAAATTAAATGAATGAGATGGGGGTTTTTTTGTATGTTAGTTTTTGGTGCTTCCTTCCCTCCTCACCCCATCCCTCCCCCCACATACCCCCCCAGCATATGTGAGTAAAGAATGCAGCAACATAGACTCAATTACCAGATTTAAATAGTACATTTGTAATTACTGATGAATTTTACGAAACTTTAAGTCATATCTGCCACTTGTGTGAATACAAGAAAATGAAGTGTTCTGAGAAGTTCACTAATGTCTTAAACTATCTGCTTTCCTTTTATGATGTCTGAATCAAAATCAGCTTAGATACCACTGGAAAGTGTATATGCAGTCTGAAGACCTGAGAAAGGTCTAGGCAATCTAGATAGCAAAGGTGATGAATGCAGAAGTGAGAAAATGTACTAAAGGACATCCTGTGAACTCAACAAATGGAAGGCCAGAGTTAGCTGGGACGTGGCTTTTGCATGAACATTTTAAGAAATGCATAAGGAAAGTGTTTGGAGGCCAGTGGGAAGAAAAAAGAATTGTGAAAGAGAAGTTATGGTTTGACAAACTGCTGATAATTCACTGACTGAACACAACAGCCAGTGGGCTCCTGAAAGATTCCTTTTGCTGGATGCATATGGAGAAGATGCCATGTCATCACAATGTATTACATGCTACCACAGAGAATAGTTGTATCATCACTATACCTGCGTGAATTAGTAGCAGACTTTGCTAATAATTTTTTAGACCCTCTACTGATGCCTATCATTATAATATTTGATCACCTTCTGTATACAAATATATCAAGAGTAGTCAAACTTCCTAGCACGTTTTGTAGACTTACTGTTTCATCTTTGTAGAAAGCTGAGCGTTGAATAATATATGTTGTTTTAGGTACTGGGGGGATGTGGAAGTTTGATAGCAAGAGGAAACGGTTGATGTAATTCAGCTGTAGATGAAATCCTACATAGGCAATAACTATCAAGTTCTGGAACAACTAATCATCAGGTAATTTCTTGACTGTGACTCAATCTGTTGAATGAAAGGACTTAGTAAGATGAAAGATATGTTTCCCCAGAGAGATACCAATCACAAACTAATCACAGTATCCTGGGAAACACTGAGCCAAGCAGGAATTAAATCTTTGCTGGACTTTCCAATTACACAGTTCTAGTCCAGATGTTTGTGTGGTTGAAATATCTTTCTTTCCAAAGGAAAATATAGACATTAAACACCACCATCATGGGATGTGTACTGTATGTGACAGCTGCTGGCAGGAGGCAGGAGAAACATTCTGTTCCACACTGCCTGGGACATGAGTCCTGCTGTCTTAGGAGGAAAATGGGGCATAAGAGAGATAGTAGCCTTGTCTTACTAGAAATATTTCCAAGTGCACTCAATGCTTACCTGATCAGACAACCTTAGAGTTTTCAGAGGTGTTCTGGTGGCCTGATGAAAATCTACCCTTTGCTGTCTGACAGGTGCCTCACCTGTGGGCAGCGGTGGAAGAGTGGGCTGACAGGAAAACATGAAAGAGGCAGAAGCATTTATGGGAGCACTGAAGAAGAAAAGGCAGTGTGCACTGGCAAACTTAGACCATTGCTAAAACCACTGCTATCTGTCTTGTTAAGTAAACATTGAGCCGATGGTACTGGTGTAGATGAAGTGCCCGTTTGTTTTTTGTAAACTCACTAGCATATGTGAGAAGAGAAAAACTAAGTGATAGTGCTCGGAATTGGAGGTTCAGAGTGTACCTTAGTTCTTGCTGCTTTTTAATGAAAGGAACTGTCCAAATATGGGGGAATCCATCAGGTTTTAGAAAATACTAGTAGGAAAGAAATAATCCAAGTAAAGCTGATCTTTATGATTTGAAGAAGAAATATCCCTTTTGAATGCAGTCATTGAGAAGAGCAGTCCATAAGAAGGCATTCTTGAGCTTGTGTTCAGATTCTTCTGTTTAATGGGTTTTTAATTTAGCTTCAATTTAGTTTTTCAATTGGGCATTCATTGTTTGTCACTTTTTTCTCTATTTTCTTAAACATAGTTTAATCACTCTAGTGATCAGGTCTCTGATACCTGGGGGCTTTATAATCTTGCTGACAAAGCCACAGCAAAATCCAGTAGTTGGAAATGTTTATTCGGGGAAATTCAATGAATGAGATGTGATTTTCTTAGCTGTGTAATGGCCAGGTATTGTCCTAGCGGAGGTAGGAACGTGAACACTGCTTGAAATTTCTGGGGCCCACATAAGCAAGTGTCTTGAAACATGCACTCTGCTGACACTTTCTAGCCTTTGAAAAACAATCCTTTAGTGTATGAATACACACAGGGAAGGGGCAAGGACTGTCTGGGCAGAGTCATCTCTCACAGCCCCACAGTTCCTAAGTTTTTCTTTTTTCCAAGGCTTTATGGAGAAGAGTTGATTTTTTTAACTGAAAACAAGTGTTTGCAACACTACATCACTGCGTTACGATGATTTCATATGCCAAGACTTCAAAGAGTTGTTGGTGGAATCAAGAAACAACCTTATGATTTCACACTAGGCCAGGTGTATTCTTTTGATGGTTTTTCTGTGTGCATTTTTTTCTAAGTTTCTCTGAAGAATCAGAGGTTTGTTGCTATTGGTAAGGAGACTAGATTCAGTGGACTATGCTTTGAGGTAGTATGGATCCTTTTTTTTTTTTTTTAAGATGTCTGGGAAGTCTTATTCATATGTTAAAAATATTTCAGCCTCAGGAGAGTGTTTTCTTCCAAGACAGAATGACAGTGATCTTAATGTCTTCTGCCTTTCCCTTGAACAGGCATAGTCTGCTTGTTGGAAACATGAGGATGTGTTACCAGTCCATTGTCATTGTGTGCTCCTCAGACATTGCCATACTTTGTTTTTTTCCCGCCACATGTCATTGTTCTTAGAAGTTTGAAATATATGGGGCAAGGGAAAGGGCTTAATATATGAGTATTTCAGTTTAGTGTCGTGGCCTGTAGTATGTAGGAGGTGATATATGTGATTGGATGATTGCCTTGTCTTGTCTGGATTCAAGATCTGCTAGTTCCCAGTAAAAATTTATATAGATTTTTTTTTCACATACTTCCTTTTAGAAGAGCTTGTTTTCTGGTAAAGGGGCACTGTATTGAGCTTTTTTTTGACTCTGTGACCTTTCTTTGTGGATACTATACAATTTTCTCCTGTTAGCCCTAGGACTCTCCCCTGGACTCTCTCCTGTGGCTCTGTTCTGTACTTTGTTTCTTAAATCTGACTGTAAACTGCCATTCATGGGATTTGGAGTGTTGCCCCATTCTGTGGTATTGCTTCTGGAAAGTGCTGTGCAGACTTTCACACAAGATACTTTATAAGATGATATAACTCATATTTTGGAATTAGGAAAAAACTTCTTTGCCACTATGCCCATCACTTCTTTTTCAACATCTGTTCCAAGAGTTGACTTTTTACATGCTGACAAAGTAATAAGTTTATAAAATCAAGCAGCTGCAATTTAAAAAGAAAAGGATAATTGAAAGTAAGAGCAGTAATGATAATGAATGTAGGTCACACAATAAAAACTTGTACTTTTAAATATTTTAAAATTGTCTACAAATTGTAGTCTTTTTAACCAGAATAGATGAATCTCTCTGTGAATGAATTGTAGCATAATTTATTTATATCTCCAAATCAATGATTAGCAAATTAGACCTGTAACATGTAATCTAGAACTTGAAAGTTGTAACCTGCTCCTGTTATTTCATAGTTATGCTTACTTGATGAGCCTTGGCTGTGTCCTAAGCATCAGAGACAGACATCCATTTTTCTATACCTAGCAGTTACATTACTTAGCCTTTATACTTAGCATAATGTAATTGCAGTAATGGACCCATTTAAAAAAAAATGTAAAACAGTTTGCTGTGAACGTATTTTATGTAGCCCTTAAATACTGAATAAGAACTTTACTGAGCAATCCAATATGAGCTGTGCCAGCATCCTGCTGCAAAACATAGTACTGCAGGAGTGGCACCAGGCTAGGTCATGGTATAGCAAACACTGAGCCTGGTGTGTGTGTGTGTGTGTGATTTTGTCATTTGATTGTTGGAGACTTGATCCTATTTTTGTTGGGTGAAGAAAAACACACGACAGTCACTGAAAGTCAGTTCCTGTACAATAAAATTCATACACTCTAATATACTTCAGCAGAAATGCTAAATAACTGGGATAATCAAGGTACAAATAAGTAGTGTTTAAATAACTGTATGGGGTGATTATGCATCAAAGGGCTGTAATAACAAATATGTGTCTTCAGTGAACACTCTTAGTCATGCAACATTCCTCTCCAAGAAACTGATTATCTATTAATGCCACTCTCACTGCTCTCAGCTCCACTTTTCTTTCTGCCTCTGAGCTGTGTTGCAGGCAGTCATAGCTTCCTTGGCCTGACCTGAGGCACATCTCTTCTGTTCTCAGTAGCTGCCTGTACTCCATACTGCTTCAACATCCTTCACCTTCTACTTATGTGTGCTTTTCTGGTTCTTTCTCTTCTGTTTGGTTTTTTTTTTCCTCTGTTTTTTTTTTTCCCTTGTGATAACCAGACATCTACAGGTGGGTTTAGAATATTCTTGCAGCTGATTGAATCTTTTCTTTAAGAAAGTTATTTCTAAGGAAATGTATCAGTTCTATAAGCAGAGTACTAACACTTTTTTACAAAATCATTGTGGTGTTTTTTTGTTTTTTTCTTTTTTTTTCCCAAAGCGGTGTGCATATTTGAAGGCAGAACTTACTTTGAAGGACAAAGAGAAACTGTGTATTCAAGCTCAGGGGACTGTGTTCTGTTTGAGTGCAAGGTAAGAATACTGTTGATGGGGCAAAAAAAAATTTCTTGCATGTTAGAAATATCAAAGATCCACTGAAAGAAACTGTTGAAATATGGACGGGTCTACCTTAGAAAATGGTAACAGAAAAGGCATCTAAGGGGTCCTGTGTTTATTTTGACTTACTGAGTTCTACATCAAATTTTCGAAATAGATTTCCTTTGCATAGCTGCAAGCTTTGATTATGACAATCAAGCTGCATCCTTTCCTCTTTAGTTATTGTCTCCACCATCAGTCATAAAACCCACCAGACTACTTTATATTTCCTTTGACACATGCAATCTTATTGTTCAAAATTATGTGCTCAGGTAAGAATGTGATGGGGGCATAATTTGGAATTCAGGATAATTCTTAGTGGAAAAGCTAGATGAAAAAGAAGGAAAAGAGCTGGCACACCAGGTGTCTGGTTGTATTTCTAGTGATGGAAATTGGGTAGGGTCATTGTTTTATTTGTAACCAGAACATACCTGATGCCCAGTCAGTCTTGTCCTGCTGCACGAACAGAGCTGCTCTTCAGGGCACAAGTGCACTTTAAGGGCAAAATATAGCCCAGGGACGCCTGTGGATTGAGAATTATACAAACTATTGCAGGGAGTCCTGCATTGACTCTTGGCGGAAGTGATGAGGAGGAATTTCCTCTGGTTATAGAGCTGCATGCTGCGGGGTGGAGCTGAAAACCTCAGCGCACATTTCTAGGGCAGAGAAGAGAGGGGAGAAGCTCCTTGGGCCACACTGCAGCTATCTAATGGACCAGTTCCTAGAAATCTCAAAGCATTTTCATTACAGTTGTGAAAAAGTGTGTTTTACAAAGTAAAAACTGAGAACAATTGTCTTACTGCTGTGGATTTTAATTATTACGAACTGAATTCCTGAAGTAGGTGCTTTGAAACCCTTTTGAGAAAAGAAAGGAGAAGCTGACCAGAAGTAATTTTGGGTTCAGTTGTACACTTTTCCGGGCTGTGAGCTCATATTTTCAACGTGACATCTGGGATGTGAATTCTGTCATTAGATGGTGCATATCATTAATGACCATTAAAAGCTATGTGATGTTGCCTCATGTTTCTTGCAGCTGGCAAGTGCAGTATTGTATGAACAAAATGCCTCTCTTGGTTGCACTAGTCTCTGCTGGTGGCCTTCCTGACTGTCCTGGTAGAAATATTAAGCAGCAACTTTGGCTGATTCAAATGTTGCTTTTTTAAGGACTGAAGTACATACAGTTTCTGCTGAACAACCTTGTGAATGATAATTCAGAGAAGAAAAAACACATACTGTAAACTGTGTTGGTCAGTTAGGAAGTCATAGATGGGCACTATTTTATTACTACCAGAGTTCTCATAAAAGGATGTAATTGATGACTCCTGCTCGAGAGACTTAACAGGAATGGCACAAGTACTGATTTCATACTTGAAGGCTTATGATGATGTTATCAAAGTAATGTAGGGAATTTCTTCTTCAGTTGCACATAATTCTAAACATGATTTTTTGTTTTGTTTGGCTGCTGCAGTTGTGCTTGCTATAGGCATGCACTTTCCTGTTTGAATATTATAGAACAAGTGAATGAAAAATTCTCTTCCAAAATAGAATTTGTAAAATAATTTAATGCAATCCATACTACTCTAATTGATATTATTCCTATCAAAGTTTTTTTTTTTCTTTATTTTGTGCGATTGCTGGGTTTTGCTTGTTCTGATGTACATCACCTCTGTGCCTGGTTTAATTTTCTATGTTACCAGGTCAGGGTTGGGTTTTGTGTCAAGATTGCTCAAGATAAAGCTTAAGCAGTAATTTTGATATTGGCCATTGTGTTCTTGTTTCATCTTTGTTTCATGCTTGAAGATAATTTAAAATTAAATGCTGTATTCACAAGAATAATATATGCAATGACATATGCAAGATTTTAGACAATATTCTTGCATGCGGAAATACAGGATCCTGAGTTCAGTGAGCCCATATTTTAACCAGATTGTTGATTTTAAGACAGATACCTCTCAAAAACATGTTGTTGTTTGCCTTGTTTACTGTCCTTGCCATATCATGACTAGAGCACTGCAAGACATGTTAATTAGTGCCCAAGGGAACCTAAGGGTGGTACATTTGCAGTAGCTGAGTTGGTAAGGCAGGCATTTCACGTGGTCATACTGCAACGTTTGTGTGTGACCAGCACTAAGTGCCTCAAGATACTCGGATACCATCTCGTGGCATTGGAGTTTTCCAGATGCCAGATCCAAGCTTAGCTGAGAAACCCCCTCCTTCCTAATAGGGAGTCACTGTTTCCTTCAATGTTACTGCTTCAGTGTTGAGATCAGAGATGTTCAAGTTTGATTTTACTTGCTGTGTAAATAACAAGCTGCTTTAGACTATTCATTATGATGACCCTTGACTGGAATCTGCTGCCTCAATTTCTGAGAAATAAGTATGACTCAGGTATAATTTTAGGAGAAACTTCTGAGGAAAGTTGTTTGACAGCTAAGATAAGAGAAGAATGAGAGCTGTTGCCACAGTTTTGCATGCTTGGTTTGAGTATAGGGGAGTTCCTGATGCTTTTATTGTGCTATGTTATCTGTTCAAATGCTTTTCAAAGGTACCTGGAGCTTGGCAGAGGCAGTTTTTTTATTTGCACATTATAATGCCAAAACTCCAATAAAGTTATCTTTATCTTTGTTTCTTCTCTCATAATATTAATCAATTACCTCAATTTAACAGGACCATAAAATGCAGCGTATTCCAAAAGACAGTTGTACAGCTTTGAACTGCCCAGAATCTCAACAGATCCCCTTATCTCATAGTTGCTGCAAAATCTGTAAAGGTAATGTAATATTAGAATATATATAAGCCCAGTGTAATTTTCCATTCTTATGGGTGATACAGACTTTTTTCTTATAATTTTGATAAGGACACTCCTGTGCATGATAATCACTATAGATCTTGGGAAACTGAGTAGATAATATCTGCATTGTGACATCTGAAAATTGTTTGCAAAATGTCTAATAGTGTAAATTCTGTGAAACTTGTTTAGTGGCATTTGGGTTTTTCATTCTAGACAAAAGTGGGTGAAAAGTCAAAGAAGTCATATACATAATTAGGGATTTTTTACCCTTCACCCACTCTGGTGTCCAAACAAAATGAGGTTGGAGCAATGTCCCTCTTCCCCAGCTTCTTTCTGAGGTGCTTTGAGCATGAAAGAAGATGTTAGACTCCTGGGCTGATATTAGGTATACTTCAGTGAAGAGTACAGTTGTACTTGTTTCTGTGCTACTTGGCACAAATGTGAAGAATATTATTAATGATATAAGCAGAGATATAAGAAAGTAGAAGAAAAGAACTCCAGAGAAGTTGATAGATCTTGAAGTCTGGCATAGTCAAAAAGGATTTTTTAAATGATAATTTTCTATAAAATCTTCAGTGGCTTAGAGAAAAGAATTCTTGGTTTCTTGTGCATGGTATAGCTAGAAAATTTTAATACATGTGAGATGAGTGCTTTCTGAACATTTTTAATCCTACCTGAACCATGCTAGCTTGACCTCTCATAAGCTATGAATCTTATTCTTTAAACAAGAAGCTGCTGTATGCTATTATTCAGCAGCATGTATTTTATTTATTAATATAGCTGATAGGTAATTGTTAAGAATCTTAAGAAAAACAAAAAATCAGTAAAAAAGCCATCACCCTTTCTGCATAACATGTATATTCTTAGTTATTTAATGCCAAAGTCAGATACAAACAATCCAGGCCAGGAAATCAAAAAATAAGACGACTGCTACTATTCAGCAACATAGCAGCATTAGATTTGGATTAGAGTAAACAGAACGAATTAAAAAAAAAGCTGCTGCAATGAAAGGTTCAATGTAAATTTTCCAGCCCAGAGAAGAACTTCAGAATCTTAAAAATTTGTAATTAACATGTGATGAAAAATGGTTACATTCAGGAAAAATGAAAGGGAAAAAATAGTAAAATAGGAAATAAGGATGCCTAGAAGGTGAGATTTTAAAAATAAACTTGTCTGAAATGGAAAGGATGATGCAATCAGGGAAGAATATTCCATCAGTGGATCTTCAAAGGAAGAGATAAGTGGAAGAGAAAAGCAAAACAAGTCAATATTAATCAAAGACTTTCAGTTAAATGTGGAAGGATTTTATAAATGTACCTGGGACCGAAAGCATCAGGAAAAAAAGTAGTAGCACTAGTAAATGAGCTATTGAGTATATAAGCTATTGAGCTCTTTTATAAATGTCCAAATAAAAAAATAAAAAGGAAAATGAAGAAAAATATGTAATTAAGGAGTGTCCTGTAAAAGTACTTAACAATGACAAGGAGACAATAGGGGGATTTAAGCAATCCTCCTATCCAGCTACCTTAGATCAATGCCATAACCTGAAATTGAATTGAAGACCTGGAGACAGTCTGTTCTTGTGGCCTTTACTACTCCTTTCATCCATTTCATGCTTGGTACAATTTATTTTTCTATATCTCATGGACAATAGAAAGGTATTCTTTGACCTAACTGAAGAAAAGACAGGACTGCCTTGGGCAGGGATGTTTTATAATCCCTGGATTCTTTTTAACCCTCAATCATATTTGTTTCTCTACAGGCCATGACTTTTGCTCTGAAGGACATAACTGTATGGAGCACTCTGTCTGCCAAAACCTAGATGACAGAGCTGTCTGTAGCTGCCGAGATGGCTTCCGAGCCCTCCGGGAGGACAATGCCTACTGTGAAGGTAATACCTTGTATAGATGCTTAGTTCTGCTGTATAAATTATTGTGGGAAGAATGTATCAATTCAAAGGGATAGGCCTAATAAATGCAGTGAATTAGATATGCAGCAGATTAATCAACTAAAATAATTAACTCTACAATTACGTTCTTTAAAAAAACCCAAACCTGATCAGCGTTGAAGTGGAAAGTTAGTATGGATGAGGCCATGAATTAGAAACATGCTTCCATAGGAAAGTTTCAGATTCTGAATATTCAGAGGGTCAAGCAACCTAAAAGTCAACCATTTTAATCACTTATTAGTATAACATTTAGTTTCTCTTTTCACTAATCTTTAATCCTACCAAGTAATGAATTATTATTTGAGCTGAATCTTTTGGTATCAGGAAGCAACAAGTTACTTAACCAGAAGAGAAGCCTCTATAATTTGTGTCTTTACAGTCTAGCATAATCCTTCAAAACAAAACCACTCCCATTGCAGCAGCAAGAGCCAAAGTCCTCTGCTCAATCTCTTAGCTTTTGTGCTGACTGTTTCTCTTCCTCATGAAACCCCTGAGTCTTCAAACACGTAATAGGAGTGTACTATCAGGCTATTCTTACCATAAGCTTGTATGTTGGCAGCAGGATGGCCTTTGGCTAATAAGCAGTTCTGTTCAGATTTAGCCTGCTAAATTGAAAGTTAAGCATCTTTAACTATAGTCTAAGGTACTCTGCAGTCCCACCTAATACCTGGATTGATCTCTGGCAATGCACAGTTAAATGGGATGAATCATGGCCTTTTAAGACTGTTCCTTTGGCTGAATTCTGAAAAAGTTAATGCCTGCAGCTTGCTTAAGTTAGTAGCTGTATTAATGTCAGTGGGAATGCTCATCTGTAGATTTAGATTTGAGAATTCATGACTGTTTTCAGGAAAGGAGCATATAATTAATTCACCTTTGCATACCACTGTCTAATGCTTATGGTAAGCTTATGGTAAGTCTGTTTTGAGAAGCAGAGCTAAAAATCATGCAGAAACAAATCCCTTGTCCCTCATCATGTCCCAGTGGGCATCTGACATCAGGACCTGTCGTATAGCTTGTTCTGTGTTGTAGCATCAGCCACTTCTTATCCCATAGTCCCTGGAGAATACACTGAGGCTTAGGCTGCAGATCTGCATTTCTGGGAATTCATCAGCCATTTCCTTTTCGAGAAGGTCACTGGAGAAATGGAGTTATGTGAAATCAGGTGCTTTAAGAAGGTTTTTTTCCTGTGGCTCTATTGTTACTCTGCTGAATGAAAACAGAAAAAAAAGTTTTGTTGTCAGTGATTTCCACATCACTCAAATGAAATTCTGTTGCTATGTATGGAACTTTCCAGCCACGTCATAAGCAAAAAACAAATGAAGATTTTTGATCAGCATTGGTGGTGGAATGTTTAGCTAAGGGCACAGTAGATTGTCATATGTGAGACTGATGCATTCATATTATAAGTGGGTTTACAAGTTTCTGCAGTACCTGAATTCAGTATCATGATTTTTTCAGATTTCTTGGCTCGATTGCTCTGTATGGGCGAATGACATTGTTTCTGGATAGTAATTATCAATGCGCTTAAGTGCTTTCAAAAAAATTGCCTAAGTGAATAAAAGTTTGAGACAATTTATTTACATAAAAATAATAATTGTATTACTATGTTTGGATGCATTAAAATCTGTCTTAAAGATGTGTATGATCTGGGGCCTGATCCAGGAACACTTGTTCCCACAGAAGATAGTGGAAGTAAGTCCCATTAGGAAATGTGCTCACATGAGCAAAGCTCATGGAATAGGGTCCCTGCCAGATGAGGTTCTCCCAGTCGAGGGTGAAGCTAACAGCAGGCAAAACAGCCTGGCTTTGCTGCCAGTTATGTGCCATGGCTGCAAGTGTAGGCACCACACTTGAACTATATGCATTTGGTACATGGATCCAGACCTGGCCTTGGCTGGCCATCCCTGACCAAGTGTGGAGGTTGTATGCTGAAAGGAGGGGAAATAAGGTCACAGATTGAAACTTTAGGATTGTTTTTGTGGAAGAGGAGGGGCAGAACACTGAAATATCCATGTTTCTTCAGAGTTGTGCTTTTAGTGTCGTATCCCCTTTTTCCTGTCCAAATGTCTCTTTGAGCACTGAGTTTTTTATTTCTGGAAAGAGACTCTTACTTCAATATTAAACTGCAGTAGCAAGAGGCATGGTAGCAATAGTGTATACAGAGTCCTGTCCCTCATTTTGAAAGGCTGAAATGGCCCCAACCTCCCTTTTTCAGCACATACCGTTTCTTCACTGTGCTGTTATTGTGGCTTTAACAAGCAATGTCAAGAGTAGAAATGTTAACACAAAGCATTTCACAGAAGGCTTTTTGTAATGGCCAGAGCCCATGGGTATGATAGCTGTTTCTGTGTTTGCACTTCACAAACTTCAGATATGCTGTAAAATTGGATGTCATTGATTCTGTGTTAGAGCCAAACTTCATTAAATACAATCCTGATTTGTGCCTCAGCACTGTCAAAATTCAAAGAATAAACAGAACTAACGATGCTCCTATTGGCAGAACTTCTCCTTAAGGTAGAAGAACAAAAATGAAAATATTCAAAGTTGGTTTCAGTGTGGGTCTGGAAAAGCTGCATAAATTTCATCTGAATGATGGAAGAGGTACTCCTCCCCCTCTATTCTGCCTTGGTGAGGCCACACCTGGAGTATTGTGTCCAGTTCTGGGCCCCACAGTCCAAGAAGGACAGGGAACTGCTTGAGAGAGTCCAGCGCAGAGCCACTAAGATGATTAAGGGAATGGAACATCTCCCTTATGAGAAGAGGCTGAGGGAGCTGGGTCTCTTTAGCTTGGAGAAAAGGAGGCTGAGGGGTGACCTCATCCATGTTTACAAATATGTAAAGGGTGAGTGTCAGGATGATGGAGCCAAGCTTTTGTCAGTAATGACTAATGATAGGACAAGGGGCAATGGTTTTAAACTGGAGCATAGGAGGTTCCATGTAAATATCAGGAAAAACTTTTTCACTGTGAGAGTGACAGAGCACTGGAACAGGCTGCCCAGGGAGGTTGTGGAGTCTCCTTCACTGGAGACATTCAAAACCCACCTGGATGCGTTCCTGTGTGATGTACTCTAGATGACCCTGCTCTGGCAGGGGGGGTGGACTAGATGATCCTTCGAGGTCCCTTCCAACCCCTTAGATTCTGTGATTCTGTGATTCTGTGAAGAGTTTGGCTTCTGTCCTAGAAATAACTGGTGCTTTTCCAAAGCTGTTTGATGTCTCTAGATACTGTTATGGTGGATACCTTTCTGTTTTATAATAATAATATTTGTTAATATTTATTTACATTCAACTTTCCCTTGAAGGACTATTCAAAACAATACTTAAAGAGTTGAGATTTCTTCATTTGCATGCTGTAAGCCTTATTCCAAGTACTCTGAAATCTATTTTCTACCTCAAGCTATTATGCAGTTTGAGACACCTTATGGGCAGGTTGGGTATGGATTATGCTGTGCTGTCCAGGTGCTTTTGAATATAGCCTCCTCGGTGTATAGTGTCCTGAATATAGCCTATCTAACATCACCATTTTACAAAAACAGATGTTCTGTTGAAATGTAATTAGTTTTTCCCAAAGCAACACCTGCAGTACTCTCAAAGTGCTGATTGTCCTCTGGGATATATTTCAAATAATGTTCAATGCCCACTACATTTGTTGTGGTGGAGTTATGCCGAAAAAGTTTTTGAGTATGTGACTTTTGGATCTCAGGATATTCTGATGCATCTAGAGGAGTCAAATATACCCATATTTCAAATAAGAATGGCTTTGCAAATAGTCTGCTGGTGACAGCTTTAGGTGTTGTTCTCAGATCCTTGAACCTAAGCTGTTTTCACGCACCATGTCGTGCACTTTTGGTGGTCCTCAAAAGATACATTTGAGGAGGAGATGTTACTTTTACGATTTGGAGACTGCACTTGGAAGGATTGCTTGAAGTCCGAGATTCTGATTTAATAATAGCACTCAACTATCTCTGTGCAAAATCCGATTTCACTTCAGAAGTGTTGCCAAGAATTGCTGAATAAATCAAGAGGAGAGTAAGAAAGAAGACAGGAGAATGCAGTAATATCTGGTAAGCACCAGAATTGAATACGACTTGCTAAAACCAGGTTATTTTGTTTCTTTATCAAGAGGATTTTGCCTGATGCAGAGATCGGCTTTGCATCATGTGCTGTTTTTGTCTGGGATGAAGTTAATTTTCTTTGTAGCAGCCTGTGTGATGCTGTGTTTTAAATTTGTGATGAGAACAGTGTTGATAACACAGGATGTTTTAGCTGTCACTGAACAGTGCTTACAAAGTGTCAAGGCCATCTCAGTTCTTGCTTCCCATGCAGCCAGTCGGCTGGGGGGTGGGGAAGAGGTTGAGGGGGGGCCAGAACTGGAACAGTTGACCCCAGCTGACCAAAGCCATGTCGCAGACCATGTGGCATCCTGTTCAGCAGTAAAAATGAAGGTACTCTTTCTAAGGTGGCTCTTGCTCAAAGGCTGACTGGGCATCAGTCTGCTGGTGGGAGCTGGAGAGTGATTGGCTTTGAACCACTTTTTTTCCCCTTTTTTCCCTTCACTTATTAAATGGTCTTTATCTTGACCCATGAGTTTTTTCTCATTTTCAGTCTTCTGGAGTGGCTGGTGGGTGCTGAATTGCTGGCCAGGATCAACTGCTGCACATCACAAATCTATGTTATGGGGGTGTGGACCATAATGTTTATTTTCTAGTACTTGGAAATTTATTTGTACTAGTTGCACATTACACAACCTAGCTAACTATTTTAATAATTTGGGTTCATTTAATATTATTAAACAAATTTTTGTGAAACCATTTTCCATTTTTGTCATAATTTATCCTTTTTCTTCAGCAACTCTCCTAGTTTCTCTGCTGTTGCCATGTTTGTCTCAGTTTCCAGTGCAACAGCTGAAATGAGACCAAAGGCTGAGTGGTTTTGTCTATATTTGAGAGTTGCATCAGCTTCAGTGATTGATTGTCCCTTGAGAGGAGGTGGTCTTCAGTTTAGAAATCTGCTTTTGAATAAGCTGGCTTGATTTGAATCATCGTCAGTGATGGGAAGTAGGCAGTTTTAAGAGGATGAATTTTCTCTTTCCAGAGTAGATTCCATCAGAGTGCCATTTGGTTGGACCTCATCAGAGTAGGATATGTGTTGCATCATGTTGACCAACAGCACATTTTTTCTTTTGGCAGGTTTAATATTGATAAAAGCATAAGTAAGATAGAGACCTCTGTAATGGAGATAAAGCCCAGCATAATAACTATGTTATATTATGTATATTAATATGTATATTAAGTCCTATGGGTCTTTCATAACCAATATTGGGCTATTTACTAGCTGTGCTGTCTTCACAGCATGTGCTATATTCTTTGGATGAGAGTCTGTCTTAGGAGCTCTGCAGTACTGTCAGTTTTGAGAAACTGGGAAGGTTACCCAAGCTTCTCTCTTCATACATAAATTCTTTTTTGTAAATGAGATGTGGCAACAGTATCTCATACAGCTAAGAAATAAAGATTTCCATCTCCATCAACTGGCAGTGTTTGAATCATTACCTTGTCATTTTGGGTTGGGTTGGAAAACTAATCAAGCAGAAAGAAAAACTTTGACTCCAGGAGGGCAGAATGTTAATCCCAAATCTCTATTAAGAAGTAATTAAACATTATTAATATTAAAATTAAACATTAATATTGAACAGTATTAATATATTATCAATTATTAATATTTTTTCTCAGCAAGGGCTATGTCATCCTATTTCCATTATTATGTTACTGAGAAATCTAAATATGAAGAATTATCAGGTCAGTTCTAAGTGTCAGTGTGGGCCAAATCCTTTCTGTCTTCCACATCTCTTCTTGAGGAAGATGATAAAGCATATTCCTAACTTAAAGTGTAGTATCCCTTACACCAGATCATAAAGTGAAGTGCATACAGGTAGTCCATCACCTGTAGCAGTGGAATGGTTTGTATGTATACAAACTGGAGGATGTGATTCAGTGTTATTTGATTTTTAATTACTTTTACAGGAAGTATGTTCAGACTGATTCTATCATCCACCCATAGCCAGGACTGACACTGATGTTATTACAGTAAAAAAAAGCTGAAACTAATCATGTAAAGGGATCCTCTTGGAAACTCTTCTAAAGGCTTCTGTGCTACCAGTGTCTGGTAAGGAGATGCTGTCTTGTACTGAAAGCAGCCCTTTTTCACCAGCAAGAAAAGCAAGTGTTGCATTTTGTTTCAAAATAAGAAATTCAAGTGAAAGTTTTCATACAAATTGCTTTAATCTTCAATCTCAAAGTGAAAGAGAAAAGAAAACAAAGCCTTAATTTTGTCTTGTTTTCCTTTACCTCCATTTTATTTCTGGTAGCTGGGAGGTGACTACTGAAAGAATTAGATGCTGTCACTGTGCTGAAAAGTACTCAAAGCCAGCTGGTTGGTTTCTTTCGTAACTTTTAAAACCTCAGGCTAAAAGTGCAACACATCTTATGATATGTGGAGGCTGGATTCCCAAGAGCTGTAAAAAAGACACAGAAACACCCTGGCGTTAAACCAAACTGAATTTAAAATAAATATTCGTTCATGAAGAGTACAGAGCAGTAGCAGCCATGGTGATAGTATCTGTTGTGGTACTTTAACTAGTGTGGCGTCATTTGAGAGGCAGCTGTGTTGTGATATCGCCACTTATTTCTGTAGAACAGGCAGTAATCTACTGGATTTCTTGTGGGAATATACTACATCCTTCAGAACCTGAATACATCTAACCCACCCACAGAGGCCTTAGACAGCTCATGGGTACTATCCTGTTATGTATTCATCTGTTTTCAAATTAGGAGTTCTAAACTACAGACAAGCAGTGCAATCCCTGCTGTCTTTTCCTGAGAAGAATCTGATATATATATCTGAGATATATATTTATATATTTATATATCTGATAAATAATAATGCTCCTTATTCCTCTTTTAAAATAGGGGAAAACAAAAACACTAACAGCAGCAGGAAGTTCTAAATTCTTGATATTCACAGTAAAAAATGATGAGAATCTCTCATACTTTAGAAATAAAAGAAAAATATTATTTTGCAATTCAAATTACAGACCTATTTCTAATAGAGTACAATGCTAAAGGGGGATGGATCATGAACTGGAGTCTCAGTAAGTTGTTCTGATATTTTGAATTCACTAATTAATCATATACAACATCCTTCTTATTCTCAGTGTGCAGTTACATCAGACTAGTTATTTGGTGCCTAAGGAAAGGCCCCCCGGGATGCTTTCATGTCTGACAGATAACTATATATAATTACTTGTTTTATCTTGTATACACTACCATATGAATTAATTATAAGATATTAAATAGTAAGAAGATGCAGTTTGCCAAGTAAAACATTACATGATGGCAGACAATATTTGTTTTAAAAAATTGCCTGTGTTATATATTTTTTTAAACTACATAATATATGTGGAGTCCAGTGATGTTTTCATGAAACTGAGCTAAAGATTTTTCTTCCAAGAGTCTCGCTTGCACCAGTAGCTGCTGAACAGTATCTCCTACTGCATGTTTAACAAGGACAGTTTTATCTCAACAATCTGTCTTCTTTTCCAAAAACTGGGGCAAGTTGAAATAAAAACAACTCTTTGTACTGTTAAAAATGATATTTCTGAAATGCTGTAATGTTGTAGTGTGTGCTTTCAAAGCTGTATGGAGCTTCTGTCAAGGAATGTAGACCTTGAGTGACTTTGCCTTTATTTTAAGAGTATTTTCTGTCCTAATAGCTCCTTCTCAGGCTGCATGGTCAGAGAACTTAATCAAAGATCATGAATCTTAATCATGAACTTAAGCAAAGATCAGAGATTTAAAATAATGTGAAGGGAAAAACACCAAGATGTGTACAATGTGTGTATGTGTTATCAATATATTTTAATTATGGGCAAGGAAAGAATGCACTTTCTGTGAGGATCCAATAATTAGAATTCCTTTTTAGTCTATTGATGCTTTAGCAGGCTAGTCAAGATATAATAACCTCTTATTAGTTCAATTACAACAGTGTTACACTTATAATCCAGATCACCCAGTTTCTCTTAAGGTCCATTAGTAGTTCAATAAAAAGCAATAGATGCAAGTAGCTGTCCAGTTCCTTTTCCTTCCTTCCTTACTCTCCTACAGTGAGTTGTTGGTGGCCCAAGTGCTTGGCTGGGAGCAGCACAGTGCGGATGGTGGAAGATTATTTCATTTTTTCTCCTTGGTCTGTAGGTATGCTTGAGATTATTTTTATATGTTTTAACTCCATATGTGGGGTATGTTCTCTTAGTTGGTTCACAAGGTCAGTTCTGATTCCTTAGATTTTAGTGCTTTCCTCCCCGCCCACCATATGCCTCTGTAAGTAGATCACTGGTGCCAGATACCACTGAGTATGGTATCTGGAAATGACTGGAGGCAGGACACTATCCATAAAGGATCCTCAGTTCTAGAAGTAGTCTCCTCTCTCTACAGCCCAGATTTACTGACTTAGTACCAGACTCATTTGTTCTGGCAGGCTTTTGTGGTGGATAAAGGCAATGATGGATAGTGAGGCCAAAGGAAAGGCTTTGTTTCTTAGCGTGAGGCTTCAGTCAACAATGATTTATAGATTGCAGGTCAAGTTCTCTTCTTATTAATGGGATTGTAAAGCATAACTGGGAATTTCATTCTGGGGAAACAAATTCATTAAGGTGCACGAGGAAGTGCTATAGGGAAACTTTTCCTGGGTTATATATTTTGCATAAATTTTATTTGAGTGCTTGGAGGGATAAAGAAAGGCATTCTTTTTTGTTTTGATGTTTTTCAAGTATAAATAAATCATTGAAGAGCAGATTCCAAACACTTTTGCACTAACCAATTTTCCCAGAGATGCGTCTTTCATCTCTTCCACTGGGAACAGAGCAGGTTGATGATCTCCATGACTACATTGTTGTCCATACATCACAGCTGGTGGCTCAGTTATCACATCACAGGCTTCAAGCACACAAGTCTTTGTTGTTGAATGTGTAGAGCTACTGGAGTGGTGCATTCATCCTATTGAGCTGACTGATTTCAGCATCTTACTGGCTAAACAGTAAGACATTAATGTGCATTAATATGTTAACTAGGCTTTTTGGCAGGGGAAAATTAAGATAAATGTTGTAGGCTTTCTTAGATATTGAAATGCATCAGGTTTTCTGTTGTACTTAGCGCATTTCTTTCCAAAGGTGAATAAAAGGCTACACCAATGTTTCAACCAGTAAGCAGAATGAAAAGGCTTTTATTTTGGTAGCTTGAAAGAGAACAGATGTTGGGCTCTTTCCCTGCTCCGGTTCAGTCTTCCTTAATCTGTAATACCTTAACCTAATGAATATGAAGCTTGCACATTCAGTGCTAAAGGAGGAATGGAATCACACACACTCTGTGTGACTAGTTGTCATTTGTTACTTTATCTTTTTTGCATTCTTTTTTTTTTTGTCCAGTGGCAATGTAATTTAGTGCTAAAGTTGCAAACTGTTTGCAAAAGTGGGTTCTTATCAGCTGTGCGTCCACAGCATAGAGCAATGGAGTTTTGACACTTGATTAGTGTCCTTAGGTGTCAAGGCAATATAAAAATGTGGCAGTAGCAATAATAATCACTTTATTTCCTTTGCATTCTTTAGGCTTTCTAGAGAGCTGGGTGGAAGAGTTTTGTTTTCCAGTGAGCATTTGAAAAATGTGGACAATATCTTTGCAAGTCAGTTTGAAAAATCAGATTTGTTCAAATAAACACTTCAAAGTTAGCTGGATCAGTTTCGGGGTATTTTTTGTAGCAACTGGACAAGCAGTTTTGAATTAAAGGCAATCATTAAGAAAACATTTTGCAAAACCTCAATATGTGGTATGTTGGCAAAATGAAAGCTTCTATTTAGAACAATTCTAAATTAGGAGTTTTGAATCAACTTAGGTCTGGCTATAAGTTTTTCATTGCAAAGTTAAAACCATTAGTGTTTTGTGTCTCCTGTGGCTATATACATGCCAAAGCAATAATCGATATACTTTTCAGAAAGTTCTATTTAATGTTTTTGAGGCTTTTGATCTTCAAGTAGAATTTTCTGAGGGTGCCAAAGCCAGCTTCTAGTCAGTCTGTTGATGCCAAGAACATAAGGACTCTAATTACTTGAACACTTATGTTGTTACTTAAATACAAATCAACACCATTAATTTAATATGGAGCTGTGAACTGTAATTATGAAAGACAAGTTTCATTGTTTGTGGTAGTAGCGGGGGCATATGTTGTAACTGCTGACTGGTTTTGTGAACTGCACATGTATGTTTCTGCAGAACATCTGTATGTCAGGAGATAGGCGCCGTTTTCCACTTTCCATGCAAAACCAGCTGCCTCTGTGGCAGTGTTGCAATAGCTTCACTTTTTTTTGGCTTTCTTAGGTAACTTTCACAAAATTTGTTTCGAGCCTTAGTATACTCACTGTAAAGAAATATTTATTTGTGTGTGTATGTCTGTCCATGAAAATTACAAAATTAGCTTTCCACACCAACACCCTAATAGAGGTAATGATTATTCCATGCCTTCAGAGCTTACCGGGAAAGGAAGGAAATCAAACCAGCTGAAGTATATTGGCAGCGAAACTCTTAGGAACTGAATTTGTACAAATCAGGCTGGGTTCACCACCCTGAGCATTCGCAGTCGTGACACCTTCATGGTTTATAACAAACTGCTCCCACCTTCTCCAGCAGAAACCAGCAGAACAGTTGCACTGGGCAGAGAAACTGGGGAAAATAGAAGGTTTTTTTCAAAACGGAATGAAACTAGTAAATGACTATAGAATCAGTATGTCGCATTGTTCTGGGAATATAAAGGAGAAAAAAATAGCAGGCAATAAGTGTAGTTGGGAAGTAGCTATTGATTTAAAGACACTGAGAACAGAGGAAGTATTGGGAGATAAGCATATGACCTAAACATGAGTGAAGTACAGGCGTTAACGCTGTTGACATTTACCATCACAACATTAAGAAGTCAGCTCTGATTTGAGTTTCCATATCCAATCTATTGTTTATAAATATCATCAGATTCTGGAACACAACAGTTTTCCAACCAGGGATTTTATTTTCAACTCTGAAAACTGTAAACATAATTTAAAGCAGGGAGAAAATCAAACCTGATGATCAGAAAAAAAAACAAGCCAACAATGCACCCCTTTAATTTTTTAACATACTTTTGTAGTAAGATTCAGTGGCACAATGCATGACAGTATAACTAGATGTACACAGCATCACAGTAATGCTGTCTTTATCATTCGTATTACGGTAACAGCATGCTGCTAATCACTTCCAAATTAATATAACTTTTCTTATTTGTGGCATAATATTAGTGTCCAGAAGTTTTTATGTTATTTGTGGTGCTTTCTCTGTCTTACCATTGACGTATCACAGAATTGGTAAGGTTGTAAGGGACCACAGTGGGTTATCTGGTCCAACCTCCCTGCCTAGCAGGGTAATCCTAGAGCACATGGCACAGGACTGTATCCAGACAGTTCTTGAATATCTCCAGTGAGGAAAACTCCACATCCTCTTTGGGAACCTGTTCCGGTGTGTGGTAACTTGCACAGTAAGGAAGTTCTTCCTCATGTTCATGTGGAACTTCCTGTGCCTCAGTTTCTGCCCGTTGCCTCTTGTTCTGTCAGTTGGCTCCACCAAAAAGAGTCTGAATCCATACTCTTGAATCCCACCCTTTAGGTGTTTATACATGTTAATGAGGTCCCCTCTCAGTCGCCTCTTCTTGAGGCTGAACAGGCCCAGCTCCCTCAGCCTTTCTTTGTAGGAGAGATTCTCCAAACCATTGACCAACTTAGTGTCTTGTCATTGGACCTGCTTCAGGAGCTCCACATCTCTCTTGTACTGTGGAGCCCAGAACCGCATGCAGTACTCCAAATGTATAACCTGCTACAAGATATAAGTCTAATTTTGCAACCCAAGGGAATACCAAAATCAATTAGGTTTTGAAGTCCATGCCTACAGTGATTTGTATCTGGAGTTTGCTCTAGGACTTTATACTGCAGTAGGTATTCTACCCCAACAAGTGTTTTATCAACTTGCAATTTCTTCTGTCAGAGCAGTCTTTATATAAATCTGATTCTTTCAGGTTCCTTTCAGATACCAAATGTGTGTATGCATATATATATATATATGTAGATATGTATAGATCTAGATATATGTTTTTAAATATATTAAAATTATCAATTGGCTACGTGGTAGTTCTAAGACAAAGTTATAAAAAGTTCCACTGTCTTTTCAGATCTTGGCATGTTCCTCACACTTCCTTTCCAAACAGCAGTACTTATTAGATCAAAGGCATATAGTTTGCATTTAGTAGTGTGTTCGTATGCTGTTGACTGCAGTGATTATAGTGGTACAGTGATGGATGACACTGCAGTACTGAGGCAATTGGTCTGCTGTTTGGGACCCTGGTTATTTTCTTGTGTTCTTATTCAAGCCATAGGAATAACATCATAGGCACTTCAAAAGGACTTTGGAAAGTTGTCAGGCAGTGTAATCTTCCTTGTAACTTCATTAACAGGTGTTCACAGAAATCTCATACTGTTTCTCATGTTTGAACGCTTCAAGCAGTTATTTTAAAGGAGAAAGCCAAAAGTCTTTCCAAAATGCATTGCTACTCAAGTAACTTTTTAGTCTAACTGACGAAAGTGAAAAGTGGTGTATCGAGAGATTGTAAAGAACACTGCTGAGTTTGACTCGTGTTCCTCTTTGCCTTATTCACAGATATTGATGAGTGTGCTGAAGGACGGCACTACTGTCGTGAGAATACCATGTGTGTAAATACACCAGGATCCTTTATGTGCATCTGCAAAACAGGATATATACGCATTGATGATTATTCTTGTACAGGTAAGAGATGTATGTTTGTGAAAGGAAATAAAAGGATGATGGTATTTAGGGGCACTGATATAGTTGTTCTGAAGTCACAAAATGTCTACATGAAATGTGAACAGTATAAACACCAAAATAATTGCAAGTATACAGTGCAGAAATGGTAATGCCTTTTACAGATTATGAGTATGTTTTATCACTTGCCTGAAATTGTAAGGCAGTCTGGATTGTCTTACAGGTCTGCATGGCTTTGGGTGCTGAAAGAAAACATGAAGGGAGGACGCTGAAGGGTGTAGAGGTTGATCAGAGTGCTATCTGATTGTTGATTGATAGAGCAGCCCTACTGACCATTACACTCAGGTGCTAATTGTTTGGTAATAATAAGGCTAATTGCTTAACAATGGGAAGGACCTTAAAAGGCAGGGCTGGGGGCACTAGGGTACCTCAGTGCCTGAGCACCAGAGGAGAGAGCAGGATGTACTCTGTGTGGTGGATGTCGATAACTGCTAAACCTACAATACCAGCATAACATCAAGTGCTGGAAGTGCGGCTGGCTCTGCGCACCCAGCGCTCCGGGGCAACTTGCAGCCGGATTGGTGTTACATTGCCCGTCCTCGCCTGGATCCCCTACAAAGGGCAAAATAAGAGAGCAAAAATAGTGCTATGAATTACTCGGTTTCTGTGTGTCATATTGGTACAACTTCACTTGAAGTACAATGACTGTTCTACAAACTTTTCATGGAGTTAAGTTTGATGCATATTGGAAGGGGCTGTTGCCTTGTTTTGAATCCTGCAGAGAGGTTCCCCAGTTCAATCCTGAGTTCAGGGGCAGGAGCTCTGCCTGCCTTGAGCCACTGGACTCCGTGGTTGGTCTTGTCTCTGTATCTTCCCTTTTTGTGATACTGCCAGTGGATGCTCTAGAGGAGGTGTTTGGTTCATACTGACTTTCTTTCTTTTAGTCTTTTCCTTTATTGCAAAGTATTTTAGGGTTATAGAATGAAAACTGAACATTTAAAACAGCCTTCTATATTAGAGTCAGGCTGACTTAAGTGCTTCTGAGAGGAATGTGGTTTTTTCCTACTAGACAGATAAAGCACATGTGATTCAAAGATGTGGCACATTATTTCAGTGAAGAAAAGCATGCGTAAACAAAATAGTATCACTATTTTGTGTGCACAGGGGAATGCATTAGCTCTTTATATAAGAGGATATATTTGTTTGGTAAAACTTTATTGGAGTTCATAGTATCTAACAGTAGCACTGACTGTAAATGGATGAGAGTATTCAGAATGTGAAAATAGCACCATGATATTAATTTCTAAATTTATTTAATTCTGTCCATTATGTCTTGGCATTTTTTAGCATCAAAGATATGTCTTGGTACAGAAACAACTTCCTCATAAACTGGCCTAATTTACTTGCCCAGACATGCACAGCATCTGGGGACATAGATTTGAAACCACATACGTGTGATTTTTGTGCATATTGTCTTACTTGTACTTGACATTCCTCTCACATCCACTGGTAGGCATTAATTTACTTCAGTAAGCCCAGATCTCGAAGGGCCAAGTTATAGGCTGCTTGCATCAGGTCCTTTCTGAAGCAACCAATATGTTTCTAATAATTCTTTCATGTTTTCCATACTTTTGGCTGAGTAAAACAATCGTTTCACTACCTACCAAGTGAGAATTTTGGGATTACTTTAGGACTGACTTTACTTAAATCGTTGTGATACTTTTTTCCACTTCATGTTGGTTTGCATTTGAGTTCAATCAGAACAGCAAGTTAAGGGAAGCAAACAACTTCACAGTGAGATTTGGTGCCTATAAATATAATAAAGGTATTTCTCAGTACTCCATACATTGCAATCCTCATATTTACTGAAACATACTGTTGTGAAATTCAGTGTAGTTCAAGAGCTCTGGATGGTCAAACTGCTGTAGAATGCACTGGAAATCCATTACAGATCTCACATTCTAAACTGAGTTTGGTTCAACATTTGTAAATAATAGTTTTCCCTGAAATCAACCTGATGTGCGACAAAATCAATGATTACTTTTCCACCTTGATCAAGCCAGGAAAGGTTAATGCAAAAGGAAGCAAAGTAGATGAAATAGTTTTGC
Source organism: Aegotheles bennettii (assembly GCA_013398125.1). Lineage (NCBI taxonomy): Eukaryota > Metazoa > Chordata > Aves > Caprimulgiformes > Aegothelidae > Aegotheles > Aegotheles bennettii. Next base: position 164,113 of record VZRW01003502.1, read on the forward strand.
AAGACTTCAAGTCTTAAGACTCACTGCACCAGATGATCTGTAAGTTGCTCAGTGAGTTTCTGTATACCTGAGCAATGCCACTTGCTGTAATTTGAGACCTGGAGTTCTTCTGGAGTTAAATTATAGTGAATTTTGGGTACTGGAATACAACCACAAGAATGCGATGCTTGTTGGGTGGTATAGTTTCCATGCATGGCAACCTGACATCATTAAGTGTATATGTCACAAAAGATCTGTATTTTTTTGTGCTTCTACAATTTATGTGAGCACCTCTGGTAGAGGCACTGGTCACTTAGTGAAGTACATCAGCAGTGAAGTATGGTCAGTAGTTAAGAACAGCTGTTGGAGCGAGTCCAGAGGAGGGCCACAAAGATGATCAGAGGGCTGGAGCACCTCTCCTCTGAAGACAGGCTGAAAGAGCTGGAGTTGTTCAGCCTGGAGAAGAGGAGAAGGCTCTGGGGATACCTTCTAGCAGCCTTCCAGTTTCTGAAGGGGCCTACAGAAAAGCTGGAGAGGGACTTTTTGCTGGGGCCTGTAGTGATAGGATGAGGGAGAAAAGGTTTCAAGCTAAAAGAAGGTAGATTTAAATCAGATATTAGAAATAAATTCTTTTGTGTGAGGGTGGTGAGACACTGGCACAGGTTGCCCAGAGGAGTTGTGGCTGCCCCCTCCTGGGAAGAGTTGAAGGCCAGACTGAATGGGACTTAGCATAACCTGGTCTAGTGAGAGGTGTCCCTGCCCATTGCAGGGGGTTTGGAACTAGATGCTCTTTAAGGTCCCTTCCAACCCAAACCATTCTGTGATTCTATGTAGAGTTATGAGACTCTACCACTCCACCACTCCTCCACCAAATAACTAGTGAATGAAAGGTTAATTATGTTTTAAAATTATGTTTAGGTGAACATGTTGATCTGCTTGAGGGAAGGAAGGCTCTGCAGAGAGATCTGGACAGGCTGGGTCGATGGGTAGAGGGCAACGGGATGAGGTTCAATAAGGCCAAATGCTGGGTCCTGCACTTGGGCCACAACAACCCCAGGCACTGACACAGGCTCGGGGAAGAGTGGCTGGAAAGCTGCTCAGCAGAAAGGGACTTGGGGGTGCTGGGTGACAGCCAGCTGGATGTGAGCCAGCAGTGTGCCCAGGTGGCCAAGAAGGCCAATGGCATCTTGGCCTGCATCAAGCACAGTGTGGCCAGCAGGAATAGGGCAGTGATTGTCCCACTGTACTCAGCACTGGTGAGGCTGCACCTCGAGTACCGTGTTCAGTTTTGGGCCCCTCACTTCAAAAGAGACACTGAGGTGCTGGAGCATGTCCAGAGAAGGGCAACAAAGCTGGTGAGGGGACTGGAAAACATGTCTTATGGGGAATGGCTGAGGGAGCTGGGGTTGTTCAGTCTGGAGATGAGGAGGCTCAGGGGGGACCTCATCGCTCTCTACAGCTCCCTGAAAGGAGGTTGTAGTGAGGCGGGGGTCGGTCTCTTCTGCTGTGCCCATAGTGAAAGGATGAGAGGAAACAGCTTTAAATTGCAGCAGGGGAGATTCAGATTGAACATTAGGAAAATGTATTTCACTGTGAGGGTGATTGGGTATTGGAATAGGTTGCTCAGGGAGGTGGTGGAGTCACCATCCTTGGAGGTGTTCAAGATGCATCTGAATGTGGCACTGGGTGATATGGTTTAGTGGTGATGTAGGTAGGCGGTTGGACTGGATGATCTTGAAGGTCTCTTCCAACCTCAAAGATTCTATGATTCTAAAAATTGAGGGAAACACAGGATACATTTAAAGTCATGTACCTTGATCAGGCTTTTTGTCTATATGAGTGACGCTGATAGCATTTACAGCATAGCACTGTGTTAAAGCAGGTGGCAAGTATATATATTTGTACATGAGACTGCTATAGGTTTTTCACCTCTTGTCTGGCTTTACCATCTATTAAAGCTCCTGATTTCTGAGACTTTTATCTGCACCCATTTGCCCAGATATAAATCTAAGAAGTAAAGGAAAAACAAGTGGGGAGGGATGTTGCTGTGGCTTTAACATGGAGTCTGTGGAAGTTTTAAACCACTAGATCGCTTAGCATTTTCTCTGCTGAAGAAATTTGCTCTGTTCTGGGAACCAGCAAAAGCTCGGTGTATTAGAAAAAGCAGTGTTTCCAGGACATTGCTGAAAGATGTGTATGTTAATAAATCAGTGCAAAATAACAGTGGGAAAAAGTTTATAATGTTAATGACAGTACTTTGCTGTCCTGCAGAGAGATCAACAGGTTTATTCTAGGCTGTTTTGCTTGGATATGGTTGACTTTTCATAAGCATGATTTTCTCTTATAACATACTGTGATATTTTAAAGCAAGTAATTTGCAAGAAAAACTCATTATACTTCCCTTTATTGTATTTTTTTGTTTGTTTGTTTTTAATTTAAGTGGAGTTTTAATGACATTCAGCTAAACAAATTATATCTGACTTGAGAAGGAAAAGTATTTTCCAAATACATTTTGTTTAGAGAATCCATTGTGTTAGGGATCTCAGCCTGTCTCAGCCATCCTTGCATTTGCTCTGTTTAAGTCCATCAATTTAAGCTGCCTTTTATGATTGTAGAAAGCAGCAAGTAGAAATCTTTGTACTTTGAGAATCCAGATACCAACTTGTCTTCACTGTGCACCATGAGCTCACGGCTCATTCACTGCAGATGAGAATTACTGAAGTTAAACTCAATTTTCTTGTCATGACAGTGCTAGTTCTTGAAGTCAAGGGCATAAACCAAGCCTTTTTATCTGGCAGAAAAGCAGGACAGTAAGGAGGAAAGCAATCATGTTAGACCAAGGAGACAGTGCTCTGCAAATTAAGGAGATATTTTTGTGAAGAGTACCCTGTTTAAATTGACATATCTGTGAAACTAGGACTATGCATGGTCCCTAACAGAATTTTCTGGGTTTTCCATATATATTTTTTGTTCTAATAATCAGATTTATTGTAGTAGCTGCACAGAATTGTTGATGTATTCCGTAGCCCATACAAAAACCTGTCGTTTACATCTGGCAAAAATGAAAAATGGGAAAGATGGCTGCAAAATGCAATTAAAACACTGATATAAAAAATACCTTTACATTCATACCATTTGATAATCTCTGGTTTAGGTATTTCATGCAAAAAATGAGTATTGTAGGATATAACTTCTGCATTGTTCTTTTCTGTTTTCCATGAGATACCTGGAAGCATCAGCTTGCATAACATCAGTCCTCAGCTACTGCAGAAGCGTATTATAAAGATGTCTCTTGCCAACTATTTGTGAGAGTCGTGCCGCAGAAGCCTCACACAGATGTCTCTTGTGTACAAAGGCAATCCTAAGAGTTTTAGGGGCACCTTGGTACAGCAAGCATACTACAAAGGCTACCAAAGGCTCCAGGACTTAGATTGGTGTGTTTCTGTAACATGCAATTCTGTTCAAATGTCTCGGTACTTGTGTACTCGGACAGAGAGTCCGATGCACTTTGGTTTTTGTCAGTGTTTGCAACTATATTTAGTCATTCAATCCTCTTTTCCCTTATGCAGAACTTAAAGTTCTTGTCAAGTCTCTGTTTGCCTCATTGGCAATTCTGGGTTTAACTTGCCAGCTGAAAAAAATCAACGAAACTGAAGAGGAGGCAGATTTTTAATCCAGTTCAGGAATAACAAGAACAGGGCAACAACTGACCCTGAGTGTTACTAAATCTTAAACATTTAAAATATATTTCACAGAATCACAGAATCACAGAATCTAAGGGGATGGAAGGGACCTCGAAAGATCATCTAGTCC